>JARVJN010000144.1:38349432-38363866 GCA_031763805.1 Argolebias nigripinnis
TGGGACGGGTGCCAGGTACTTCAAGGTTTTCAATAGCAAGTATAGCACTGTTTTCACTTCGTTTAACATGACCGAACAACCGCAAACGGTGTCGCCAGCATGCGTCCTTAATCGCACATAAGCCTGCTTGACACAGGATTTCGGTCGATTGGATGTGATCTTTAAGACTAATGCGTTGCATCCATCAGATAATTTTCATGTCGGTTCAGTGAAGTTGCTGTTCGAGTTTTGTTGTCATTGGCCAAGTTTCTGCGCCATACAGCAGCACAGGATGTATCACTGAGCCATATAGTCTTGAACGTAGGAGTGGTGGGATGTCGTGCCGCATCAGTATAGAAGCGGGTAGATGCCATTTATTCCACGCCACAAGTATATGTGCCCGAATGTGTCCTTCAGCCTCTCCTGAAAAAACCTAACCATGACCCCTCGGTGGTGTCCAACGTCCTGCATGTCTCCAGACTCCCATTCACCTCTAAACTACTGAAAAAAATTGTAACCCGCATCGTTGGTACCCTTTGGGTCAGAGCAGCTGATGACGAGTCCAATCAGAACCCTGCTGCTCTGATAAACCTGATTTTGGACTTGGTTCTGACCTGACGTTTTTGTCGTCCTGGACACAGTGGGCAGCTGTCAGCAGCCAGCGCTCGTTCAGAACCGACGCCCCGCAGGTGTGTCCCTGGCCTTTGATGTGGAGGCTCACCTGCCAAGGCCACTCCCCCTCCCGCGACACCTGACCGCCAACGATCCGAGAACTGCGGAACGGAGGCATGCCACACCCTGGAGACACACACACACACACACACACACACACACATATACATTCAACCTTTATTTCTACATGTTAGTCTCATTGAGCCTCTGGATGTGTCTTTGCGTGTCTCTGTGTGTGTGTCTCTGTGATGTCTCTGTGTGTGTCTCTGTGTGTGTCTCTGTGTGTGTCTCTCTGTGATGTCTCTGTGTTTGTGAGGAACCCACGGCAGTTGGACTCATCAGAACTGTCCCTGCAGTCCGTCTCTCCGTCACACTCGGGGTTCTGTTTGCTGATGCAGCGTCCGTCGCTGCAGCGGAATGTGAACTTGGAGCAGCTCAGCAGCAGAGCTGTAAACAAACAAACAAACAAACAAACAAACAAACAGTGAAGCACAACAGACCCAGTCCGGTCCAGCTCAGCGCCAGCAGCTCCGAGCATTTCCTTGCTCCCTGAAGGAGGTGGACCTGATGCATCATGGGAAGTGTAGTACAGAGAGGCTGTGAACTTTGACCATTTGATTCCTCCGGCTCAGGACAGAACTACCGGAGCCGTACGGTAAATGTTCCTACATTTTGGACACTTGGACTCGTCCGACCCGTCCCCGCAGTCGTCGTGTCCGTCACACGTCAACTGCTTTGAGACACAGCGCCCGTTCCTGCAGGAGAGCTCTGCAGCTGCACATGTTCCTGCAGACAGGAAACAGAACTTTTAACCCGCCGGCATCACAGGAAGTAGGACTGATCAGAACCACCAGAACTCACCACACTTGTCTTCGTCTGTGTTGTCCCCACAGTCGTCCACACCGTCGCACTGCCAGAACCGGGGCTTGCAGTGACCGTTCCTACACTGCATCTGAGACGCCTCGCACCCTGAGGCAGAGAACCAGCAATTAGTCCGGACTAACTCTGTCCTCTCACCAGCACGTAGGATGGATGTGGACAGACTGGGGGGGACTCACGGCAGTTGTCCTCGTCGCTGTCATCTCCACAGTCGTTCCAGCCATCGCAGTGCAGAGAGGCGTTGATGCACATGTTGTTCCTGCAGCGGAACCGCCCGGGACAAGCTGGGGGACAACAGGACATACTGAGCACCTGAAGACAAGCCATATCCTTCAGAGACCTCTTAGGGACAAGGATGGACTCTTACGGTTGGATGGGACAAAACCTTCGTACACGGCGGTGAAGCCCTGGTGGACGAGGGACGAGTCAGAGACAAACCTGATGGACATCTTGCTGCTCTGGCTGGTGAAGACAGTGTCCTTTAAGTCACCGCCACACAACCTTCAGCAGACAGAACAGAGACAGGAGGACATCAGGGCAAAAGACAGGTCAACACCAAGCTGTGGAAGAGTTCTGTAGTGGGTTCAAACAGAACCCTCATCTGACAGAAGACAGAGGACAAACCTCTGAAGGGCCGTCTTTACACCAGTCTGTAAAATAAATCTATATATATGTCCACAGACAAAGAATAAAACCCCCAATGTCCATGTCTCTAGTCCACAAGCTGTTCCTCAATGTCCCCGTCTCTAGTCCACAAGCTGTACCCTGATGTCCCTGTGTCTGGTCCACAAGTTGTACCCCAATGTCCCTGTCTCTAGTCCACAAGCTGTACCCTGATGTCCCCATTTCTAGTCCACAAGTTGTAACCCTGATGTCCCTGTCTCTAGTCCACAAGCTGTACCCTGATGCCCCTGTCTCTAATCCACAAGCTGTACCTTGATGTCCCTGTCTCTAGTCCACAAGCTGTAACCCTGATGTCCCTGTCTCTAGTCCACAAGTTGTACCCTGATGTCCCTGTCTCTAGTCCACAAGCTGTACCCTGATGTCCCTGTCTCTAATCCACAAGCTGTACCTTGATGTCCCTGTCTCTAGTCTACAAGCTGTACCCGGATGTCCCTGTCTCTAATCCACAAGCTGTACCCTGATGTCCCTGTCCCTAATACACAAGCTGTACCCTGATGTCCCTGTCTCTAGTCCACAAGCTGTACCTTGATGTCCCTGTCTCTAGTCCACAAGCTGTACCTTGATGTCCCCAGATAAACACGTTTGTAGTTCTATTTCATCCCTCCTGACCACCAGAGGGTGGTGCTGAAAGCACGGAATATTCCCTTTGCGCATGCGCTGTTCAAGTAATTATACCAACGATGTCACACAGGTATGACCAGATAAGCAATCAAGAGGCTAGATAGCCTACCGTTGTCCATTAATTCAGTCTTTTTTTCTTCTCACGCGTGTTCGATCCAAGGCTACAGGCCTTTGGATTTTCTTTCTCACCGTCGGTGTTGGCCCGGCTGCCTGTTGGTCCAGCTGCCTGTTGGCCGGAGCAGTGTGTTCACCCTCCGTGGGCCGCAACGGTTTCACATTGATTTAAAGTATTTCATTGGGCTAACGGTGGCTTTGCCCCTCTCCCAAACCACAGTGTTGCTGATGTGGTTCAACACTGGTGAGTAAATTTTACTTATTCGCAGCTCCGCCGCTCGTAGCGGCTCTGTCTGCCTCGGTGGGGGCTACCGTGTGATCACATGAGTAGTCTTTATTTTGCCTTGACTATGGTTTTGTTGCCATTTTTGTGGCTCGGTCCGCTTTTAGGAGGCAATTTCCATGTGAGGTCAACACGTGGGTAAGTGTTACTCTACTTTATTGTGTAGCCAGCTGTGTTCTGGTGTTGTTTACTTTGAGAAGGCGAGCGTTCGCGCACCTTCCATGACCTATTCGATAGTTTGAGCTAGCGGTGCTAGTCTCTTTGAGTTTGGCCTTGTTTTTGTTGGTGAAGGCTAACATTAACACCCACTCCCAATTCACTCGTCGCCAACCTTGTAATAGTTCTGAACTAGCGGTGCTAGTTTCCTTAATTTTCTTGGCCCCGTTTGTTATTGATGAAGGCTAACATAAACGCACCCGCTCCCAATTAATTTTTTCGCTGATCTCAAACGGTTGGTTTAAGCTAGCAACGCTAGTCTCTTTGAGTTTGGCCTTGTTTTTGTTGGTGAAGGCTAGCGTTAGCGCACCCGCTCCCAGTTCACTTTTTTGCTAACCTCAAACAGTTGGTTTGAGCTAGCGGTGCTTGTCTCTTTGAGTTTGGCCTTGTTTGTTATTGGTAACGGCTAGTGTTCGTGCTCCCTCTCCCACTTTGCTTTTATTGGTGAAGGCAGGCGTCCGCGCACCCTCTCCCAATTTTGGCCTCCTTCCCCTACATTTGCGTTCACTGCACAGTAGGGAGTATGGATGGCTCTCACTGCTGTACAGACTGTGGGGCTGTGCTCCAGGCAGACGACAGTCACAACCTGTGTCCTGCCTGCCTTGGACAGGACCATCTGATGGAGGCCCTGTCGGAGGACCCCTGCATGAACTGCAGCTTCAGGCCTCGGTCTGTGAGACTGGCTCAGCTGGCCCGGCTCTACCCCGAGCTCAGCAGTGACCTCCTGCCGTTTGGGCAGGAGGCTTTACCCAGGCGCTCGAAGTGCAGGACTGAGGCTGCAGTCCCTCCTAGAAAGAGGCTAGCCAAGTCTGAACGGGGTCTTTCCACGAAAGTGGAGCGGCTGTCCGCTGAGTTAGCGGAACTTAAGTCCCTTTGGCAGACACGACAATTTTACCTCTTGTTTTTTTAGGTGATGAGGAGGAACAGTCTGTCTCATTGACTGGTTCTTTTTCTTCATCTAGGAGGGTGGGTAGTGAATCAGGTGTCGGTTCAATGCAGGACGTCATGCGTCTGGCCCTGGCTCCACTGCAGCTGGACATCCCGTAGCCAGAGGGGCCCACCCTGGGAAGTGCCTTCTTCAGGCGCGGACAGGCCCCTCCTTCTTTTTCCGTCCCTCCATCAGAGGAGTACTTGAAGGAGTTGCATGGCTGCTGGCGTGACCCAATGACTCAGGCGTGCCTCTCCGCGGATGTCCAAGTGTTGGCGGCCATGCACGAGCCAGCTGCGGCAGGCCTGGATCGCATGCCGTCGATTGAGCCTGCTGTTGCCTCGCTCATCGTATCACCAGAGGCAGCCCTGTGCAATGATGTCCGGTGTCCGCGACCTCAGTGTTGCATCACGGATGACTTGCTCTGCAAGGCCTATCATGCAGCGCGTGCTGGTCACCTTGGCAATTCTTTGGCACACCTTTTGTTTACCCTCTCCGTGTCGCTTCAGGGCACCAGTGGTGCAACAGCGGCGGTGGGCTTTAGTGATACAGCGCTTCAAGGGTTTGCGCTGATGACAAGGGAATTGGGACGTGTGATGTCCTTCTTGGTCCAGGTCCGCCGACAAGTCTGGTTGACACAGTCGACGTTGGCCGAGCCAAGCCGTAGATCCCTCCGTGATCTTCCGGTAGTGCCGGGGGTGTTGTTTGGTCTGACTACCTTGGATACGCTTGAACGGACCATCCAGGCACGACAGACGAGGCAGCAACTTTCTACGCTTAGCAGGGCGATGCCCCCTCCACCTCCTCGACGTCCGAGGCACCCCCGGTGGTTCCCGGCTTTCGGCCGCCTCAGGGTCCTTGCCCTCGTGTGGCTCAGCAGAGACCTCACAGTTCCTTTTGTGGATCGGTCCGCCAACCAGCTGGACGGGTCCAGGCCAAGGGCTCTGGCCACCGCCCCCCGTGGCCCCTAGGGGCCGTGGAGGGAGACGGTGATGCCACCAGGCTGACCATCAGATATTTCTCCTACCAGCAGCTCAGATACTGGGCTGCTCACGCCGGGGACGCATGGGTGGTTGCCACTCTGACCCATGGTTACCGGCTACGGTTCCGACGGCGGCCTCACATCTCACACCGGGTCAAGATGACTGTAATCTCCAACCCGGTGAAAGCCCAAGCATTGGACCAGGAGCTTTCCATCCTCCTGGCCAAAGGTATGATCGAGGCGGTGGACCCTCTGCGATAACCCAGAGGCTTTTATTCGACTTACTTCCTGGTGCCGAAGAAGACTGGCGGCTTTCGTCCCATTTTGGATCTCAGGGGACTCAACCACTATTTAAAGGTAATGCCCTTCCACATGCTCACGACAGTAGAGGTACTTCAAGCGGTCACAGGGGGGAATGGTTCGGGTTTATAGACCTGATGGATGCTTATTTTCATGTGCCTGTTACGGCGGAACATCGCCGCTTTCTCAGGTTTGCATATCGAGTTCGTCACTGGCAGTTCCGGGTACTCCCATTCGGGCTCTCTCTTTCCCCGAGGGTGTTCACTCAGTGTGTGAGGGTAGCCCTCTCCCCCATGCAGGCCTACGGCATGAAGGTGCTGCCGTACCTGGACGATTGGCTTCTTTGCGCCCCATCTCGGGCCTGTGCCATTCGCGACACGAATCGCCTGCTCGCTCACGTGTCCCAGTTGGGCCTCAAGGTCAATATAGAGAAAAGCTGCCTGCTACCTTCGCAGACTGTCACCTTTCTTGGAGTGATTCTGGACTCGCCCTCCATGACTGTTTGCCCATCCGTTTAAAGGATGGACAACATACTCCAGTTGGTCGGTCAGTTCCAGCTGGGCAGACAGCTCCCCTACATTGCCTTCTTACAACTACTGGGCAAACTGACCTCAGTCATAGGCCTGCTGTCTCTTCGTCCCTTGCAGAGGTGACTCAACAGCTTTCGCCTAGACGCCAGGCTGTACAGGCATCGCAAACTTGCAGTGACATGGCCATGTCTTCGTGTCCCGACTCCGTGGAGGGACGAAGCTTATTTATCCAGGGGTGTCCCCATGGGGGTGGTCGTGTGCCAAAGGGAAGTAGTCACGACAGATGCCAGCTCCACAGGATGGGGTGCTGTATGGCAACACAGAGTGGTTCAGGGCCGCTGGGGCCGAAGGGACCGCTCCAGGCATATAAATGTGCTGGAGCTGCGTGCAATACATTTGACGCTCAAGCACTTCCTACCCCACCTGGAAGGGAGGCATGTCCTCGTCCGGTCAGACAACGTCTCTGTTATCTATCACATCAACCACCAAGGGGGCACCAAGTCAGCACAGCTTCTCAGTGTGTCCAGGGTGCTCCTAGAATGGGCCTCCACTCGTCTGTCCACCCTACGGGCAACATACCTACCAGGGCGACACAATCAGGTGGCAGATTTTCTCTCCCGTCAGAGGGATGTTCCGGGAGAGTGGTCCCTCCACAGCAACGTGGTACGGATGATCTGGGACCGTTTTGGTCGGGCGGCGGTGGACCTGTTTGCAACAGTGGAGTCAACCTAGTGTCCCCTATGGTACTCCCCTATGGGGACGTCTGGTACATGGGCCGGGATACGCTGGCTCATCCTTGGCCAAGGGTCCTTCTTTATGCCTTTCCTCCCCTTTCTCTGATTTGGCCAACCCTTCACAGAGTCCTAGCTGAGGGTCACAGATTGCTGTTGGTGGCACCGTATTGGCCAGCAAGACCATGGTTCCCGCTACTGCGGAGCTTATGTCAGGACGTTCCGTGGCGTCTTCCGACCAGGAGGGATTTGCTGTCTCAGCTGAGGGGGTTGCTGTGGCACCCCAATCCTCAACATCTTCAGCTATGGGTGTGGCCGCTGCAGGGCCAAGACAGCAGCTGACTAGGGTTTCGAACCCTGTCGGACGCACCGTCTTAAGTGCCAGGGCACCTTCTCGTCGGCAATACGAAAACAGGTGGCGTCTGTTTTCACAATGGTGTTCTGATCACGATGAGGATCCAGTCTCCTGTGCAGTTCCCACCATTCTGGAGTTTCTCCAGTCTCTTCTGGGTAAGGGTCGCTCTCCTTCGACCCTTAAGGTCTATGTAGCAGCGATATCGGCTAATCACACCGGTGTCAATGACCGTACGGTGGGCAATCATAGTCTGGTCTCTCTTTTCCTACGTGGTGCCCGTAGGTTGCACCAGCCGAAGGTTACTCGGGTGCCAAGTTGGGACCTACCCTTGGTTCTTGAAGCTCTGTGCCACCCTCCGTTCGAGCCCTTGCCACAGGTGGACCTGAAGTGATTGTCATGCAAGACAGCCTTTCTGCTGGCTATTGCCTCAACAAAGAGAATTGGTGAGTTGCATGCCTTTTCAGTCAGCCCCTCATGGATTGCTGTGCCAAGCGAGGGCACTGGAGGGGTACGTTGCGGCTACTGCTGCTATACGGCACTCAGACCAGCTGTTTGTGTGTTACGGGGGCCCTAGACTAGGCTTCCCTCTTTCCAAGCAGCGCCTCTCCCACTGGATCGTGGACGTCATCTGCCACGCCTACGCAACAGGGCACCATCCCCTGCCAGTCGGTGTGAAGGCACACTCCACCAGGGGCGTTTCCTCTTCCTGTGCTGCCCTGAGAGGGGTCTCACTGGAAGCAAGATGTGCTGCTGCATCATAGGCTTCCCCAAGCATGTTCACTAGATTCTACAGGGTTAACGTGGTCACCCCTCATCCCCTGGGCCAGGTTCTTCTGCAAGGGTCCCCTGGGCTTCCTCAGTGAGGTATGTGCTCAGGATTCCTTGTGACATTGTTGATATTAGTCATTCCGTGCTTTCAGCACCGCCATCTAGATGTCAGGAGGGATGAAATAGAACAAAAGTTACAAATGTAACTACGGTTCTATGAATCCCGGATGACCGCCAGAGCTTCTAAGTCACTCAGAATCCTTGCTTTGCGCGAGAAGATTCTGTAGGACGGAATTAACAGATAACACTAGGCTATGTAGTCTCTTGATTGTTTATACGGTCACACCTGTGTGACATTGTTGATATAATTACTCGAACAGCGCATGCGCAAAGGGATATTCCGTGCTTTCAGCACCGCCCTCTGGCGGTCATCCGGAATTCATAGAACCGTAGTTACATTCGTAACTTTCGTTTTACTTCGTACTTCAAAGCAGAGTAAGTTTTATTTTAGACATTAAAGGTGTTGCCGCAAAAAAGCAGAATTTATTAAAATTTGTGATTTTAATGGGATTTTCAAAATAAAAGAAAATAACAGGAAACTTAAAGTCCATGACCCACCATGTTTTCAAATTGCATCGCCATTAATATTTAGTAGTGACATAAATAATAAAACAGGTGCGTTTATTGATATTGTAGAGAAATAACGCTAAATGTGTTATTTCATGATTTAAAGCACATTTTAGCAACAGCACTGACAAAATCTGCCACTCTCCATATATGGGCATTGACGTCACTGAAGTATCCGCCTTTAATGCAGGCGGAGTTATAACAAGCATGCATCAACGTAGCTTCCTTATTTCTGACCAGAGTAGTTACGAATACAACTAATAAAAACGATGTGTTGCCTAGTTCTAACCCTTTAACCGCAGCGGTGTTATATCTTATTAAAAAGTTCTAAAAAATAAATAAAAACAGGGAGCGCTGGTCCTGAACCCACAACTGCACCAGGAAATATTTAGAACCTCGCGCATCCACGTAGGACACGAGTTTAACTGCAGTTTTAACTCTCACTCTCATAAGCCTCCATCGCGAACTCACTCCTGCCTTCTGAGTGGAGCCTGTACTGACGTCACTTCGCACTTCGGCAATCTTCGGCCGGGTTTCCGGATGTTTCCGGGACTTGTTTTTTTTTTTTTAACTCGCCTGGCCCAAATGCAAAAATGAAAATAGACATCATATTCTACTACAGTAATTGTCCAATATGGTGAACTGTTACTGTCACGGTGGGTGTTGTCCTTTAAGGTAATCTGTCAGGTTGGTAGTCTCCTATCATACTGAATGATTAATGCTGAAGTAGCGTATCTTTATCATGCTATCAGAGCACCAAGGCCTGTTTAACATGTTAAGTGATGCTGCCATGGCAACTAATAACAATTACCGTAATAAAAGTTTCAATACAACAAAAATAGCAAATTCAACTAATTTCAAAACTGCTCTTTTGATAGAAAACAATGTATTAAACATATGCTTCCTTGTACTGCATATTCTGCTTTATTTATTTGTATTTTTTTTACTATGTTAAAGCCAAACTGAGTCATACCTTCAGGTAAACAATTAAACTAAAAAGTATTCACTATCAGACAGAACAAACATTGTAATCGAACCCGTTAGCTTAACTCACCTTCAGCAGATTAATGGTCTCTATGACCAACAGTCTGATAAAAGGAGAAGAGGAAGAGCGAGACAACTCTGTCGCTGTCTGAGTGTGGTGCTCGCATGCTACCTGATCCACCATGGCCTGCAGAAGAGGCAGCGTGTCAAAGAGAGAGCGGCTCAGAGCTATGCAGAGGGGAGGGGGTAGTTTCAGAGACAAGCGAAGCGGTGCCGCCATTCCCCGTCTCCTTGGAAACCAACGCTCTTTCAAAGGAAACTGACCAATAGCAAACCGCATCAATTCAGCTTCGACAAAAAGTCACATGACAGCCCAAAAATGACCGAGAGACGGGAAGAAGAAGAAAAAAAGAAGCATTTTGGTTTGGAGATGTGAGAAAATGAAAACAATATAATCTTGTTAGTAGTACGCATTTAAAACGGATTTATAGATAGTACCTCGTTCCAGAGGACAAACTATTGCCACCAGATTGTCTTCACATTCAAAAAGTTTGTTTTTGTCTATTTCTGTCTGCATGTAAGAACATCAGTGCATCACATTCAAATACAGAAGGCTGAGCTTTAACCGGTGCTAATGCACTAAACTTATTTCAATTTCCAGATGAAATCTTGCCTAATTGCCCATTATCAACCTTTTGATAATTGCTAACCCAACAGTTGATTAGTCACAATGCTCTTTTCATCTCACTGCAAATGCTTGAATTAGTGGAGATATTAGCAAGTTCTTGGAAAAACAATTCATCCAAAACCACATAATTCATACAGAATTGTATTACAATTGACTTAGTGACGCATTGCACTGTTTTACAATATCAAATTTAAGAAAGGGTTGTTGGACTAAACTGCAGTTGAAAAATCACAATTGCAAAATGTTTTTTTCACTTGGATGTTCTTGCAAAACTAGGGAACAGCTCAATTCTTGAGTTTTCAAGTAAAATGGAGACTGGCAGTTTTGTCTTATGAAAGATTACACTGTATTTAGATGGGAGCTGAGCAAGGACCTTCTTCGGAATTATGTGTAAAAAAAACTGTCTTTGAAATCCAGTGAAGACCACTGTTATTAAGAAAAGGTAATGCATTGGTAAATGAGATCCTTTTTGTATCACCACCAGTTACATGTTCCAGCCTTACATATTTCTACATGGCAACGTAGCACAATCTTAAACTGGAGCTGTAGACCAGGAGAAGCTGACCATCCACTCAAATGGTTCACACCCGCTGACAAACAAGCCTTGAGCATAGCAGATGTCAGGGCCCAAAAAAGCCAAGAAAGACTCATCATGTGGAAAAATCAGTCATGCAGAAATTCCTTTTCAGGCTGATTGATCTGATCCTACGTACGTATATGAGTTGCAAACCAAAGAAAGACTTGAAATCACAAATTAATCTTTTCACCTATTTAGGAAGGACTTCAATTTTTTCCCATTGTAGTGTTAGTTCTTTGATGCCTAATCAATTCAGTTGGCGTATCCTGCATTTAAAATACAAAAAAATACAAACAGGAAATGGGAAAATACACTTGTGTAAAGTCTATCAGCTAATTTTTGCATACACTTTAAAGAAGCCTAATATGAGTTTCACTGCATAGCATTTCTTTAGAAAGAAATGTGTTTATCACTGTTGACAAGTCTATTTTCTATTGGTCTGTCCCTCAATCAACCATCCAACAACTAACTAACTGCCTGCCTGCCTGCCTGCCTGCCTAACCGCCCGCCAGCCCATCCATCCATCCATCCATCCATCCATCCATCATAGCTTAATAAAACAACTTGAAGAACACATCAAAATAATTTTATTAAACTAGCTTTACTGTTTGCTTTGGCAGGTTTTAAATTAAGGTACACAGATGCTTTCCACTGAATATTTTCTAAATAATAATGAGACAACACTGTCTCAATGTTGGGTTTTATTACTCAGGCAGAAATCACACATCGCTCACTTTCTCATTATACTGTGGACTTGAATACAGTCATTTGCCCTTTAATGCATTGCCTCAATGCCAGTAAATTACCCTGCTACAGCTGCAGCGGGCAGTCTCTTTCCCAGAAAAGTGTTAATCTACCAACAGCATCAACTGAAATGCAATAGCAAATACAGGTCTCAGCAGAATATGAACAAGTAACAATATCCAATGCATGGACAATAGTAACACGGTTAGACCCTGCCATTTACATTTTTCTTTCTTTCTTTTTTCCTTTAGACTGCAAAAACTACACAAGGATTAAAAATCTTGTTTATTCCTGCCATTGGATAATAGGCTTGTTGTAGCGTCAGGCTTACAGAGGATTCTTGGGATACACTTGCGGACAGTGCCTTCAACCCAAGGATTAGATGTGCTCATAAAAAGACACCAAATAGTTTAAGAAGTTTAAGCAACAATAACACAGAGAACACAAATTGCAAAACCTTTATGCCTTTAGTGTTTTAAAATACAGTGAAAGAGGGTAGAACATCATTTGTCATTAATCGATAAAGGAAACAACAAAGAGGAAGATTCGTTTAAAGAACAAGAAGGAAAAAAGGAAGTACTGTAAGTGTAAAATAGCGGAAGAAACATGAATAGGGGGAAATAAATAAGTTCTCAAAAAATTACAGAACAGGACTCTAACTATAGGCAGAGTTCCCAAGGAATACATAATTACATATTGGGAGTGTGACCATTTCATCTCCTGAACCTTACCATTATTAGTCAACTTTGTTCAGAATGATTGGTGAAGATTGTTTGAACTCGTCATATTTCTGATATACAGTATCTGGCTTTTGTGCGAGTTTGCTCGCCGTGGCAAACCTTGAAGAAGGGAACAGCCAAAAGAAATGTACTTATATCTCTGACACAGTGCTGTAAAATGTGAAAATTCACATGTGAAACAATCTTGTTTCACTCACGGTTCAAGATTTTTTTCAACATAACTTGTATACCAATAAACCTTTACACAGCATCTGTTTTATTAAAAAATCATTGTTGTTAAAAGAAACCGTCCAGAAGACCTGACTTACACCAAGATTTATCTGCAATATCCCCTTATTTTCCTGACTCAGGTTGTTTCTTTGTTAACTTGCTGGCCAGTCTTCAGGCTGACAAATTAAGGCAGAGCTTCTGTAAAATGGAAACCACAAAACTCAGGGGATTTACTGCATGTTCACTTCTCATATGACAAATACAGTATCAGACTATAATCTTACATATGACCTGACCAGAAACACACATTTAGAAATATTTTGTAAACTTAGATTGTCTGTCTGTTTGCAACATAATTCATGAACAGTTTGTTGTTGGGTTTTTTTAAACTCGCAGAAAGTATTTATTGGATGCATTTCTAAAACCGATTACCGGTCACTTTTGGAGCCTTTCAAGAGACATTAGAAAATGAAAAACTGGACATAAATTTGTCGTTCTTAGATATATTGATCTAATATTTGGTATAGCTGAGAGTGAGTCATTATGCAATCTTAATAGGAATCAAAAATACAAGAAGGCTGCCTAAGCTAAAAGGGAAAAAGAAGTCCAACTCAGGTACTTTAAGAGATATTGAGCTGATATTTGATGTGGTTGTATCTGACGGTGATGCACAACAACTTCAAAATACTATATTCCATTTAAGGATAAAAAGTTGAAAATGTCTACCATAGCAAAATATTTCATGAACCACTGTACTGTTTTCTGCCATAACAGCCATATTGAGACATGTTATGCTAACATTTAGTATGGTGATAGCCAAGAATCCCTATAACATCCTGAAAGCTAATTACTATTTCTAGCTAACAGCTAATGCTAATTTTACAAAGCGTTATAATTGAGCAATTTTTTAAACACACAAAGATAAAAACTGATGTAGAAGTAGCTGAAGACAATCTTTAACAAATTCTGACTTCAAATTTAAAAAAAAATCCAAGATAGCTGCCAAAGCTAATGTCAAACGGCAATAACTCAATTTGGTATGGTGGTAGACAAGAGCAATCCCTATAACATTCTGAGAGCTAATCACAATTTTAAGCTAACAGCTAATGGCAATTTTAGACAACCCCGACAAAAACAACTTTTAACAAATTCTGAATGTTAGTCAAAAATTAAATATGGCCACCACAGCTAAATTCAAAGGGCTATAGCGCAAACGTTTTTAGAGCTATTGCACGAAAATCCAGTGTATTGGCAGTTGATAGTAATCCCTCACAAAGTTGGATTGAAAATTAAAAATCCAAGATAGCCAACTATGTTAAAAAGGAAACATAATATAAATCTGCCATTTTTAGAGCTATTAAGCTGAAACTGGGTGTAGTGATAGCTATGTCCAATAAATTCTGAATGCAAATAAAAATTCAAGATGGCCACCAAAATAAAATTGAAATGGCTAGAACTTAGTCATGTTTAGTCAGATTACGCTGGAATTTGGTGTGCTGAGAACAATCCCCCTCACATAGTGAATCCAAATCAAAATTCAAAGACGACCTTAGCTTTAAAGGTCCACTGACATGTTTGAACTATGCATAAAATTGCTCAACATATATATGTTGTATCATTCAACTATGTTCATTTGTACAAGCAAAATGATAAATCAATTTAATTTTGATTTAAAAGTGATTTTCAACTTCGCGCCGTGTTTATTCACGGGAAATCCGATTACAATTGAATGCAACATCTGTGATGTAGTATTAGGCAGAGGGCTCTGGTATTAGGTACGTCTCTTGAACGCCCCTTTTACATATTAATGGCGGACAATTTA
>JARVJN010000196.1:3254-13748 GCA_031763805.1 Argolebias nigripinnis
GTCTTAATATTTGCTCTAAAAATGACTGAATCAATCAAAAGCCGTGCTTCCAACATTATGTGTAATCACCTACTTTTTTTGTGCTTCAAGCTTTTGTGAGACGCTCACAGGAAAATCACTTTCAATTTGAAATTTTGTTTTCAAGTAGCTTGTTTATGTGTTTTTATACTTGAACGCCAGTGATTGGCTGCAAAATTGAAGTATGAAGAGAAAAACTAGACACTGGCAAACAAAGAGCTAAAAACAGAAAGCAACAACTGCAAATCAGTAGCTTAAAGTGAAAAGTAGTAAAATGCTAGATAAAAGTAGCAAAAACTAGCTAAAAGTACAAATATGGTAGCTAAAAGCAATAAAAAAAGTCTGCCTAAAAGCTAAAAGCAGTAAAAGATAGTAAAAGCCATAAGAAGGAAAAAGAGTAGCTGAAAGTAAAAAGTAGCACAAAGCTAAAATCAGCAAAATAATTGCTAAAAGTACAAAATTGCTAGCTTAAAAAAAGGTTAGCTAAAAGCCAAAAGTAACAAAAAGTCTAACACAGGAAACATCTAGCTAAAAGCTAAAAGAAGCATAAGAATAGAAAATCAAGTTTGCTGAAACAAATGTAAAAGAGAACAAAGTTTTCATGAACAGCAAGATTTTAATCATTTCTACAAGCCACAGTTTTATATTATAGCACCCACCTGCAGAATGAACTATGATAAATTATTGTATATATACATAAATGGCTAAAATTAGACAAAATATGCAAAAACATACATAAAAAAAACAACAACAACAACAACAATGTGGGCACTGAAATTGAATTAAAACAGCCTGAGCAGGAAAAAAAAGCTGTAGATGTAAAAAATATATGTATTTCATAATAATAATAATAATAATAATAATGAATTTAATTTGTAACGCACTTTTCATTAACAAAAATCTCAAAGTGCTACAACGTGCAACTAAAATCAATGATCAAATAAAAACAAGTGATGAAATCAAATAAAATCAATGATAAAATAACAAAAATCAATAATAAAATCAACTTAAAATAAAATTTACTTTTCATTAACATCTGACGCCTCTTGTGCTTTCTCTGACTCCATTTTTAAACACCTTACAGCTAATACTAATAACTCTGAGTCTTCTTCACTCGGTAAAAAGAATTGTTGTGAGTTTGTTGCTTCGGGGCGAGGCATTCATGGACCAGGAAAGAAAAAAAATCTAGATTTTTGAGCGCTGTATCAGCCGGTCACTGATTAAGTCAGTCAAGCTGCAAATCTTCCAATCCCGGCCACTTGTGGATTAACCGATGCAACACTAGTTCAAATGAGGCAGGAGCTCCTTTTTAAACATAAATCCTTCAAACGTACATGCTTCTTTCTCGTTTTAGCCAGTTCAGGTTCACATTCGGGCCGAAGTTGATCCTGCAGGAAATTAAAAAAAAGTCCCAGTTTTCATAACGTGCATGCTGCAAACTGAGGAAATGTGGAAGTGGCTGTAAAACAACCCACACGTGTACGGAGAGAACGTGCACGGAGAGAACATGCAAAACTCCATACAGGAAGGAGTCCCACCAAGAACCTTCCCTCTGTGTAACAATGTGGGCTTTGTGTCTAAATATATTCACAATTATTCTGCAAAAGAAAGAAAATCAGAGAAATTCAGAGCTTCAAGGTTTTTCAGACATATTATTTTTTTTGTTTTGGTCGTCTTTTCCCCATTGTTGCATTTATTTTATCACTCAGTCAGTTTTGAGCTTGTCAAAGGATTCAATGAAAATAATTCAGCCGTAGCAGAACCTTGAAGGACCCGCCGGGCCTCCTCCTGTAATTTGTGTAATGGTTGTGCTCGCCGCTGCAGATGTGGTCTGTCGTTGCTTTTAGCCTCTCATTAAACCTGCTGTGCTCTCAAGCACGTCTTACTTTTGGACTGAACAGTCCCTTTTTTCTGTGAACATGCTGTATTTAAAGAAAAATCTTTGTTCCACTTTTCATTTATTTATTTTAAATGCTTTTATTCTGTTTAGAAAACAGTCGAGAGCAAACAGGACGTGACCACTTTGGAGCGTGAAGGCAGATTTTCAGATTACGTTTGTTGTGGTGTTTTTGTCGTTATTCACGGGGTGTCAGAGCACAACAAAGATATGACTAAGTGCGGTGGCACAGAAATTAGGCTGAGGTTTTTGTTTTTGGGCAGAAACGTTGATTTACACAATCCTGGAAAGCGTTTGTGCAGCGGGGACGAGGGGAGCGGAGCAGCGAAGGTTTTGTGCCAGTCGACTCATTTTGGGTCAGAGTGACAGCTGATGATTTGACAAACAATGGCGTCCTTCTTTCACGGAGCTTGTTGACGGTAACAGCACGTCTCGTGTCGCTTCATGCTCGCTGCCTGCGTTTCGCCGTTATCTTCTGCAAAGTTCTGCTGTGAACAACCTTTGTCACGTACAGACATGTTTAACCTCTTTCTCTCACTTTGTTTCCCTCTTCTTTTAACCTCACAGGTGGAAAACCTCGACAAGTTAGTATACTTATTTTTGTTTTAATTAAAACGTCCTGTTTTTTTTTAGCGTTGTTGTCTGGAGTCACTTTTACATCATTTTTAATCATTTTTGTTTCCTTGAATCTTAAACGCCAACAATTTGTACATTTTTTTGTTGCCTCATTTGGTCCAATCAATAGATTTGAAAAGTTTATTCTGATTAAAAAAAGATGCTAAATTTAAAGGGAGATTAAACTTTTTATTGTTAATACAGTAAAATTAAACGTTATAACATTCAGCATTTATTTATTTTTTCCATTCAACCTTTATTTACACAGATAAATCACATTGAGCCTCAAAGACTCATTTACAAGTGAGATATGTTTAGACAAACAAAAACTAATGAAAGCGACGCATGTAAAGGATTTGGAGGCAAAAAAAATCCTATCAAGCTTTCACTCCTTGGCCAAGGAGAGAGAGCCTGAGATTAAAAAAAATAAATTAAATAACGCACATAAGCACATAGTGACCTGCAGACACAGTGCCAGAGAGAACCCAAGAGTCCTGAAATGATGACACAATGTTTATTCAGCCGGGTCCCTCTGATAGGTCCACAGACTTCCTCAATGGGATCGGAAGGACATTTTTAAAAACATTTTATGCCAATATCGTGCTAAGCAGCTGATTAAGATCACACATGAAAAAGTTATCCTAATCCATTTCAAATAGTGCAAGTAGAACAGTTTACTCCAATAATTTTCCTTAATTTTGAAAAACATTTCTGAAATGCGGGTACACAGTCAATGTAAACAAAAGGCTCAGCCAAATTTACTGAAAACCACTCGAGTCACGTGATGGACCTGTCCAAAGTCTGTGTGCAGATATGGTGGAATTAGACACACGTACAATCTCAAAGAAGACGTTCACAATGAAATAAATAAGTGACTTTGTAGCTAAACAAGAAAAAACGAGAGAAAATTAGTACTGTACTTGACACCGTATAAGTCGCATTAGTCCAAATACTGTATGTCTAATAAAGTGGAAAAAACAAATATGTTGCTTCGCCGTATAAGTCGCATATATTATGCGTCACCGCTAACCACCTGGAAATGTGGGCCGTTGTTGTGCCAGAAATCGACTGGCTGCCAAATTGCGGCTGCGGGAGCGTGCACGGAGGACTTTAACAAGAATTTAACAAGATCAACACCTAAAAACAATTATTTGCTTGCTCAGTTTTATAGTAAAGGTGTGTCTCAGTTTAACTTTTCATTAATAAATTCACTTTACTGGTCAAATCAGCTGCATTTCACCTGGGCTGCGCAGCAAAATGCAGCTGATTTGCCAAGACGAAGGTGGCTCTTATGGCAAGCCAAGTGTTTCATTAATAGCACGTTCACCTATTAATGAGACACTTGGATTGCCATATTAATCCAGAACCCTCTAGTGGTTTAAAATGTTAGTGTTCAATATTTTCCATGTCAGAATGAATAAAATAGTCAGTTCTCAGTTTATAAATATGGGGGGGAAACATAAATACGTCACTTCGCTGTATAAGTCGCAGGGCATGCTAATTTATGCAAAAAACTGACGTATACAGCGAAACGTACAGTAATAGATAAATTAATAAATAGAGCTCAGCCTTTACACACATGCAACATTGTACAAAACTTCTGCTAGACCGATAAATTTACCATCTTTTTGTTTATTATGTTTCTAACTCAAATCTTAACTCCTCTCCAGTCCATGATGTTTGTAAATTATCTACTAGGCTGGATTAGGTCAGGCAAGAGTAGACCCTCGACGACAACAAATCTGAACATTTTGAGTGACATTTTGTCGTGCGCCCATACAAATGTATTCGATTTATTTATTTATTTCAGGAAAACAAAAGAAATGCTCTTCTTTTTAAGTTTATTTTTACTTAGCTTGTTTACTCAACAGATTTGTGCATGAATACATACCAACACATCAAAACCGTCAGACTCTTGATACCAAACAGCTCTTCGTGGACGTCGCCGTCGATGATGTATTTTCAGTCACTTCGGCTGTTTTGAAAAGTTAAATAAACACACGTGGTAAATGGTGGCTGCTAACAAATTTAGCTCACAAATTTATTAATTTAACGACGCGTTACTTATCGATTTGTTGTGCAGATTTTGTTTTCACTTGTCTTTCCACCGGTCTTCCCCACGTCGGTCCTTTAAATTGATTTTAAAGCGTCCCCTCATCAAAATCTGACCGCCTCATGTTCTTGTACATTATCTCCATACTCATTTGGTTTCTGGTCTGTTCCGCAGGGGCGAAGCTACTTATTATGATGAGATCTACCAGCAGTCCAAGTAAGAGGCAGCTGCATGCTGGCTCCCTGTCAGCTTTATGAGCGTGTTCTGGTCAGGTTGTTTGTGAGATGACAGCAGATGCTCCTCGCTGCATTCAGCACTCGGGCTTGCACAACGGATATGGCAGTTCATTAGTGAGCATTCAGCTCTTCTTTGTTGATGATCGCATGCTGCAGTTGACCTGGGGCTTTGCTGGACGAATGACTGAAAGAGAAAGAGCTGCTTTAGAAGTTGTTTATTAAAAATAAAAGCTTCAGTAAGTGTGTTTTAATATTTTTTATCAGTAAGGCCAAGTACTTGGGACTGTCAGCTTTTCTAATGCAGACTAATGACAGCTACAGTAGTAATGTCTGTAGATTTCTCTCCGTGCGACGCTGAGGCTCAGAGTGCTGCATGGTGCGTTCAGGTGATGCGTGCAGATAACCGTGCAGCCGTGTGTGCAGGCACGGCCTCAGGGCGGAGAACCTGCCCTGTTTCATCCCCAACGACCGCAGCAAGAAGAGGCTGATTCAGGACACAGAGGACTGGCAGCCCCGCACCGGCACCACCCAGTCCCGCTCCTTCCGCATCCTGGCCCAGCTCACGGGCACCGACTTCAGTAAGTCAGGGCTGGAGCCGAGCAGCAGAGTGACGGTTTGGCGTTGGTTGTAAAGATAAGGGTGACAGACACGATGGGATGGGATCTGAGAAGATCTCAGTGAAGGCGACAGCTGAGTGACACTGGAAGGTGGATAACAGCTTAGTCCATTTTTGTAGCTGTACAGCCTCCACCTTTAGATGTCTGCTGGCTTCAGCTGCGGTTCTTTGCTCAGCAAGACAAAAAGAAAAACATTACTTGTGAATTTTAATGTGATTTTCTTTAGTTTTTATACGTTTGGGATTCGATGGTTTCATGTCTGAAAGAAAGCAGCAGTAGGTGCAAGTTAATTTCTTAAAGCTTCTGATGTGTCCCTCTCTCCTGGATCTCTCAGTGCAGGACCCAGATGATGAAAACATGAAGAAGTCCAGGTAAAAGTCAGACTGCGGTCACACAGATGTGTGTTGTGAAGCTTCGGTTTGAGAAAATACGTCAGTTTTTAAGGGTTTGTTGTTGTGCTTGAAACATTAGCATGAGCGCGGTGGATGCATTATCTATTAACATTTGTAAATGATTTAGTGTGAACTAACTGGACATTTGTGTTTGTTTTTGCTACTAAAATGTAGGAAAAGATAACTTCTCACGTCTTCATGAATATTACAGACATAAACACTAAGAACAAGTTCTTATTGACAGATAAGGTACTTGTAGGGTCAAGGGAAGGGAAGCAATACAGTTAGGCAAAACAATAAAATATAGAAGTCAGTAATAATCACGGAAAGACAAATTGCATTAACAATAGGTCAAAGTTAAACGACAACACATTACTAAGCATGAAAACATTTGCAAGTATATTTTAACACAGCTTTTAAACAATTTAAAAACTAGAAACAGACAAGTGAGGTCGGACTCAAAAGTGTTAAAGCAGATTCCAGTCAGACGTAGCAGAGGCAAAGCGAGACTTTGTCTTTAGAGTTGTTAACCACAAATACTGAGAGGATCGGGCGTTATACTTCCAAACCAGTGCTAGTTGCAGTAGATTAGTTAAATATGGAAGTGAATAACTCAGCAATGCCTTATAAATGAGGGTAAACCAATTAATTTCATGACGAGTATGTAGAGAAGGTTATTTAATGACAGAGTAGAGGTGACAATGACATGTTCTATAAGGAGCATTTGTAACAAAGCAAATAGCAGAGTGATAAACTGAGTCCAGCTTGCAAAGGACACCCTTACAAGCATGTCTGTAAATTATGTCTCCATAATCCCACACAGGTAGAAAATGGTTTTTCAACAATGGTGTGTTTTGCTGCCAGTGTAAACAAAGATCTATTTATATATAGATAACCAAGTCTTGCTTCAACCTTAGATTGCAAAACATTAACGCGAAAAGGACAGAGCACCACCAAGCCAAATTCCCAAATATTTATAGACTGTTACGTCTTCTATAATATTACCATTTACAGTTGTGAAGTCCATCGAGGTGGGTATAGTTCCTCCTCCATGACCGAACCGCATGAATTTTGTTTTCTTGGCATTTAAGGACAAATTCAAGTCAGTAAAGGCCTGCTGGATTTCAAGAAAACCACACGCAAGGGACTTCACAACCTCACCCGGAGTAGAACCAAAAACATACAGAATAGTGTCATCGGCATATAAATGGATGGAGGCCTCACTAACATGATATGAGCTATTTATACATATGGAGAAAATAGTTGGACCAAGAATGGAGCCTTGGGGTACACCTTGAAACCTGAATATGTTAACTGAACTCATGCAGGCTGCTGACAGGAAGATACAGCTTCGTAAGTTTGACTTTTCCTCTTAAGTTTTAGTCTTTTACATAAACCAGTTAAGACACAGTGGTGCTGGAAGCTTTGTGGACTCTAATATTTAGTTTTTCCTTCTGGCAAAAAATTAAATTAAAAATAAATTAAAAAAATGTGAAATTTGTTTTACAAAGTCTCAAAGTTAGACAAAGAGAATACATTTAACTCGATCAGTGATTTAATTTCAGGAAAAAAAAATCCACATTTATACCCTTTGCTTTACTGGTGTGTAAACTGGTGTTAGAAGTAAACACACGTGTAGCATTAGCTGAGAGTTTGAAGCTGAATGTGTCAACAGGACGGCAGTCGGCTGTGATGAAGTGACCCATTTTATTAAAAGAACACATCAACCAGAGCGGGTCTTCTTCAAGTGGTACAAACAAATGAGGTTTTAGAGGAGGTTTGGAAAATATTATTTGATTTTCATTATGTTGAAAATGTCACAAAATCATTACAAAAGATTCTGGACTCTCAATCCACAGACGAGAGCATTTGAGCAACAGAAATTAATCTAATTAATAATCTGCAGGGTCATATTGGAACTCAGACAAATATCTGAGCAACTAAAGCCTCTTTCACATCAGCTAACATTACACTCTGAGATTAAAAAAACATTAAAGTGATAGTTCAGATCATTGGAAGGAAGGTTTTGTGTGAGGGCTGCGAACATTTACCTGCACTATCTTACCTGCTGTAGATAACTCTTTGAACAGCCTCAGTTTGGAGACATAACGTTTATTTCTGACCTGACTGACGAGCAGCAAGTCTGAGTGGAGTCATGCTCGAAGCGAATCGCTGCCATCTTCAAATAAGACTCTAATGTCAGAGTTTTGTCATAATTCCAACATTATATAAAATAAAATAAAAACTGTTTGAGGTTGCAAATAACCGTTTGAGTTAAATGTGCATGCATTAAAAACAATAGTGTTAGCATTAACCAAAATGAAACTGTTTTTCCAACTTCCTGCTCATTTCACGCCTCCTCTCTGCTGCCGTTTATTTCCTCTCCTTTGTGTTTCGTCTCTTTGTTGCCTCTGGTCAGGGAAAAGTTCCTCACTGAGATTCAGAGTCCTCGCTACGCCCGTCTGAGGGACTGGCACCACGACAGGTCTGCTCGCGCCCTCAATATCAATGTCTGAGCGGCGCGCTCGAAGCCCCGAGACTCCGAGCCGCAGCGCGACGACTACGTGACAAAGACGACGACGATAGCCGACTGTCCAACGTTCACCTTTCACATGCGCACGGGGTGAAACAAAGCCAGAGCCTAGATGACGAAGCCCAAAGTGGAACCGTGCACACTGAGCCAAAGCGCCAAATCTCCTCCTGAATATCTGACTTGATGGGTTTCCACGTCACACTGGTTTACTGGGAGTAAACTGGTGGGAATTCTTCTGTAATTGTAAAGTTTAGACCCTCCTCTGATTGTCTGTCTCTTCCTTGTTAAGCTCTTCATCTCTAAAGTCTTCCTCTCTGATCTCATCTAAAAGGCATCTACCAAAGAAAAAGACAAATCTGTGCTTTTATTTCCTGCTGTCATCACTAATATCTAAAATATAAAAAATCTGAAAAGGTAACTCTTGTTCTTCTCTCCTTTTTTTAAAAACTGTTTTTCCAACTTGTTTATTCAGTGATTGAAAATAGACTTAGTCTCTTCCACCAGCAGCTTTAAAAAAAAAATGCTTTTTAAATCAAAGACCTCAGTTCACTAAAGCAGCGCGCTCAGCAGAAAGGCTTGTGCAGAAGCTTCCTCTGTTTTTATGCAGGTGTGAATTAACGGGTCGTTTCGCACAGATCAGGGTTCAAGGTTTACTTTTATTGCCTCGAAAAATAAAATTTGTTGTGCAGTCGGGCATAATAACAAGAAATGGGCAAACACGCGAGAAGTAAAACACATCCATAAAGGCTGGAGGTGAAACGCAGCTTTTACTTCTCTTCTTACCTGAAATAAACTCACCTGAAAGTGTTCAGAATGTAATAATGGAGAAACGGCAAAACAGGACCAGGATTATATTTGATGAAAGTCATTTTCATCTTTGCACGTCCACAAAAAACAATAAAATAAATAAAAATTAAAAAAAGTATTTGGCTTTAATACTGATTTAACAACAGAAGGGTTTGACATCTCATACACGAGGTAAAGTTGCGTCAAGAAACATATTTCAGTGAGAAAAGCCTTTAGAAAACTTTAAAAACTTTATAAATATAACTTCTGTAAAATAAATATGTGATGTGGTGCACTTTTATGTTGCAAAGTGTGAAAATATAAGAAGAAAAAGGATAATTAAGAAACAATAATTGGATTTATTAAGGTGGTGTACACGTTCTTTTCCTTTATTTTATTTGGGGGCAGAGATGGCGTAGAGGCAGGGCAGCCGACTCAGGACCTGAAAGTCTCAGGTTCAATCCCCAGTCATTGCACATGTCGTGGTGTCTGAGCAGGACACCCTATCCCCAATTGCACCCCAGGCACTTTCAATAGCTGCCCACTGCTCCACCTGGTGGTGGATGGGTTAAATGCAGAGATCCAATTTTGCTATTGTATGTGAACATACAGTGATGACATTACATAACACATTATTATTATTATTATTATTATTTGGCAATTGTTTACCCAGCTGTCCTTCCTGACGCAGCCTGGGCTCAAACCTGCGCCCTCAGGGTTTGAGACCATGGCGCTAACCACTGAGCTACCACAGCCTCAAAACTACAACCCCCAAATGTCTTAAAATAATCATGAAATATATATTTTATTCTTGTCGCTGCCCTTCATCACATTCCACTTTGAGCTGAAGCAGTACCTGATCAGTTTGAGTTAATCAACAAATCATGGGGTTTGTTCTAATAGAAGATGTCAGCAGGGTCGAGGAAACCCCAACTGATTCAGGAGGCTAACATCTGCCTGCAGCTGTAAAGTCAAACTGGTGCTTTTCTTAAATGACATGAGCAAATACATGAGCAAAAACTTGGGAAAAAAGTAGAGGATTAGTAAATAATGTTTCTAAACAAATATAAAATAAAAGAAGGGGAACTGTGTTTCATCCACAACTTCCTCACTGATAATTACATTTATAGCACCAGCAACCATGGAAGGTGGGTGAGCATGTAACTGCCTGTAGTCCTCAGTGTTTGTTAGCAAAACATATGATAGATGGATAGATTTTAACTAAACTCTCCGAACAATTAGAAACAGTAAAACATAATTAATCAAATCAATCCACCTTATTCCTACGCCCCATGACGCTTTGCGCGAAATGTGCACACGACTTCCGGTTGACCGGAAACACCGTTT
>JARVJN010000254.1:68153-78433 GCA_031763805.1 Argolebias nigripinnis
CACTCTGCATTAGTTTATAGATTTGTAAAGAACCATTCTGAATGCATGTGTTCTTTTACCAGATTAGAACATACGTTAATGAAATTTTCTGCAAAAGCTCATTTCAGAATTTATCTCTACTCCTTCTGCTCTTGATTTCTTTTACAGCATGGTTAGAAATTACAGACCTTCATCCTTTAGCACACCATGAGCATGTGTAATTGCTCAGTGGTGTAATTGACTACAATCTCTAATCTATGTCAAAACTTTACCTTAGCCTTCAAGACCAAGAAGAGAAAATTCAGTCCATGTGTTACATTATTTTTTAATGTTCTGTTGTAATACTCTTGGCTTAGTTGTTGCACACATTTTTGTACCCACTTTTAGTATTATTGTAATTTAATTAAATTTATTATTTACTCATTTATTTTAATTATTTAAAACAACAAAAAGTATATAAAAACAAAGTAAAATCAATTTAATAAAAATTGAGGCAAATTAATTTAACATGCTGATTTTTACTCCACTGTTAGATTTTCTTTAAGGCATGTCATGTCAGCATTCATTACCTATTTCATTATCTCAACTTACCTTTCACTGCATTGATGTACTTCACCTCCAGTAAAGATATTTTGTCAGTCTTCAAAATAACATGCTTAATGGCATCCTTAACAGGATTTATTCTAGGTGCCATTTTTAACTGCAAGAAATAAAAAAAAAGGAAATTAGTTTAAATAAAAAAAATTAAGATTCAAGGACAGTTATGTCTTATAGAACTTTACACTTTTAAGTCATTTACACAGCAAGAACATTTACACAGCAAGAACATATGTACAATAGTTGCCTTCAGGACCAGGCCAATCTTGCAAAAGAGATCTGTGATTTTAATGAGATTTGCCTGGTTAAATAATGAATAAAAATAAAACAAGTAGGCATCAAATATCTTACAAAATTAAGGATAACCTATTATAGTTTTATTATATGGTGATGAGAATCCAGAAATACAAACATGAGTTACAAAGGAACTGTTTTGCTTTAAAAGGAGCAGGAGTTAAAACCTAAACAGTTAACCAAACACCAGAACTGAAACAAATAAGAAACAACAAAGCTGAAGGTGGTTTCTGACTGTAGCTTCCAATTTTTGGAAATGGCTAAAGAGCAATTCCACCTAGGGCATAGTTCCCTAAAGCACTAATAGGATAACTAATTTCCTAATTAGTGCTATAGGGCTTTTGCTATTTTATCTAGTCATTAGTGGATTAGCACTTGTTACAGTTTTGGACTAAATTTAGAAGCACTGACTGAGATCTTTAAATGTTATTGATCAACATTATTGTTAACAGCTGAGGATGAAAGCTGTCACACATGTGACTGAGGGTGAAACGTCTCTACTAAAAGAAACTGTCCAGATGACCTGATTGAGAATTATCAGATTTTATACCTGGATTATTGAGTATGAACTTTCTTGTCACACATGTTGTTCATGTGTGAACAATTATTACATTATACAAATCAGATATAAGTTGCACAAATCACAAACTAGGTTTGAAATATTCTGCAATTAGTGTAGAATAACATTGTCCAGGTTTGAAGAGTAAAGGTGTTGACGTTTTGAAGGTGGATAAGTTCCAATTTGGTCCAGATGAAAAATACAGCACTAATACGGCCTTTATTGAAGTTTCAAACAACCAATGAAGGTTTCACAAATTTCAAACTTGGTTTTAAATATCCTATTATAAGTATAGAATATTTCAGACCAGGTCTGAAGAGTCTTAAGTGTTGTAGTTTTGCATCAGGACCAGGCCTAGTCTGGCCAGTTGCCTAAAAGTTTAAGTTTCATAAATCAGATAAAGGTTTCACAAATCTTAAACTTAGTTTGATCTATTTTGCAATGAGTGTTAATCAATCTAGTCCAGGTCTGCAGAGTCTAAGTGTCTTAGTTTTAAAGCTGCATATTGATTCTCAAGTTAGAGAAAACAAACTTTAGCTTAGCGCTAGCTAGCACCATGCACATGGTATCCCAAAATATGTCTTCTTAAAACAGACAGATTATCAGTATTTAATTCAATGTATTTCATAGTAATTCAATGTATTTCACAGAAAGAAATGACTTACCCAACATGTTTCAGAGCATCTCCACTTGCTTTTCTGTTTCCAGCTTGTTTACCTTGTGAATTACACTACTGCTTGCTGACTAATTCTAACTTCCTGTTTTTTCAAAATAAAAGCCTGCAAAAGGAAGTTGGTGTCAAATAGAACTTTTGAATTATATTTAAGACAATTTTATACCTGTTATAAATATATATTTAAAATAAATTATAAAAGTTTATATAAATAAAGTTAGTTAACTTAAAAGGCACACTGTTTATTTACCAGAACACAGTATAACACAATAAATGGAAAGTAATAAAACAATATCAAAACCTTTAAAAAACAGGACTTGACTAAAAACTACTTTGTTTAAAATAATATCAAATGTTTTATAAAAATCAGTACTTACTTGACTAAATACTACTTGGTTGGAAATAAAACATTAATAAGAGGATTATTTAAACAAAAACATGACTGGTAAAAGAGTTATAAAAGGATTACTTAAAAGCACACTAACTAGTTACATCTAAAACTATTCAACATTACAATTTGAATATTAAAACTTAAACACTACAATTTAACAATTCACAACTAAAACTTGAACATACAAAGACTAGCTAAAATTTAGAAAGGATAGATAAAAACAAAAAATAGTAGGTCCATTTCTAGCTAAAATGAGAAAAGGGCTAATTTAAAGTTACAAAGGCTAGCTATTTCACAATTCTCTGGTGTTTTCATGTGCCTCTGACATGAATAAGAGAGCAACAGGCACTTATTCAGGGCTCTTCTCACTCGTTCCCGTGCCTGTTTTTGTAATTCAAGCTTTTGCATTGACTTTTTGAATGGGCTGATTTTGATTCTACAAGGCATAATTCTGGCCTTTTTGGGGGTCGGATGCAGTTCTTGTTTAATTGGCTTCTTTGTACCCTTTTTGGAGGTCTGCTGCCTCTGCTCTTTTTGGCCAGTTGACTCCTTGCTGGAGGAGCTAGGTGAGCTGGGAGAGGTGGGAGAGCTGGACGATGTGCCAGACTCTTGGTATGGCACAGGTTTGTTTTTGTCAGGGTCTGAGTCTGACTCTGAGTCCGAGTGTTGCAGCCTTGCCTTCTTTGCTTCGTGGATGGGGGGCACTGGTTTCTCCTCTGAGGGGTCTTCTTTTATCTTGCGCTTTTTGGACAAAGATTTCTCGGGTGAAGCAAGCATGGCGGTCATATGTTGTCGTACCTTCATGGCCTCCTCCAGAGTCGGATTGCGCACATAAAAACGGTCAGCTGTCTTCGTGTTGTGGCACATCGACATGATGACCTTTTTTCTGGTTTCCTCTGGCAACACCGACTTGGCCTGAGAAAACAAAGAGTGCAAAGTTCTGTCATGACCAGAACGTGCGCATATACAGAAGAACGTGCGAGAGACATGTATGTACAGTATCGGCTAGGGCGGTCCTGATGAGGGTGAAATTTATCTCACCCGTAAGACCCATTTTGGTCCAAGCCTGTGTTAGGTATCTGTTGATGTTCTTCATTGCAAGTTTGCCCATATTAAAAAGGACAAACTTGTTTTTTGCACCAAGAATGAATTTTATGCGACGCAGTCTCTGCAGCCACCGAAACTCTGTGGTCGAGACAGCAAGGCTGGCTTCCCCAAACTGGAGCGTGGTCTTGTGGTCAGCAACCTGTGGGCATGGAGACAAAACAGTTATTGCAATGATCAATTTTCATCTTTAGGGACAGAGCTAAGTTGACTTACATGAATCAGGGTGCCCTCCTCTGTCATTGCTTTCTCTGCGTTGTCCATATCTTCCTCTGTCATATTTAAAAATACGCTGGGCCTATGGCCACTGATGCAGGCCCAGTAAGCAGCCGTAACCGTACAGCAAGTAACAGTCAGTGTTGCGAGTCGGGTCTGCCTCCACCTTATCTGATAGAGTGGAGAGTAGTGTGAATGACAAACAACCCCGAGATAGGGAACTATGCACGTTTGTGTGAGCAAACGGTGAGAAATAGTGAGCAAACACCTACCCAGCAGTTCCTCCACCCTCTCAGGTGCCAACCGGATGCAGCTTGAAATGGAGGCCGTCTTAGGAATCTTTGTCATTTTGGCCCTCTTCACCCGGCTCTGGTGAACTACTATTGGCCTGCTGGTATCCTTCCGTGCCTTCTCAAGAATTTGCTGGATCTCTGCCACCTGCTCCTTTGTGATACGGCAGTTCTGGGGCCTAGTTTTTGCCAAAAATTCCAAGAACTGACAGACATGGTGAAGGTAGAATCTCACCGTAGTGATTTTCTTGCCACTTGTCATAATTTCTTTGATCCACCTGTGGAGTAGAAGGAAAATAGGGTGAGTTCGAGTGTGTGTAACAATACGTGGGTCTGGTCAGACCACGTGTCTTACTGGTTGAGCCTGTCCATATTATATAGGAACACCCAGTCAGACAGTCGCATATGTCCAATCGACATATAATGCAGAAAGGCTTTGATGCGGTTGATCCTAGTTACTACTGCCTCCATCATTTATGCTGTTCCATGAATATTGGTGTGGTGCATCCGGAACCTCTCCAGGTACTTGTCTGAAAATACAGAGGTGGAATGACAAGTTGCGAAGTTGCTCTTTCTGTTTCCCTGAGATTGTAAATAAGGGGGAGGTCACTCACTCATGTTGTCTGGCAGGCGCGCGGCGCATGGCATTTCCTTTTCCTGTAGACCATGTGTGGGATGTGCTTGGAGTGGCAGGACTGGGAATCGCTTCAGTATCTATCAATGTTTTGTCTATTATGACACTCTTAGGTTGAATCAATTCAATCCGTTCAATGATCTGATCGGTGGGTGTTGGTACACTGGAGCTGGTGGCCATGGGAGTCGGTGCACTGGAGCTGGTGGGGATGGGAGTTGGTACACTGGAGTTGGTGGCCATGGGAGTCGGTGCACTGGAGCTGGTGGAGATGGGAGTTGGTACTCTGGAGCTGCTGGGGATGGGAGTTGGTGCTCTGGACCTGCTGGGGATGGGAGTTGGTGCTCTGGAGCTACTGGGGATGGGAGTGGATGCTCTGGAGCTACTGGGGATGGGAGTGGATGCTCTTGATCTGGAAGTGTAGGGAGTCCTCGAGCTTGTGCTGGCAGTGGTAAGACTGCTACCTTGCTCCTCCTCCCCAATCACCTGAGAGGGATGGATGGAGAGCGAGAGAGAAAGAGGGAGAAACTGATGGAGATATGCATTGAGGTAAATAAGCAGAAATTTAAATGGTGACATGTTTACTAGAGCTTTAGTGCTAGACTCAGATCCATCTGTGTCCTCTTCCACCTCCTGTACCTTCTTTTTTTGCTGTCATGGAGATAATATGTCAGTTAAATGGCCCCGTAGACCAATGCAGGATCGCACAAACACTGGCACAGTTTACTCACAGAAACAGTACGACCAGTGGCTCTCGTAGACAGCCCCTTCGTGCTGCTGGTTATTTTCTTTGACACTGACAGCGCCCGCTGCAGGTCCTTCACTCTGGTCTTCAGCTCATTGTTCTCACTCCTCAACATTCTAAGCTCCAGCTTGTATCTAAAATACATATCACATCATGCGGAGTCAGTCGGTTGCCATGTCTGTTCATAAAATGTGCTAACGATGACTAAAAGTGAGGTGCTTACCCTTTCACGATGTCTATGCACTCGAGAGTTCCACAAGCTGGCTGGGGAGAGGCCGGAACTGCTTCTCCCACCTCTTGCTGACCTATCTCAGCTAAGATTACAGTGGGGTCTTCTACATCAAATTTAGATTGCATTTCTGGGTCCGGCCCAGATTCTCTTAGCTCTGCCAGCAGCTCCAGAGCTTTGAGGGACTTCGCCTGACCCAACATCCTGGCTTGCTCCTCGACAGACAGCTCGCTGTGTGTATCTTTAATATGCTGGCCAGGCTTGTATGGGCACCCTACAACAGGGCAAGGACACCGGCGAGCATTAATGTGACCTGATGCCCAGCTGACTAGGATTTTCTTCTCCTGCTTGTTGTTAATCTTATGTGTGCCCTTTAGGTGGCGACTGATGTTGCTCAGCAAGTTGTGACACACAGGACACCGTACGTCACCTGTTGTTGACATTTTCTGAAACAGAAAATAAATATGAACACTAGATATGTAATATTTAACATTGTTTAAAAATAACATCACATTTAGATTAAACAGATGTCTTGAGAAAAAAGTACATTGTTGTCAGCTCTTAAACATCGGAAATGAGCATGAACTAAACTCTGAACTAATAAGTGTGATGAATGAAAGTGAATGTGGATGGTTTCTTTTCTTATCTGCTGTTCCTATTTATGACTATTTCATCCTTTAGTCAAACAGTCGATCCCAGATCTCTTTCTGAATTTGTATGTGACGTGAATCACGTCCTGTGACGGGTTGAGGAGGTGGGATAAGCTCAAGAACACCATCAAATGGATACCACAGTACATCCTCTTGTAGAGGCCAAAATAATGTGTTTTTGGTTATCCCTGCATGGTGCATGCATTTGACTTGAACACTGGTTTCGTCTATGGAAAGGATAATTCCTGGATACAGTGCTTTATCGTAAGTGAGCACACACCACTCTCCTATTACTTCTGGGTCATCCCAATTGATTTGTTTCTGCCCTTGTGACGCAGTACCTGGGACTTTCCTGAGAAAGCTGAAATGCTTTGTGTTCCAGCATTCACAATCAAGCTTTCCATACTGTGCTTTCCATCCAGCTAACATCTCGCGATGTCATCGCCCCTCGAGCAAGAGAAACTACCTGATGGAATTCAGAACATCAACCTCAGCAATAGTCTTTTTCCTCTTTTCATTTCTGGTATTCTTGTATTTGCTCCTAATGTCACAACTTAGGGTTTCATGGTACAACAAAGTTTTCCTCACCTTTCTGTTCACAATGCAACATTTCAGTAACTGATGGACTTTGGACCTGAGAGGGTCTTTATTCTTGGTTGCTTGCTGGAATATTTTCTTGTATTTTTTTTGTCTGATTCTTCTGAAGTTTGAGTTTCTCTTTTAGTACCTCTATTTTTTTGCGCAGTTTCTCTCTTGCCTTTCTGGATGCTTTCTTGTCTTCTGAACGACTAAGATGAAAATATGGAAAGGAATTATTAGTTTTACTGATTGTAAAGTAGTAGTTACATTAGTAATGACATGGCAACAAGGACACAAGGGTGCAAATTTGACCACTATATATTTTGTGTGTGTTTTTAATTAAAACCAAGCATTATTTCTAACCACATTTCCCTCACTGTGAGGACCCTGGTCTGGCTTGCACTACATCTTCAATCTCACTTTCAGGAGTATGTGGTGGAGTTAGAGTGGTAGGCCCACAGCTTCCCATCTCAGCTTTCCTTTTCTGTCTTTCTTTAGCCTTCCGCCACTCCTTGCGCTTTTGTCTTTGAGCTTTCTTACTCAGGACATTGATTGATTTCTTTTTCCCTGTTTCTTTATCTCTGTTCCATCGCTCACGCTCTTTTCTGAGGTATTCTTCCCTTTTCTGTGAATCTGCATTTCTTCTTGCCCTGAACTCTCTTTGTCTCTCTGCATTTGATTTAGCCATCTGATCTGAAAATAATAATGAAATAACATTTAGAGAAAAGTGGCTCCGTGACTTAAAAGCAGTCCAACCTTCAACCCTGTAACTATGATTCAACCACGTAACAGTGGTTTTTGTTATGGGGTTGAATGTTATGGGGTTGAAGATTTTGGCTAAAAGTAGCCATAAGTCCATATTAGCTAGGCTATGAGGTAGCATATAGCATGAGGAAAACAAGAAATTAAAATATTTTTCCAAGACAGCTCTTTTCTTTTTCCCCAAAAAATTTAAATATCATTTATGCATGTAACAGTGTGGAAAGGTTGAGCTTGACGATGTTAGTCTGTGGATAAAAACAATGAAATATAGGTAAGACATTATGCTAACACTTACCAGTCTTTACAGTGTGAGCGGGAAAAGACTTAAGTGATGTCACCTTCTGGGTCCTGAGGAAGTTGGACTGAACCATTATTTTTTTAAAGGGGGGAATTGGTATGCTGTTACGGGGTGGAACAAAACTGGGGGACATGATTAAAAAGTACAGTTTTATAAATAAGGCATACATTTTTCTCATATTTCTTTTTTTAGGCTAAAAGATACTGGCGATGTTTTATATTAACAGAAATAACTTGCAGTTAGTGGCTATTTTTATTTGTTTTATATTCAGTGAAAAAATGATGTTGCTCAGTGGGGACATGCTCATTTGGCTGACCTCTGTGCCTACGCAATCCATTTTTTTGTTAAATCGATTTAAAATTTTTTTTATTTCTGTGTTATATTGCAAAGACACATGGATATTTCCATTTCTTGTTTTTAAATAAATGTTGTGGTTTACTTTATATTAAAATCTTTGAGGTAAACCTGGGAGACACAAAGTGCACCGAATTCAGAGAATGACCCCTCGCTCCACCCAAACGGTAGGCTAAGGCAGAACCTGCTGTTTCTTGTTCAACCCCCTGAACTAACTTCGGCTTCCTAAACTGAAGACAAATTGCTCAAATCTAAACTTAGATTGCTAAATTCGCCGGTTTATATAATGTGTGCTACTGTTATGTAAAAGGGCGTTCTAGGAGACATTCCTACGATGACGTCACAAAATTAGCAAGCGGAAGTACCGGTACCCGGATGTCCCGTGAAGAAACAGCGCAAATTTTAAACTAACTTTTTAAACTAATTTTTATTAAATTATCATTTTGTTTGCAACAACGAACATAGTTGAATGATAAAAGATATGTTGAGCCATTTTATGCAAAGTTCAAAAATCATGTCAGCCAACCTTTAAAAGTGTACCTTGTTTTCCACATATATTAGTGTGGGTGTGAATGACAGGGATTGAATTAAAATGCTTTGTAGAACAGTGCTTTATGAAGTTCTGTCCATTTATTTGCATTAAATGACAGGCAATTCCGCCAAATTTAAAATGGCGGACGCTCTGATGTACGGCTGCAGCGAGGCAGCCCTCTCCTGATTCAGACTGGTAGAAAGATAGTGTTTTGCTTTGTACTGGAAATAATGTATTTTTAATCATGCGGAATGCCATTATTGATGTCTAAAAGAAAAAGTAATTAAAGAAGGAAATCTGACTTGATTATGTGGTAGAACGACTTTCCATAAATCCGCTGCGTTCAACGCCTTGAGTTTTGAGGTCACGCTTGAAACCAAGGACCTGAACCGAGTGGGCGGTGCTCAAGTCCATAACCACGCCTCCCCTGGTAATAACGTGTCAGTAAAAACGTGTGCAACCAAGCCGGTGTGAAATAACGAGCGACAACAAGTCAGGAGTCCGACTTTCTCCAGTTCCACCTGCTTTATGGTCCCACAGCCCTAACGCGACCTGGATCGACCTGAGTAAGGGGAAGCTGTCAGCACATCTGGAGTCACCAGGTGATTGAGTTCACTGACCTTGCTGTTGGATTACTGACCTGCTGCTGGTCTGGAAAGTTTGCGTCAGGGTGGACACAGTCTGTTCTGTGGGTCTGAAATACAGTATTAGTTTCTGTCATTCAGAGACATTTAGATTAGAAGCGATTGACTGCAAAAAAATTACTTTGGCTTTCTTGATTTGTCCTGAAGTCTGTGTGACCCTTGGGAAATGTGTATTCAGGGTGACCTGGTTGGACAAGAGACCAAAAATAATCTTTTAATGTCTGAATTCAGCAAATATCAAGGGTTATATATTTTTATACCTAAGATCAGTGTTGCATGGATAAAGTCTCTTAAAACAAAGTTAATTTCAGTTCAGTGTTAATAAAACTGCTGATCTGCAAGTTTTCTACTGTAAACACTTTGATTAGTCTTTGATTAGTTCTTATTTAATCTGTTTAAATGCTTCAGAGTGTGAATTTATGTGACACTAATGTGTTTTTAAAAGAATGGAAGAGACAGAATCCACACTGGAATGTTGCATTTGAAGGCACCAGAACATGTCTGCAGAAAAGTTGCATCTTTATCTAAATACATTTAGAAACAGTGGAAATTCTAGGGATACTCAGGGGGCAAAACAAAATTCATTCAACCTTTATTTAGGCACGTTAATCCCATTGAGCCTTGAGGACTCATTTACAAGAGAGACCTGGCTACAAACAAAGAATGATGACAACAACAACAGTAGATTTTCCTTGGACAATCAACAATAGACAATCATAAGAGAGAAATACAGATTTTTTTAACAAGTTAAAA
>JARVJN010000254.1:1467450-1478361 GCA_031763805.1 Argolebias nigripinnis
CAGACCAGTGAACCATTAGTCTATCTCACATGCAGACTAGTGAACTGTCAGTCTATCTCACATGCAGACCAGTGAACCATTAGTCTATCTCACATGCAGACTAGTGAACTGTCAGTCTATCTCACATGCAGACCAGTGAACTGTCAGTCTATCTCACATGTAGACCAGTGAACCATTAGTCTATCTCACATGCAGACCAGTGAACCATTAGTCTATCTCACATGCAGACCAGTGAACTGTCAGTCTGTCTTACTGGGATATTTTTGTGGCTCCATGATTTTAGTCTGATATTTATCATTCCAGTCTTAAATCTGTTTCAGGCGTTGGAGGATGACGTGGTAACGTATGTGAAGAACGAGTTGAAGAAGATCCAGAAGGTTCTGAGTCCAGATTACCCAGCATGCTTAGAGAGTCCAAGGGAGGACCAGGAGGTGTTGGAAGGTGAAGAAGAAGAGCAGAGGATGAGCAACAAAGAGGCATTTATGAAGATCGTAGTTTACTTCCTCAGGAGGAGGAAGCAGGAGGAACTGGTTGACCTTCTGCACACCAGTAAGATCATTTGTCTGAACGGGATGGAGAATGTATGCTGTCACTAATGTATCAGGAGAAATGATTAAAGATGGTGGTGCATATTGATTAGGTAAAGGATTAGCTTGTTTGATGATTATTCCTTTTATTGTTTTAATTCAGGGCAAGTCGCTGCCGTTTGGCAACGTAAACTTAAATCTTCTCTGAAGACGAGGTTCCAGTGCGTGTTTGAGACGATTCCTAAAGCAGGAAACCCAACCCTTCTGAATGAGATCTACACCGAGCTCTACGTCACAGAGGGAGGGACTGGAGAGGTCAACGCTGAACATGAGGTCAGACAGCTTGAAACAGCATCCAGGAAACCACACACACCAGAAACAACCATCAGACAAGAAGACATCTTTAAACCCCCGCCTGGAAGACTTGAACCAGTCCGATCAGTGATGACGAGGGGAGTGGCAGGCATCGGCAAGACGGTCTTAACCCAAAAGTTCACTCTGGACTGGGCTGAAGACAGAACAAATCCCAACATCCAGTTCCTGTTCCCGTTCACCTTCAGAGAGCTTAACGTGCTGAGAGAGAAGAAGTTCAGCTTGGTGGACCTTGTTCACTATTTCTTTACCGAAACCAAAAATATCCGCAGCTTTGAAGACTTCCAGCTCGTGTTCATCTTCGATGGTCTGGATGAGTGTCGACTTCCTCTGGACTTCCACAACAATCCGATCCTGACTGACGTCACAGAGTCCACCTCAGTGGACGTGCTGCTGACAAACCTCATCAGGGGGAACCTGCTTCCCTCTGCTCGCCTCTGGATAACCACGCGACCTGCAGCAGCTCATCGCATCCCTTCTGGGTTTGTTGACATGGTGACCGAGGTCAGAGGGTTTAATGACCCACAGAAGGAGGAGTACTTCAGGAAGAGATTCAGAGATGAGGAGCAGGCCAGTAGGATCATCTCCCACATCAAGAAACCACGTAGCCTCCACATCATGTGCCACATCCCAGTCTTCTGCTGGATCACTGCTGCAGTTCTGGAAGATGTGCTGAAAACCACAAAGGAAGGAGAGCTACCCACCACCCTGACTGAGATGTACATCCACTTCCTGGTGGTTCAGACCAAGGTCAAGAAGGTAAGGTATGATGGAGGATGTGAGACAGATCCACATTGGAATCCAGAGAGGAGACAGATGATTAGGTCTCTGGGAAAGCTGGCGTTTGAGCAACTGCACAAAGGAAACCTGATCTTCTATGAACCAGACCTGACAGAGTGTGGCATCGACATCAGAGCAGCCTCGATGTACTCAGGAGTGTTCACACAGATCTTTAAAGAGGAAAAGGGGTTCTACCAGGACAAGGTGTTCTGCTTCGTCCATCTGAGTGTTCAGGAGTTTCTGGCTGCTCTTTATGTCCATATGAACTTCAGTAATTCTGAGGTCAATCTGCTGGAAGAGAAACACTCTTTCTGTGGGAATGTAAGAAGCAGCGAGGAGTATTTTTATCAGAGCGCTGTGGACAAGGCCTTACGGAGTCCAAATGGACACCTGGACTTGTTCCTTCGTTTTCTCCTAGGTCTTTCACTGCAGAACAATCAGACTCTCCTACGAGGTCTGCTGACGCAAATGGGAAGTACCTCGCAGACCGTTCAGAAAACAGTCCAGTATGTCAAGAAGAAAATAAGTGAGAATCTTTCTGTGGAGAAAAGCATCAACCTTTTCCACTGTCTGAATGAACTGAAGGCTGGTTCTTTGGTGAAGGAGATTCAACAGTCTTTGGACTCGGGAAGTCTCTCCACAGATAAACTGTCTCCCGCTCAGTGGTCGGCTCTGATCTTCATCTCACTGTCGTCAGAAGATCTGGATGTGTTTGAGTTGAAGAAATATTCTGCTTCTGAGAAGGATCTTCTGAGGCTGCTGCCAGTGGTCGAAGCCTCCAACAAAGCGCTGTAAGTACAGACACAATGGAATAATTCTAAATACATTGTTTTTATAGGAGAGAAACAGATTCATTCTTGGATTATTTCCTCTTCAGACTGAGTGAATGTATCCTCTACAAGGAAGCATGTGAAACTCTGGCCTCAGTTCTCAGCTCCAAGTCCTCCAGACTTAGAGAACTAAACTTGAAAATACACGATTCAGGAGTTGCGCCACTGTCTAAGTCACTGCAAAGTCCAGAGTGTAAACTGGAAACTACCAGGTCAGTTGTTTCTGTTGCTCTTAACAATTTTTTTTACCGTTTCAGCTTGTTTTAAGATATTCTAAATCAACCCAAATGGTTTATCATATTTTAAATAATTTGTCAGGCTCGTGGAAAGATTAGCACGACTGTTTAGGAAAAACACACACACAGACTATATTAAAAATAATGATGTGACATTTATTTAAAAAGTCTGTGACAGAAAAAGGAAAAACAACAACACAAACAAAGTTGTACAATCACCTCAGATGTACAAGTCACACACATAGTTTTGCTGCTAAGATCAAAGTGTCTGTTTAATCTCGCCACAGTAAAACTTAAATACACACACTTAGGCATTGATGTTAAAGAATTCTCACCATGACACAAAGTCGGGAAGTGGCACGACTCGGGTGACAAATCACATCAGCCACGACTGGACACCTGGATCGGAGGCTCTCAGTAGACTTCAAAATATTCATCTGAGTGCTTCTTCATTTATACCTTGAAGTATGTGCATGCGTGTGTGGATGTGTGTGTCTTTGTGCAAGTACTATGACTTCACTCTGATCTGAACAAAACATGTTTTTTCAAGAGCAAAGCAGTGCTAGACACCGGGTCAGTTTGCCCTCAACTGAAACCACAACTTATCCCTATATTACAACAACATGTCTGCTTGACTGTGAGATCGCATAGAAGCAAATTGTGTACCTCACTCCCTTTCCAGGAGAAGTTGCAGGTTTCTGTGGGAAGAAAGATGGGCCGAGCCTTTCCTCCAACAACCTGGCATTTATCAAAACAAAGTTTGCAAAACAACGTGTATCTCACAGTCAACCTGACACGAGTCATTTGGTCATTATGACACTAAACTTAATAAAGTGATATTAAAGCATTAACTCTTAGCATAAAAATTGATAAACATTAGTCAGTGAACATTTAATACCAAACACTCATATTTCAAGAGGTCTCTGTGTATGGGTAGACACCATAGTTGTCCTGCTAGCAAAGATATTATCTCTGCGAACCAGGCTCTTTTGGGCCATCTTGGCGCAACCAGAATCTGTGCAAGAGCTTGTCTGTGCACCCGTTCCAAGGTCACTGGGATCCGTGCCACCGGGGGGAATGCATAAAATTGCATTGATATTGGCCACACGCTCGTTAGAGCGTCCAGGCTGAGTGGTGCGTTCACGTCCCGTATGGAGAAATACATAGGACAGTGGGCATTTTCCTTTGAGGCGAACAGATCTGCGTTAGCCTTCCTGAACCGCATCCATATCAGTTGAACCACCTTTGGGTGCAGGCGCCATTTTGATGTCAGCGGTGCGCCCCTGGAGAGCGCGTCCGCTCCATGATTTTGCACACCCTGGTGTGTGTGGCTTTGAGTGACAGGTGTCTGCTGCTCCATTGAAGCAGTTTGCTCATCAGGCGGAGGAGGGGCAAGGATTTTGTGCTGTCCTCTCTGTTTATATGTGAGATCACCCATGTATTGTCGCTGCGGATCAATGCATTTTCCTGAGAAATCAGGTTCAGCCTGTTGAAATGTTTTAAGGAGAGGTAAACTGCCAACATTTCCAACTGATTTATAAGCAGCTCCTGTTGCTGTTGGGACCAGAGACCACATACATGTTTGTGTCTGCAAGTCCCACCCCAACCGGTCAGTGATACATCTGTTGTGACCACTATGCGTGATAAGACTCTGCTTAGGGGAACCCCCCTGCTGAGGTCCATTGTGTTCCTCCATGGCTTCAGAGCACGCAGGCAAGAAGGGGTAATTCTCACTTGCTGATGTTGAGGAGGGGCACGCTCCTGTTTCATGTGAAACCACTGCTGAAAAGCCTTCATCTTCAGCCTGCCCAGTGGGACCACAACGACCATGGAGGCCATGTAGCCTAGCAAACGCTGGCAGTGTTTGTTTGACAACACCTGATTGTGTTGAAACAGAGCCAAGCATCGATTGAAGTCTGTTAATCTCCTCTCTGACAATTTTGCATGATAATGCATTGAGTCTATTTGGAGGCCAAGGAAACACTGGCTGGCTGGGCAGAAGCTGGCTTTTGGCTTTGTTTATTATGAAACCCAGGGCCTGCAGATGTGACATCAGCAGGTTTGTGTGGGCTTCGGCCTGCTGGCGTGACCCCGCCAGCACGAGAAGGTCATTGAGATAATTTAAAACTCTGACGCCCTGATTCCTCATTGGTGTCGGTGCCGCCTCAAGGCAATTTGTGAATACGCGGGGAGCCAGGGACAGTCCAAAAGGCAGAACCTGATACTCGTCCGTGTTCTCAAATGCAAACCGCAGGAACATCCTGGGCGTACAGAATGTATCACCTGACGCAGTATTAACATTTTGAAGTTGTACGACTTTAGCCATGCGTTTAACCGCCTCAGATCTAAAATTGGGCAAAGGCCACGTTCCTCTTTGGAACCACAAAATAACGCCTGTAAAAACCGTTGTTTGTGTCTTTTTGAGGTATAATTCTTATTACACCTTTCAGTAAGAGTGCCTGAATCTCCTCTCTCGTCGTTGGGACACGATCTAGGCTTATTGTTGACATTATTACACCATTGAATCGCCAGGGGCGTTTGCGGAACTGTAATCAGTAACCTTGGACTACAGTTCTCATGACCCATTGCGGCGGTGCGCATGCGGCCCAGGCACTCGCATGTGAAGCGAGCCTGAGTGGCATGTTCATCTGTGGGTTCATTGGGCCCTCTAGTGGACAAAGTTTTAATAGAGGTGGAGAGTCCGTCTGTGTGAGACGGCTCTCTGACCTCTTTATATTTGATGTTTGTTTCATGAAAAAAGGGTTGGGTTGCCCCTTTAATTCTGATTTTTGACACTAAATCATTTGAACACAATGTCTGTTTATTGGTGCTTGCAAACAACATTTTGTTTTTATTGCACAAATGGGAAAACGTGTTTTGTGATTTAACAAACATGTTGGTCCAGTCAATCGAGGCCTCTTGGGCTCCGAATTGTTCTATAAATGAGTGGCTTTCCTTTTTCTCAGTAGGTGGAAACGCTCTATTAGTTCTGGAAACAAGTTCCGCTGTGTTAGGCAGACTTCTGTTTCCTCTCTCTTGCTGCTGAGGAGGTTCTGGGCTGTCCGGCTTGTCGTGGCACAAAACGATGCTTTGACCATGCCTGCTGGCTCTGTGGTGCGCGTCCACGCTGCTCTGCTGCTGGTATCGCCCATTGTTCAGCCTCAAGTGTGGGCCTTTTGTGTGCAGGGCGTCAAGAGAGCGAATGGTGCCATGAAGGCGCTCTGTGGCCGCTTGGTTCTCTGGACGAGGAGTAGAACCGTCTGGGTATCCCCTCCCGCAGGGCTGCCTCCTGCTTTTTCCTCTGGTCACAGCGACTGAATTTTGTCCAGAGCTCCGCCAAACAGACCTGCAAGCTCCACAACCTGCTGGAGGAAAGTGGCACGTTGACTCTTTGGCAGCTCTGTCAAAGTGAGCCACAAGTGTTGTTGTGCCACAACAGTTTCTGCCATGCTCTTCCCGATTGCCGTCGCTGCAGTGCCTGAGAGGCGAAGGATGAAATCAGCTGTCCTTTGGGCCTCCTCTAGTGGCTCCGCCACTTTCTTCTTGGCTGTAGTGGCTTCTTGCAGCTCCTGTAGCGTCTCTGCTTGGTATGCTTGAAGCATGGCCGCTGTGTTGAGTGCATGCACTGCGAGGCATTGTACACAATAACTTTTCTCCAGCTAGGTTGCTGAAAAACGACATGGCTTGCTGGGAAGTGTGGGCTTACTTGCCAACGTCTTTGGCGCCAGGTGCATTGCTAGAGTCTCATGCATAGGGGGGATCTGCAACAGTCCCGCCTGTTCCATGTTTTCAAGGTCCAAAATCTGCGAGAGCGGGAGGGACAAAGGTGCCCTTAGCATTGACCTTGACCTCGTCAGTTCGGTCAAAAAGTCCGGGAACACTGGCAATTTGTGCCTCACTGAGGTCTGCTGCTTTGGGAGGAAGTAATTTCCCACTAGCTTTGTCTGTTGTTGCTGTGGTGGAGGGGATGGCCACGGTACTTTCAGTGACTCAGCCATTCTGCGGCACAGGTCAAACAGGGCTGGGGTGGACCTATCTGCCTCGATGTGCACCGTTGTCACCTCCTAGGAGAAGTCCCCTGCCTCGACTTTGACGTCCTGCTCCGCCTCGTCGATGGAGATCTCGCCAGAGGCTGACAGTGAAATCTCATCAGACAGCAGCATGTTGTGTACGTCGTATTTGAGTCCTGTCTCGTTAGGCTCCTCTCTTGACTGGATCATGTCCATCTGTTCACCCCAAGACAGCGCCACCGCATCCTCTATATCGTCCGACTCCAGCTCTGCCGTAGGTTTGAGGGCCTCGGTCAGCAGTGGGTACTTCGCCGCGTTCAAGTTCCCCAGCATCTTTGCTAGGAGCTCCACCCGCTTTTTCCGTGTCACGTGGCGGAGTCGGCTGCAGTGCAAGCACAACTCCAGGTTGGTGCGTGCAACCTTCCGAGACATATTGGGCAGGCTTTGTGGGTGTCCGCTTCTGAGATGAAGAACCCACAGGTGCTCGGACATGGTCATGACCCTGGATTTCCTGGCCTTTTGCTGTCCTTGCTAGAGGCCTTCGATTTCTTTTTACTCTTCTTTGGAGCCATGGTAGACACAGCGAGATGAGTAGAAAATTGGAAACTCGTTAGCAGAGCTAAACAAGTGAAAATTCCTCGTCATCAACTCTTAGCAGCGCTAAACAAGTAAAATCGTAGTCTTTCTTCATGTACTCGTTAGTAGCATTAAACGGGTAAAAATGAAGTCCTTTGTCATCCACTCGTTAGCAGAGTTAAGCAAGCTAAACGTCGTCCTCGTGCTGTTCGTGAGAGCCCCCAGTTAGCCGAGCTAAACGTGGGGTGCTAGCCAGTTAGCAGCGCTAAAAAGACTCAGAAACAGCAAAATGTTCACGTTTGCAACGCTAAACGCAAAAAAGCGCTCAGTTAGCAGGGCTAAATAGAGCTGCGCGGATGAAATTCCTCGTAGTGGCGCCCTGGGCAGGGAGCAGGCTCACCTCCAGTCAGGCAATCCTTCAGCCACTACAAGGTCCGCAATGTTCAAGGTGAAGCGAAGTGAAGTGCAAATAGATGACGGAAATTAGGCGTGCTGCATGCTTTATAGTAAGGGGGCGGAGCCCCCTACACATGCAGCAATCTCACTGGCCTTGACAGGCGTGTTGAAAGTGTCTTCACAGGTGAACACGCAGGGGTGCATTTTCCATACGTATCTGTTGCACCGTAGTGACTCGACTGAAAGGGAACCAGCTGAAGTTAACATTTATTCCTGTAAAGTTTTGTAGATAAAAAAAGTAAATTACCTGGATATGATTGTCTCTCAGCAGAAGATATAAAACATGCCGCCAGCCAGGATAAAGTTCCTGTATTTCCTCTAGAATTAAAAAAGCAGTAAAAACAACAACATTTCGAGCTTCTTTCTTCCTTAGGCTGAGCGCCGTCACGGTTGCTAAGACATACGCCAACATAACCGTGAAGGCTAGACCTGTCCCAAATTCACAGCCGCTGACTTCCGGTCTACGTGGTCTTTGATGAACCTGGCCTATGTCGACCAGGTAGGCTGGGTTCTTCGAAGTATGCAGCCGTTGGATTGGAACACAGCTTCTGATTAACTTTTAGAGCCATTTTAGTTCAAGATGGCTGCCATATATACCTCAAAAAACTTGATCTTTGAGCTGTTGAGCTGAAATGTGGAATGGTAGTAGCTGAGAGCAAGTTGTTATACATTCCGGATGATGCAAATAAAAATAATCCAAGATACCTTAGCTAACCTTAGCTTACCTTAGCTAAAAGTTAAAAAATTACAATAACTCAGCTATTTTAAAAGATGAGTTGAAATTTGGTGGGGTTATAACTGAGAATGTTCCCCATCTCATACTGGATCCAAATCAAAACCAAAGATGGCTGCCATTTGTTAAAAGAAAAAATTACTATAATGCATTTATTTATTTATTTATTTATTGCCATATTGAGCTGAAATTTGGTATAATGGAAGCTGAAAACAATTCTCAAAACATAGTACAGTCAAATCAAAAATTTTCAATTCAGTTTATTTCTATAGGACCAAGTCACAAAAGAAGTCATCTCAGGGCACTAAACAGAGAAACACAATGGCCACAACGTGGCTGTCCCCATCATAATTTCTCCAGAAACTCTCTAGTTCACCTTAATATTTGTTATAAATATTGTTAAAACTTCTCTGATTACTGAATAGGGTTGCATAGCTGCTATATAAATGCCCAAGCTAAATACCTGTACAAAAATATCTTCTTAGCTTTTCCTGCTGATCTCTGTGATATAATTCAATTGCAACACTTTTAATAAAGAGTTAAGTTTTTGCAAGTTGGAAAAATAATCATTTTCTTTATACAGGGCTGTACACACACTGAAATTAAAAATAAAAAGGTCTTACTTTTACTGATTCAATATACATGAAGGGTAAGACCAAAGGCTGATTCAATAGAAAAGTATAAGAAAGTTTTAGGTATGCTTTTTAAAGTTTGCAGTCATTAATAAGGGGCACGATTACCAGAGTATGTTCTTAGTTAGAATTTATACTAAAGACTTCAACCTCAAAAAGTTGTCTTAATTTGTTGTTCAGGTAATAAAAGCTATAGAGGAAGGCTACCGTCTCCCTGCCCCCATGGACTGTCCTCCAGGATTACATCAACTCATGCTGGACTGCTGGCAGAAAGACCGAGCTGAACGACCCAAGTTTGATCAGATAGTTGGCATCCTTGATAAAATGATACGCAACCCTAACACCTTGAAAACCCCAGTGGGAACATGTACAAGGTAAGGAAATAAAACCTTAAATGAATCTGTTTCAAATGTGGACTTAGACGATAAAGAATTTCTACTTTTATTATAGTCCATTAATAGATTGTCTAAAGTGTTCAGTGGATGATTTGGCGTCTCTAGTTCAAAGATGAAAGATAATTCCTGGGGAATCGATTCCCCGAAGCAGCCTCTGTATGGCTTTATGGTCAATAACGGGGCTTTTAAATCAATCTCTATAATGAGTTCCTCATACTTCAGAGAGCAGAGGGAGTGCTGGCCCTCACTCTGACATTTGTCAGATGAATTTTATTTGCAGTCAGGACATCTTTCCTGAGGTGAGATGGAGCTTAGAGGTTACATCTGGTTAAAAAGCTCTTGATTATATAGAGACTGCAGAGTGGGGCTTTAGAAATGTATTCAGATTGAAAAGATATTGACTAAAATATTTTTCAAAAGTGCAGGCAGACACGCTGCATCTGTTTATGAGTCGCTTTTGGATCAAAACCTCTGAATAGCACTTTTTTCTTTACCTTTTCCAATTTGCCACCCTGCTGGATGCCTTTAGTCATTGCTTTGTCTGGCCTTATGCTTGATTATGGTTTCAGACGAACACTTCCTGTTCACATAAGACATGAATGTTTCTCTGTGCTCATCCTGCAGACCAATTAGCCCGCTGTTAGATCAGAGCACACCAGACTTCGCTTCTTTCCGCTCGGTGGGAGAGTGGCTGGAAGCCATCAAGATGGAGCGATACAGAGACAACTTCACAGCAGCTGGCTACAGTTCCTTAGAGTCTGTGGCCAGGATGTCCTTAGAGTGAGTACAGCATTCAAACTACCCACTTTAGAGGGATGCTCTGGTCATTTTTAAAGGGATGTACTGTCACATTGTTGTAAGTAGTTAGTGCCTCCTCAGCTGTGACATCAGTTAAAGAGCACAGCGTGAAGAAAAAGCCTGACCTTTTGGGTAACCAAACCAGGACCTGTGTTTTGTTTTTCAGGCTTATGAAACAAGACTTTTCAAAACAAAACATCAACACTACATTAGCTAATAAAAAATCACTCTACTTTTGCATGACACCATTTCTCAACGCAGCTTCTCTGGTACAGTGGGTGTCTGGTTGTGGGATTAGATGGCACTCACGGTGTTCACATCTCACACATTAGAATTTCTGTATGCTGAGCATAATCACTCTCTGCCCACAGTGCTGAGGATCCTGAATGCATCAGTCCAGTGGATCAGTGAGTCCAATCAGTCCAAAAGTTTACCCAACTCCTGGTGAAATGATTCGCTCAGCAGCCCCAGCACTATCAGCATAAACCCAGTCCATGTTTTGCACACATACGTTTGGGTACTATCACTATATTATCTGCTCATTGGAGCAGGTGAAGCAGCTACAC
>JARVJN010000254.1:2309313-2321377 GCA_031763805.1 Argolebias nigripinnis
TGTGTGTGTGTGTGTGTGTGTGTGTGTGTATAACTGGATATATTATATACCGGCTGCCCCAATCATTTGAGGAAACTATGCTTTCTAGTTTTTATATTGCTTAAAAGTACAATTTCAAATGATTGGAGTGGCCCAAGATTATTCTATGGTGTCCAAAGCCACCATTGGCCAAATCCTGGTTCCACCACTGCACATGATGGTGAATAAAATAGTATTTCCACTCATCAGGGTCATCACTCTGTGCTGCCTCAGAAAAGAAAAAGAAAGTTCTGTTTGTCCACACATTGTAACTCCCGCCCATTTTAATATCTTGCACCAAACACATTGTTTACTTCATTCCCTGTTCAATTCCAGTCCAGAATAACACTCATCTTGAAGACTACAAGCATTCATTATTCAAATCTAGGCTAAGAATATCAAGCACCTTTTGTCTCAGTCCTAGCTTAAAAGGAGTCTTATGTTCCAATTCTTACACTTGGTTCAGCTGACAACACCAGTAATCTAACGATGTGGATTTTTGTTTGTTCTAGTCACCAAGAACCCAGATGGTCAGATGACCATTTTGAAAGAGAAAAACGGCAGGCAGAGTGGGATTTTAGTAAAGACTTCTTCTGTGATGTGCCAGGTAAGGATATTATGGGTGCAGGATGTTAAATAATACAAATATATACATATTTTCCTACTTTAAGACCAGATTATAATTCTGGGTAACCTCATACAAATCCAAGACATTGTGTTGTCCAAGATGTCATAATGAGAAGCAGGGGTGGGGGTGGGGGGGTGGGGGGATAATCGCATTATTATCACATGTTAAAATAAGTTTTGTTTTGTAATATTTTAACTCAGCTGAGACGGTGTTCTCCTTGAGTTACAGAACTGCTTTCTTTGTGCAGGCGACCGTTACTCGCGGCTGGTGTTCACATCAGCTGAAGGGAAAAATCTGTGGAATATTCAGGCCATCAAGTCAATGTGCAATCAGGATAACACAAGGGTAAGTACACAACCCTTCTCTAAGTCAACCTGTATGAATAAAGGTTGAATGAAAAAAGTCAGGAGTGATTTTGAAGGCGTTTAACTTCAGGAGTCTTCTACTGTATGGGTTTCCTTAAAACATGTATTCTGCCTTGTTAATCCATTTTTTATATTCATGTATTTTTATGTTTCTTTTTGACAGCTGCGCTCACACCGCGAATACTGGAGTCTTTGTCAACGCACTAATGATGCCTCCTGTTGTCCCAGTTGGACGCTTGGGAACTACATTGCTGTTTTACAAAACAAGTCATCCTGTCAAAAAATCACAGAACGAGATGTGACGCAAACCCTCAAAACCCTGCGCTCATGTGCCAAACACTACCATAATGGCACACTTAGACCTGACTGCTGGGACATGGCACTACGACGGAAAGATCAGATGAAGTGTGCCGGTGTGCACAGGAAGTGCACCAAGTACAACGCTGTCTACCAGATCCTTCATTTCCTGGTGGACAAAGATTTCCTCAGTCCCAAGAGCCTGGAGCATCCACCACCTGTGCTCAAACACAGCATGCTTTTCTCTCCAACAGAAAAGGGAAAGACCATGATGAAAATTTACTTAGACAACTTTGAGAACTGGAACGCTTCTGATGGCATCACCACAGTCACAGGGATAGAGTTTGGCATCAAACACGACCTCTTTCAAGACTACCTCCTCACTGACACAGTGTACCCCGCCATAGCCATTGTCATTGTACTGCTGGTCATGTGTGTTTATACGCGCTCGGTTTTCATCACACTCATGACTATAATCGCCATCATCAGTTCACTGATTGTGTCATACTTCCTTTATCGAATGGTCTTCAACTTTGAGTTCTTCCCCTTCATGAACCTCACTGCCCTCATTATCCTTGTAGGGATTGGTGCAGATGATGCCTTTGTGCTTTGCGATGTGTGGAACTACACTAAGTTTGATAAGCCTCATGCTGAGTTGGCGGATACTGTCAATGTGACTCTGCAACATGCTGCCCTTTCCATGTTTGTCACCAGTTTCACCACTGCTGCAGCTTTTTATGCCAACTATGTCAGTAACATCACTGCCATACGCTGCTTTGGCGTCTATGCAGGAACTGCCATTTTGGTTAATTATATTCTAATGGTGACATGGCTGCCTGCTGTGGTGGTGCTACATGAGCGTTACCTACCAAATATGTTACCGGTACCTTGCTCTGAGTCTGAACACCAGCAAAGAAGCTTCTGCTCACAGATGTTCTGGGGTGGCCTTTGTCAGAAGGCCAATAAATGTCTCTTCACTGTCTCTGAGGTGTCCAGGATCTTCTTTGAGAAAGTGTTGCCTTGTATTGTCATCAGGCTGCGCTACCTCTGGCTCTTCTGGTTCCTTGCTATCACAGTTGGCGGAGCTTACGTGGTTTGTGTAAACCCAAAGATGAAGCTTCCATCCCTTGAGCTGGCAGAGTTCCAGGTGTTTCGATCCTCTCACCCTTTTGAGCGATATGATGCAGAGTACAAAAAACTTTTTATGTTTGAGAGGGTTAATCATGGGGAGGACCTCCACATGCCAATCACAATTATTTGGGGGGTTACTCCCATGGACAATGGAGATCCCCTTAACCCCAAAAACAAGGGTAAGCTCATGTTGGATACCAGTTTCAACATAGCCAGTCCAGCATCTCAAGTGTGGATCCTTAACTTCTGCCAGAAGTTGAGGAACCAAAGCTTTGTCTTCCAGTCGGAGGATCAGGATTTCACCAGCTGCTTCATCGAGACATTCAAACAGGTCATTCCTTTGTTCTGAGTGTCTACAGATCAGAAATCATAACCTGGCAGAATCAGTTTAATCTTTGTCTTTTTTCACAGTGGATGGAGAACCAGGACTGTGAAGAGGCCTCTATCTACCCCTGCTGCAGTCAGTCCACTTTCCCCTATAAGCAGGATGTATTCGAGTTGTGCATCAAGAGAGCCATAATGGAGCTGGATCGGAGTACCAGCTATCATCTGGACAGCAAGACCCCTGGACCTCGATTTGACATCAATGACACCATCAGAGCCATTGTCTTAGAGTTCCAGAGTACATACCTCTTCACGCTGGCCTATGAGAAGATGTACCAGTTCTACCGTGATGTAGGACCCCTAGTATTTAACATCTCTGGTATGCAGTGTTTTAACTGGACTAAACGTTATTTGTGATTGTGTTTCAGGTGGATGCCTGGATCACAGAAGAACTGCGATTTGCTCCAGAAGGCCTTAGCCATGGCTGGTTTATCAGCAACCTGGAGTTCTACGACCTCCAGGACAGTCTGTCTGGTGGCACTCTGATTGCTATGGCACTTTCAGTGGCGGTGGCTTTCAGCGTCATGCTGCTCACCACCTGGAATATCATAATTAGCTTGTATGCCATCCTTTCGATTGCTGGGACCATATTTGTCACAGTGGGTTCTCTGGTTCTTCTGGGTTGGGAGCTGAACGTCTTGGAGTCGGTTACTATTTCTGTTGCTGTGGGACTATCAGTGGACTTTGCTGTTCACTATGGCGTAGCCTACAGACTTGCTCCAGTACCAGACAGAGAGGGAAAAGTGGTTTTTTCCCTTAGTCGAATGGGTTCTGCTATTGCTATGGCAGCACTGACCACCTTTGTTGCTGGGGCAATGATGATGCCTTCAACCGTACTGGCCTACACCCAGCTGGGAATGTTCATGATGCTGATTATGTGCATCAGTTGGGCCTTTGCCACTTTCTTCTTTCAGTGCATGTGCCGCTGCCTGGGGCCCCAGGGCACCTGTGGTCAGATCCCCCTGCCCAAAAAGTTACAGTGCCAGACTTTCAGCAAAGCCACCAGCAGTCCCCCTCCACAGGCCAGCACTCCTGGTCTTGGCACCTATCAGCTCAGGGGTGGGGAGGTGGAGCACTATGAGCTGGAACCACTGGCCTCCGGTCAAAAAGCTGAAGACAAACCACAAGAACACGAGCTGGACACTGCGCTCTATAATGGGATCCTTCCTCACCACCAAACTGCACCTTTTTCACTCATCCACTGTAAGAGCACTGACACAGGTAGAATCAGACCAGAAAATGGGCTTGTAGCCACACTGAACCCACCATCCAGGTGCCAGTACTCTATGAACACCAACTGCACATGTGGGGATCCCCCGCGTCACCCATCACAACAGTGGCCCTCCCACACCTGCAGTCAGCCTCCCAAAGACTCTCTTTCCTGTCCGCCCACTCCACAGCTCTTCCATCTTTCAGGTAACGTCACAGGCAAACATAACAAGGCCCTATTACCTCCTAACCTGGACCCAGTCTACATGGAATGCCATTTGCACTATGTCCACTGCCCCCTCACTCATTACCATCACTGTTCCCAGGGAAGACCGGTGTCCCCTAGGCAAGGACCTGTCTACACCTGCCATCTCAGGAAGTACTCTGTCCTCTCTAAAACCCAGAGCCAAAACCAGGACCCAACTCCAGCATTGACTTCTGAAGAAGTGAACCCTTTAGGTCCTGGCAGTAGCCAAGATGTCAGGATGTCACCTCCCACTCAGCGCCCCCACTCGTCAGGCCACGCATCCTGTCAGAACCAGCAGGGAATGACAGATTGTGAGCTCTGCTGTGGTGCAAACACAGCTTCCACCACTGACACAACAACACACACTGATGTTCGTCGTAACGTTCCTGGCAAACAAGAGAGCCTGGAAAATACTCCTGTCACACGGGAGGACAGTGTCAAAAAGTGCAAGAACTGGAAAAGGGAGCGGGCATTTTCTGCCTCTCCAAAGAAACTCAATTGTTTTAACCGGACGTTGAAAGTGAAGTGCAATTCAGCTTCAGAGTGTAGTGTGCCACAAACTGAAGCTGGCGTTCCTCCTGTCGCAGCAAACCCCTCCCCTGAAAGCTTGTGCTGACACTCGTTTGATTTATAATAAAATGACAGTTATTCCAAAAAAAAATTTATATTTGTGCAATCGAACCAGATGTGGGCTGTGTGAACCAAGTGCCTCTTTTATATTTAAACATTAAAAGCACCGACCCACTAAATATTTTGTGCTGCACGTGCCAGATTTGTATTGTAAAAATGTTAACAACTGTGTAAAGTGTAAAAAACAATGTGGTAATAAAATGTCATACAGTGGCTTTCTGCAGGTTGCAAACAGAGTGAACAGTCATGGGACAACAAATGTCCACCTTCTTTCAAGTTTTCTGTTTTAGGACAGAGGATCAAATTATTTCAATCTAACCTCAAGTGAACAAAAAGTCCACCTCATGATCCGGCAGCATGGTGAACTCAGTAATGGTTTTCTGTCTGTGGTTAGTGGTTGTGCATGAATTTAGGCCCTCGTCTTTCCAACGTAGCTTCAGCAGGTTTGTTTCTTCTCAGCTCTTGTAAGGTCCCAGGTAGAGGTCTGGACTTTAACTGGACCGATGCCGTCCGTTCTGTTGGAGATGTGCTGCTGGGTTTGGGATCTTTGTTCTGTTGCATCATGACCCAGTTTGCTTCAAGCGTCAGCTGGACCTCAGATAGCCTTGCATCTGATTCTAGAATCATTTGGTCCACATGATTCACGGTCAGTTCAAGGACTGCAGGGAGCCCAAACCATCAGCCCTCCACCACCGTGTTTAACTGATAAAATGAGCTGTTTATACTAGGATGCTGCATTTAGTTTCCTCCAAAAATCCTGCTGTGCATTATGGGTAAAAACAAAACGCCTCATGGTTCATTCAGATGAAACTTTAGAAACCTCAGTCATGCTGTCATGACCTTTAACCTTTCTCCTGCTGACTGAGGCCTGTGAGTTTTGTTGTTTTGTTTAGTTTTTTGGTAACTTTCATTCAACCTTTATTTCTTCAGGTTAGTGTCATTGAGCCTCGAAGGAGAGAGGCCTGATTTAACAAACTTCTCTGATCATTTGACAGTCTGACCGCGGGGCAGCAGTCCTCAGGAGTCATGTCTGACTCTGGAGAAAGATGGACTCTGCATTGTTTGGAAATGACCTTTAACCCCTCCCTTAAAGCACAGCAACAGGTGCTTCTGGTCATTGCTGATGTCTTTCCATCCTGGCGTGGTAACTCTCACCTGTTTGCTCCGGAGCAACAAACGGATCAACTGTTGTAGAGGAGCTCCAACTGATGATGATCAGTGGATCAATACATGTGATCAGCAGCTGATCGTGAACCTCTGATGGAGCAGCAGGAGGAGTTGGCTGTTCACCAACACGTTAGTTCAATAAATAACAACATACTGGAGTCTGACACACTGGAGGTTAGATCATTTTATACCAGATCAGTTTTATTATGAAAACCCACAAATTAAGAGGCTGGACTTTTATTTTCTTATGTGAGTGTGTTTAATGATCTTATCAGAGATGATGTCATCAGTTTGAAGCTCCGTGAGCTGTTCAGAGATTTTACAGGTCTCTGTTCATGTTCAGTTCATGGTCAGCTCATGTTTAGCTCACGTTCAGTTCATGTTTAGCTCACGTTCAGCTCATGTTTAGCTTACGTTCAGCTCACGTTCAGCTCACGTTTAGCTCACGTTCAGCTCATGTTTAGCTTACGTTTAGCTCACGTTCAGCTCACGTTCAGTTCATGGTCAGCACACATTCAGCTCATGTTTAGCTTACGTTCAGCTCACGTTTAGCTCACGTTCAGCTCATGTTCAGCTCATGTTTAGCACACGTTCAGCTCGTGTTCAGCACAATTTCAGCTCATGTTTAGCTTACGTTCAGTTCATGTTCAGTTCATTGTCAGTTCATGTTCAGCTCATGTTCAGCACAATTTCAGCTCATGTTTAGCTCACGGTCAGCTCACATTCATCTCATGTTCTGCTCATAGTCAGCTCATGTTCAGCTCACAGTCAGCTCATATTCAGCTCATGTTCAGCTCATGTTCAGCTCATCGCCACACGCCTCAGCTACAAACAGTGAATGGTTAAAATGCTTTCATCAGTCGTCCTGCTGCTGTGTAAACTGTGAGACTTCAAAATAAAGCGTCTCCCCTGACCAGAGAGGTGCTGAGCTGGAGCAGCAGCTGTTTTTCTCGTCCTGTTCTGACCCGCTGGCTCTGACTGGGTTTAAACTGGCCTCAGGTTGGGTTGTTTTTAGGTCTGATTTTTATCAACGTTTGTGTGATTGCTCTTGTTTCCCTTCACGCCTGAATCCGTTAATGGGTTTCTGCTTGTGAAATGGTGAAGTTTGCACTTGGACAGTAAATCTTTGGCTGTATGATGATGCTCTGTGAAGGAGACGAATTATTGGAGAGATGGAAGAAAAAGACGTCATTTTGTGTTGCAAGCTCATTACATGAACCAACAGAAGCCCTCCAGGCCTGCTGAGGCAGACTAATTACAGGGAGACGATGCTGGCAGCTGCCATCAATACCCGCTCCTTTGTCAGAAACATCTTTTAAAAGATTTAAGACGTTTATTGTGTGAACAGGACGAGGCTGGAACAAAAGCTGCTGACTTGTTGCTTTTCTTTCAAATAACTGTTTTGCTTCTTTGTATAAAATATGCCTAAAAGAAAGAATTACAGGAACTGAAAGCTACATTTTGAAGGGATGTCCTAGCAATTTGCACCACTGTAATATTTTCGAATGTTCTGAAAACCTTTAAGGACATTTTTAGTTTTCATGGACTACTCAGTTCAATTCAGTTTATTTATAAAGCACCAAGTCCCAACAGAAGTCATCTCAGGGCACTGAACAGAAACATTCACATACTGAACATTATAAAAGACATTTAGTAAAGTTCTCTGTCTAAAGAAGCAGCAGATTTAGTTGAGTTTTCTCTTCATCAGAGCACAAAGGAGACAGTGGAAAGGAAAAACTCCCTTTAACAGGATGAAACCTCCAGTAGAACCAGGCTCTGGACGAGCAGCCATCTGATTTGACCGGCTGGTTTGAGAGGACAGGAAGGACGAACAAACACAGAATGACAGGTCCAGGTGTAGTTTCTACAGGACAGGAGGAAAGACAAAAAACATGTTAAGATAAAAATAATTACAAATACCAACAGGTAAAGACAGCAGCAGAGAGAGGACATGGGGTCAGTTTGTCCTCCAGCAGTCTATAGCAGCAGAACTAACAGACAGCTCAGGAAACTCAAGCCAACTCGAACTATTTTCATTCAACCTTTATTTAAACAGGTTAGTCTCATTGAGCCTTGACTCATTTACAAGAGAGACCTGTTCCAGACAGAACATACAAAGTACAGACAACAATAATGATAAACAATGATAACAATAAAATACAGTACAGGTATAAATGCAGTTAAAATAAATTATTGTTCTAAAGCAATAAGTCAGGGTGCCTATATAACTATAGGATTTATCAAAAAGGCAAATATTAAGCCCAGTCTTACAAAAAGAAATGGACAGAAACTGGAAGTTGGCAAGAGAGGAGCCTGACAAATGAAAGATCTTCCTCCCATTCTGCTTTTGGAAACTCTAGGAACCACAAGTAAACCTGCAGTCTGAGAGCGAAGTACTCTGTTAGGAAAATATGGAACAATAAGATCTGTAATATAAGATGGAGCTAGGTTGTTGATGGCTTTGTAGGTTAGAAGATTTTGAGTTCTATTCTGGATTTGACAGGGAGCCAGTGCAAGGAGGTGTCTGCAGACAAATACGGAAGGCGTATCTGGAGGGTCACATTTGATTGGACAAGAAAAAAAGTTGTGTTAACCACAGAGGTTCGACATTAGCGACGTCTCAAGTAACAAAAATAATAATGATACTTAAACTGACCTTGGGACAAAGGATGTTTCCTTTAACTTCACATTTTCGTGTTCAACCTTTAAATCAGTCACTTCAGATGAGTGATTGTCAGTTTCTGTCAGATTTCTGCAACTGGAGCAGGTATCTCTGCTTTCTGGTTCACTTCCTCAGCTGTCTCACATTTTAGGGTCAATCCTACTCCATGTTTCAGCTCCTTTCATACAAAGTAGATCAGATCTCATAGAAACACTTTCTAAAGAGGACATTTTGGTTTTAGCTTTTGTTTTGGGCCATTATCTCATTACATGACTCATGATCTTTAATTGAGACCAGCCTTATTCTATTTCATTGTACCCAGAGCACACTCAAGCCAACCTGTGTCAGGTGCAGCCTACAACCCAAGAACAAAAGAGAATCTTGTGTCTGACAGCAGATATAACTCTGTTTCTTAGAAATCTTCAGTTTAAAAAAAGACCTGACATAACTTTACTATAGAGCCAGAAAATACAATTAGCCAATCAGTGTTTGTCCTCTACAAATGCCTATTCTCCAGAAACGCCCACTTCTGGTCTGCAGAGATCCCTTTCTCCCCTGAACGTTTACTTCAGATGAACAGCGCAGTCTGACCAGGATGTGTCTGTCACTACCTGGAGTTCACCTGTCCTCTTACTGAGGCTGTATCTCTCCACGCTTCAAGACGACGGTCTTTGTCTTTATTCTTCTCGTGTTTTACAGACAAGAACACGTTCACAACAAACATTTAACGTATAGACCTCCATGTAACTAATGCTCTGAGAATATTCAAGAAGTTCAGGACACAAATGTGTTATTGTTGTAGACTACTGGACACCCAAAGGTCCAGAGACATGAGACATGTTAATCCAGTATCTAAGCAGGTTCATGTGACTCCAGGTCTCACAGGTGGTCCGCTTGGTGCCGGTTCCTGGCAGGATACAGCCGTGAGGTCCAGAGTGGGAAATTCAAGCTAAACTTGTATCTTGAAACGCATGATTCAGATCAGAAGAATCTTTTAAAGCTTTCCTTTAAAACCAAACAGATGAGACGATTTGAGGTGGGGTTCTGTGTCATGAGCCTGTAATATCTTACCTGTTGCAGATAACTCTTTGAATGCTGCATTTGCAGGACTGATCCACCAGCGGCGAGTCTGAGAACAGTTTGAATGTTTATAGGTTTCATAATCTTCGTGCACATGCTGTTTTATAAACTATTACACCTCGCAGAGATAAAGTTAAAGAGAAAAAACTTTACTGAGAGGAATGCATGATTTTATGATTTGATACATTTCAGAGTACCATATTTTCTGGTGTATAAGTCACAGCTTTTTGCATAAATTTGCACATCCTGTGACTTATACACTGAAGTGACTACCATTAATATACGTTTTTTTCATATTCATCCATTTTTTGACTGACATCTAACACTTTCATTCATTCTGACACGCACCAGATTAAACATTGCCACTTGCAGCCGCTAGAGGGCCCTCTAGGCCCCACATCCATCTATCGCAGATCACGCGCCTCACTGCTGTCTTCCTCCCCCCTCCGGCAGCGGAGAAAGACGGCAGGGGGGGACGCTGTAGAGCCGTGAGCCTTTGTCCCAGCTCGGGCAGTGGAGCAGGGGCAGCTTCATTTCGCTGCACCGCCCAGTTGAAATGCAGCTGTTTTGACCATCAAAGTGCATTTATTAAGCAAAAATTAGACCGAGACACACCTTTACTATTATTTCGAGCAAACTTGTGGTAATCTTGTTAAATTCTTGTTAAAATCCTCCGGTGCATGCTCCCGCGGCCGCCATTTCTCAGCCAATCGATTTCTGGTATGACACCGGCCCATGTTTCCAGGGGGTCAGCGGTGACGCATAATAGATGCAACTTATTTATGTTTTTTTCCACTTTATGAGACATTTGTGGACTGATGTGACTTATACTCTGGAGCAACGTATACAATGGAAACTATGGTAAATGTTTTTCAATGAGGCCAGTTTTTCTCCTCAGTTTAGTAAAGTTACTGTGAGGCTACGAAACAGATATAAAATCTGACTAAAGAGTAAAAAGTAAAAAAATTTCAGGCTTCATCAGTAAAAAAAATCACGTTTATTTACTGCACCATAATAAACTCATAAACAAAAACAGGCAAAAATAAATGTGCTGCTGATTTTCCCCTAAACAGGACAGAAGTTATCTGCTGCTGTAAATGAATATGAATGATGTGCAGACAGCTGTGTAGTGTCAGACTGCAGCCTTATAAAATGTGCTGCAGAGATCCACTTTGTCCTGAGGGCAGAACTCATCTGTCCCTCCAGACTGAGGCTGATGAATTATTTTACAACACGTGAAATATTAAGTGTTAAAGCTGCACCACGCTTCATTTGACGAGTCTTTCCACGACCGCTGTAACACCTGTTTGAACATCTGTTTCAGATGGCAGAGGCCTTCTCTCTGAAAGACGACTGTATCCTTTCATCGCCTCGGGGACATCGTTTGTTTCATGACACGTGGAGAAAGAATGTAGTGTAAACTCTGAGCAATGAAATGTTTGTGTTTCATTTGGTTTACTGTCAGTCCAGATGTGTGGGTCAGAGCAGATGTGAGGATTTAATGGTTGATGTTCTGCCAGAGCTCTGCTGCTTTGAAGACCAAGGAGAAGGTTCCTGGAGAAAGCCCTGCATGCACAGGGAGGATATGCAGAGAGGCTGGGGACGAACCTGTGACCTTCTTGTTGTGAGGCAACAGCTCCAACCACTGCTCCACACTGCCGCTCTCGTACAGTCTCGTCTCTCCTGTTACTATGGTTGGCTCGTGTCCTCTGCAGACTCTGGGTGTTTCCCTTCACTCCGGCCTGAAGCCTGACGGGCCTGCGGTTGTAGTTTCCTCTGACGCTGTTTGGGCTGTTGCCCCGGCAACAGCTGGCTCTGTTTTGCTGCAGACGGTTGTTGTTTCTGGGAGAATTCCTAATGCAACGAAATAAATGATCAACGAGTCAGACAGAAAAACACATCCAGCTGCATGAATCACTGCAGAGGTCTGAGGACGGTTATCAACACTTTATGTAAGCAGCAGAACCTCACCCAGAACTTTAAAGTTCTGTTGACCTCAGTGCAGGTTGTGGTGCTTGTCTCCACAGCGAATGAAGTCACATGAAGACATGGCAACTATTTTTACTCCAGATGTCCTTCCTGACTCAACCACAGACCACAGAGCTACCACAGCCCTCTGTGTAGAGCAGAGCTGCTGTCTAGGACGCCCAGGGGAGCAGATGGTGGGGGTTAAAGCCCCACTGACATGATTTTTTAATTTTCATAAAATTGCTCAAAATATATATCTTTTATAATTTAAATATGTT
>JARVJN010000254.1:2381638-2392980 GCA_031763805.1 Argolebias nigripinnis
GATAGATAGATAGATAGATAGATAGATAGATAGATAGATAGATAGATAGATAGATAGATAGATAGATAGATATGGATTGGATTTTGACATGGCAATCCAATTTTTGAAAGGAGTTCTTAAGTTCTTACGCCTAGATGTCGCCACACACCAAAAGTCTTCAAGTTCCTGTTTTTTATTTGAACAAGACATTCTTGCTTTACTTTGGTTTGGAGTGCTGTATATATATTTTTATTTTGTGTCAAGAAGCAAAAGCAAATAAAAGCATGTACATTTTCAATTATTCAATAGTAACTATTACCTGTGACAAATGTACTGTATTATTTTTCTGGTTCTTTGTAACTGTGATATCTGTACCTTAACGGTTCAGTATTGGAACATGTATCATTATGCCTAATGTTCACAGATAAAGACAAAAGCAAAAGTGACTGTAAACAAGTGTACACTGGAACATTCCCTTAAACCACTGTCAACGTTTTGTGGTTTGAGTTGTTGAAATAAGTGAAATCTATTCTAAAGTAGTCCGACTAGCATGACTTGTCTTCAAGAGTTCATCTCCTATTCTCTAAATCAGGTGTGGGCAACACTGGTGTTCCACAGGTCCAAATCAAAATATCTAAAGTAATCAAAGGGCCACATAGAGAAAAGAAAAATACATTTTCTTTAAGAATGTTAATCTGGAAGACTTTTTTCAGTCTTTTTTCTTGTTGTAGCATAGTTACAGTAGCATGCTTGATTAAAATATGTCTCCCCGCTACTTTTTGAGAATATAAGACACTTTCTGTAAACTGGCTGGTGACAATATATTTGTTAGCATAACTATGAGAAGAAAAAAAAAAACATGTTTGATTTTCAGAGACTAGGGCTCAAACTAGTTCTGGAAACCCAAAAACCTATAAAAAAAAGTTCTTCCCTATCTTAAGCCAAATGTTGTTTTTTTTATGTCACAATGATAAAATGCAGGTTTGCATCAACTTATTCAAAAGTTTTCTGTTCATTTTAGGAAATTGGGGTCAGATAGGGATTTGCCAAGGGCCACTTTTGACCCTCAGACCAGATATTGTCTTACTTCTGTTCTAAACTGAGATCATTCTTGAGTTTTCTACTACAGGAACCTGATTTTAAAAAATTGATCTAGCCTTTACATTAGATTTTAAGTAAAAGAAAAACAAGAGAACTTTGTAATGGTTATTAATTACCGTCAACATAATTTTCATTAACATCAGAATCATGTTAGCATCACCATATGCAGCGTTGCTGTTATGACTTGCATCATCATGCATGCATGAGCATTCCAAGGGTCATGCTCGCCAGTCATTCCATGTTATTGGCACAAAGTTGTTCAAATATGGTGGTAGGGGGAGGAGGAGGTGTTCAGGAGGAACAAAAAGAAGGTCTTGTTGCCTGCAAAAAAGGTGAGGATCTACTGGATGTTAAGAGCAGTGGTGTGGTGGTAGAGATCATGCAGATGAGGAGAAGTGTCAAATAGTCCTGGACCAGACTGCCTAAAGACATTTTGGAACTAAGATAGTGAAAGTTTCCATCTCAGACTGAGACATGGAAAAGATCTGAGTGCCAAGATGCTTTGGAGGCGTCAGCCCTGCTCGTTTTGGGTTCAATTTAAGTGTTTCTGAGTTGGATGGAACCAACGGTAGCAGTGGCATCATTGTAGAAGCTCCTTCCCATCAAATGTGTCATACAGGAACAACATGATCCTTAGCTTCAAGTGGGACAACCATAAACACATCTGCATGGAGAAGACTCCAGTTAGGGGCTAAGAGTTGTTACGCTAGTGAACAGGACACTTGGAGAAGAGCACTTAGTAAAGGGTGTTAATAGAGGCACTCATTGGTGAAGCAAGGCCATGGCTGTGTGGATGAGAACTTAGAAACAGCATGTGAAGGACTTAGTTAGTAGTTTAAGGGATTTTAATCACCAGCATTTTTCTGCACATCTTATTTTTGGTGGGCAAGTTACCCAGGTCGCACTCTGTATTATCTGTAGAATATCTCAAGGCCAATCTTAACCAAACAGCTAAAACTAATGGACATCTGGATGTTTACCAATTTTAAAGCCTTTTATTCTCGAAAGCTGTTTGTCTGGAGGCCAGTGCAAGCTACAGGAAGAATCCAAGGCTGCTGCATGTGCCGGTAGTTTGCTTCAAGGTCCTCCATAATCGGCATTAAAGTCAAACTGAAAATCTTCATTTACAGAACATTTTAAAAACACGTTGGCTAAACACGCTAAAATTAAAACGAGGAGAAATTACTGCAACGTAGCAACAGCTGAGTGAAAATAAATCTTTAGAAATCAGCTGACCAAATGTTTGATTTGAAATTACCTTTCATATGATGTCACTTTCCATGACAGAAAAAGGTGCAACATGAAATGTGAACCTTTGATTCCATTTTTTTTTAAATGGTATGATTTATGGCCTTTATAGACTAAACCATGAAATAATTGTAAGTAAATCCTAGGTCATGAGCAGGGATGTCCCAGATTGATCACAGTATTAGATTGGACTGATCAAGGCATATTTTGTTGATCGGTATGAGAGTAGCTGCTACACTCTGCTCACAATCTCTGTTGATGACCTACTGTCAATAGTTTTATATCATCTGTGGAACTGCCAATACAGAGCTGAGGTTTATCGTTTCAACATGTCTGCAGTACAGAAGTATTTCAAATACAAAACAAGAGCAGGTCAATAGCTACTTACAGTTACAATCTATGTAACGGGATATTTCTGTTGGCAGTAGAAGTAGAGCTATATACTGTATGATGCCATCAATTCAGTCAGACATCACACACTTGGCAGAATGCACCCAACTTGCCCTTAAAGCTAACATGGCTAAGCCACACACTTTAGAGGAACTAGAGAGGAGATAAGTTTCCATGGGACAGTGATGAGGCTAGAAGGTTCCCAGAACCAGTGTCTGAGTTTATCTCTAGGTGACAGACCATCATTGTGGTGGAGGTAAACAGTTTTCATTGTCTTTTGGGCTGTTGACCCCCAGATACATCCATCCATCCCAACACTACATAACCTGAACTGCCTGAGCTGTGTACAGTTAACCATCACCTGACACACTGATGTCCTACAACAACACAGACATGGGTTTTCTTTAATGGCATGATGGCTTTGATTTTAATAACCTTAGCATACTGATGGTATGTATTCTGTAAAACTGTGCTGTAATAAAGTACACACTAACGCAGAAACTGGACTGACACTCAGTATTGGACAATCCTTATGTTTAACCCTCCTGCTACTCTTAGGTCAAAGCCTCAGTTTTAAAACTAAGACCATATGGGTCATTTTGGCCCATGGACAACAGTAGGGTAACATGATTTGGTTTTATTCCCTAACTTTTTATAGTCCGGTTCTAATAATGTCAACATTGGTTTTCCATTCATGGTTGTTCTGATCTCTCTGCTCGATGTTTTGTGATGTACACAATTCTGCTGTGACCAGAAAGTCTACAGTCCAACATGTCTTAAGTCTTACATTGTTAAATGCATTACACGTCAACCGGGCAGCTGTGCTGAGTGGTTAGAGCCTCCAATGGAAGAGTTGGGGTTTGATTCCACCAGCAGTCGCATGCTGGTGTCCCTGGGCAAAACACTGAACCCCTCCCTCATTGCCTCCAATGTGTGTCCCATCGGTGGATGAATGTGATCTAAAGCTCTGATTAGTCTTTGCATAGATCTAGTAGAGTGCTGTATGAACGGGTAAATGAAGACACAGATTGTGTTGTAAAGTACTTTGAGTATCTTGATAACTAGAAAGGCCCTATCAAAGTACAGTCCATTTATCATTTACGGTATGTTAGAAAAATTTTACATTTTGAGCAGCGCAGTGTGACATTAACAGATTACGAGACAGCGGCACGAATTGCCAAGCTACCATAGCCCCATTTGAGCTACTGAATAAAGAATGTAGTTTCAGTTTGACTTTAAGTGAATGACTTTGAAACATGAGGGGGAGATTTGTGAAAAACAGAATCAGTGTTTAGTTACAGCTGGAGCAGAGCAGACTATCGGCTAATGATGTCACTTCTTCCTCTGTTGGTTTGATTTCTTAAATATTTAGTCGCAGGTTTGAATGGCAGGCAGGCAGGCAGGCAAGCAGCACCTACTTGTTACATGGACAGGAGCAAAGACCACAGAATTTCCCTAGATCGTTCAAATTCTTTTCTGCATCCTTCATGTCCTTATTGATTTGGTCCATTCCCTCCTCGATGCGCTCCAGTTGCTCTGATTAAAACACAAGTCATATATCCCCCACAGAATGAAGCACGGAAAGAGAGAGGAAGAAGAGCAGAGAGAGAAGACAAAGGAGAGAAGACAACAACTTCAGACACTCACTGTGACGAAAGAAAGTCAAACAAAATGAGGAAGGAGAAACTGGACGCCACCACAGATGTAAAAAACCTTCGGGGCACATCGTCAGTACCTACTTGTTACATGGACATATGAAAAGCCCACAGCATTTCCCTAAATCTTTTAAATTTTTCTCGGCTTCCTTCATGTCTTGGTTGATATGGTTCATGCCATCTTCAACACGATCGAGTTGCTCTGGTCAGGACAAAGATGACAGTAGTGGAATGAATTTCATTGACAAAAATATGAGAAATGATGAGCAGCAACTGAGGGCTGTATCTGTGTATCTGTGTGTACTCTGGTGTGTAGCTAAGTGTTTGTGGATTGCATCAATACTGTGTAAGCTCTGTCCAAAGATAACTACTTTTACCTTTTAGTCCAAGTGACATTTATCAAGTTTAAAAAAAAAAAAAAAATTTCATCTTGAGTAGAGCTGCCTTCTTGGATCTGGTCAGAGTGAGCCTGTGTTAGCTAAGCTAAGCTAACTTCCTGTCCATCTATCCATTTTACCTCAGAGGCCTGAGAACAACATCACACCAAACATTTCATCCAACAGTTGTCAGAAAGTCAGTGGGACTGTGCTCAATAACAAACATGAGCGATGCAGTTAAAAACAACCGGTTTCTGTTTTGATGCATTGAAACAACGTAGCAACATGTTTTTTAGAAGCGGTTGGAGCATTCTGTTTTAGAAGTTGATTTAATAAGTAACACGTTGTATGCTGATGTCCCCCGTCACTGAGGCACTTCAATTGTGAATGTTAGTAGTGTTTGAGATTACTGTATTGTATTTCTGGACTGGAACAGAGAATGGAAGTTAACCTTAATGTTTTTTGCTGCAAGATATTCAAGTGTGTAGGAGTTACATTGTGTAGAAGAGAGAGAGGTTTACTTATTTATTTATTTTTGCTAGTCCGAGGCAGTGCAGATGGATCATGATGAGTGGAGGGGCCATTTTAAACACCAACAATGGCAGAGCCAGGGGCTGCAGTGCTGGCCTGGACCACAGATGACTGGGGTGGACAGTTTACATATACTGTATATATAAGGTGGCGGTGGCCCTCTTGGATTTTGACGTGGCAACCCGATTTTCAATATTGTCCTTTGCTACATCTAGATGCAGCCACACACCAAAACGAAAGTCGGCACTTTGCTTATTGTTCAAGTTACAGAGCTCACAAGACAGACGGAAGGTATTTCCTGTTCCCCTCTTCGCTCCGGGAATGTTTTAGGTCAGGAATGAGAGAAACTTCTGACTTCTCTAGTTGTAACTTCACGGGTCATTTCGTTCCAACTTTTGAATACAAATGGAAGAACACAGCATCATGCTAATCAACTGAAACGGACATTCAAACTCACTATTGAATAAAATATCACTGATTGAAGCTCAGAGCTGATTTTAAAAACATTTAATATGTGCCCTTCATTAAGACTTTTTTATTTTTGTTTCAATGCCAAGAATCAAAGTAGATTCATTTACTACCACTCCTTGATTTAATTAGATTTACTCTCCAGGATGACTTAATTTAGAATTTTAAAATGTTTTTGAATAGTCTCTTTAGATGGTGGACATTTGGTCATGATAGCAGTATTCTGAGTTTTTCTCCTTGATTCTCTGAACTCAGGTCACTCTGACATCAGTCTACACAGCTCTACAATAAAACAATCAACTAACTTAACACTCCAATCAGGAGTTTAGATTAAAGCTCCATTTTTATTTCCTTTTAATGTCACTGAATTTACTGCCAACACGAAATGAGTAAAGCTCATCACTTTCCAAAAGTCTGTTTGTTAATTAGTTTTTATTATTTTAAATATGGTTTCTTGTTAATGAGTGTGGGGTTATTTTTCATGCCTTGATAGTGTGTTAATGAGCACAAAGTCATCCTATATGTGACTGAAGTCAATAAAGTGCAAGCAGAGTGTGAAAGCATGTAGCACGGTTAAATATGGAGTGGATTCAGAAACTACTTTCATTGACTTATTAGGATCTGTTCAGTCCCTGGTTGGCATGCATTTGTGTTAATATATAAAAAGCATTAAACATATTTTGTGTTAGTGGAGCATTATAATAATGAAGAGCAATCGTTACGAGGAAATGTTCAAGCAGTCAAATTCAACATTGTCATCCTCATCCACGGTTGGATTAAAGGTTTTCTGTCAACATAAACAAATTGAGCTTGGCTCCGGCTAGTTGTTGGAACCACATCTTAAATGGTCGGTTGTTGACACAGGTCAGGCTCAGGCTAGTTGCTGGAACCACATCTTGGATGGAGGACAGTTGACACAGATAATGTTTGAATGGTTGCCGGATGAATAGAGCTTTAAATCCAAATGAAACAGTTTTTGACCCCATTGTCCATCAGAGAAATGTGGTCAGACAAAAAATCATTGCATTTTTTTAACCTGTTTGATTGTTTGTACAAACATTGATGTTATTAGGTTTTTAGGTGCAGCCAGGGATTGTACAGATCCATAAATGGGTTGAAAGACAAGTGGTAGAATATTTTGTCATTACCAGTTAAATCGATCGTTTCTGTTACCCACAGTTTGTCTACACTCTGATCGGGTTGAGAAGAGACTGTTGAGCGGTTCTCAGGTCTGTTTGAACCTTCAGCCATTTGTTTGTTTTACACCCACAGGCTGAGCACAGTCACACTCCAAGTAATCAAGACATTTAGTTTTGTAGTAAACATGTCAAAAGCTGCAAACAGTTCAGAGAGCAGCCCTGAAGTTAAAGAGTATTTCAGCCATTCTGAGGTGGGGCTCTGTGGGAAGGTTCTGAACTATGAACATCCCTCTGGCTGCAGGAAGAGTTTAAACCTGAGAAGACTCACGAGCTAACAGCTAGTCTGAACACAACCAGGACCAAAGAGAATCGCTGTTGTCAGAAAACAACTTCAGTCTCAAACATTTACCTGTATAGCAATCTGAGTAAAAACTGGCAGCTTGAAATCGATCTCCATATTCAGTTATTTACACAGAACATGAGAGCAGTTTTAGCAGAACATCATAATTTCTTCTTTCAGGACTGATGAATGAGAGAGTGAGAACAGGCTACTCTTTGAAAATTACACTCTGAAATGTTGAAAACTGGCTGTTTTATGACAAAATTAGCTTTGGAAATGGATCTGCTCACCTAGCTTGTCTATAAGATTTGAGAAGACCCACTTCCAAACTGGCTGCTCTGGAAGTGCTACAGCCAGGTGCTGCTGCTTGTACTGTACTTTGTGGTGTATACATCAATACTTTTTTTCACATGCTTTGAACCTTGCAGCTTAAGTTGCATCAAATTTATGGATTTTTTTTAGACAGGCTAACGAGTTTCCAGCAACCACAAGTATTGAGTTTTCAGCAACCACAAGTATTTAGCTTGGTCACAACTGGGAGTTTCCCATAGATGCCCAATGTAATAATAATAAATAATAATAATGAATTTAATTTATGACGTACTTTTCATTAATGAAAATCTCAAAGTGTGTATCTGTCTGGGTGGGTCCTCATGACACAAACAGAGTGAACCCCTCAGCTCTTCATGACAACTACCTCCCTCACTAATGGTTCCTCTACTGAATGGTCTTACACAAACTAACACATAATGAACTCATGAGCGTGAATAGCAGACAACTCACTAAAAGAACAAAGGTTAACAGCTAACTGAAATGATTAACAATGAACATAATTTTACCCATAATCCCTCTCTGGGGCCATGTGACTAGAAGTCAACCACAGGGAACCAATGAGGTAGTCTCGTTGAGGTACGAGGACCCACCCCTGAAGAGAGACGCGTATTGATGAGATTACCTGTTTAGATAAAGGTTAAAAACAATCTGACCAATGAAATTACCGAACAGATCACAGTGGACCAATGAGGCGGGGAGGGGAGGAGGGATCAGGGAGGGGGGATTCCCTGACTCTCACCATCCACTTGTGCAGAGCATGTGAGTCTCACATGCTCACAGAGCAACTTTGCTCTGGAGCACAAGCTTGCAGCAGGAGGAATAAGAGTTATCAATGACTTCCTGAACACGTTGAGCCCATCTCTCTGTCTTCACTGGAGCAGGTCATGTGCAGCATGAACCCATCTGGTTCCCCCTTTGATGTGGTCCACCCTTGACTACTAAATGAGGTTTTTCCTACTCTTGGTCCTTCTATTCTCGCTATTGTGATTAGCAGTTTATCCTCAGGTGTGGTCCCAAAAACCTTTAAACATGCTGCTGTCCAGCTTCTCCTGAAAAAAACTAACCTTGACCCCTTGGTGGTGTCCAACTTCCGACCTGTCTCCAGACTCACATTCACCTCTAAACTATACTGGAAAAAATTGTTGAGTCTCAGTTGAAATGTTTCTTGGAGGATCACACCATCCTAGAGTTGTTCCAATCGGGCTTCAAATTGCTCCACAGCACTGAAACTGCTCTACTTAAGTTTTTAAATGACATTTTCATAGCCACAGACACAGGTGATTCTGTGCTGCTTGTCCTATTGGACCTTACATCCGCTTTTGACACCATCGACCACAAGATCCTCATTTCTAGGCTGGAGCAGTGGGTGGGCATCACAGGGTCAGCCCTCAAATGGTTTGAGTCCTACCTCTCTGACAGAACCTTTTGTGTCAATATCAAAGATTTCAGTTCAGTATCTGCAGCACTTCAATGTGGGGTACCGCAGGGGTCCATCCTCAGTCCACTTCTCTTTTCTTTATACCTGCTTCCACTAGGTGCTATTTTCCACAAATACAACATACCCTTTCATTTCTACAACGACGACTGTCAAATTTACTTCCCCCTGAGTTTATATTATATATATACCTCAACACTTTGACACACTGTTTGTTCAGTCTGTTTTCTCAACATGTATCGTGTTCTTATAATCTCTGTGTGGAACATAGACTGATGAATCACCAGTACCTGAGTAAAGATGTGGACTGAGTGGACTCAGTGATGGACAGAAGCGATACACGTGCAGCTTCAGCACACATGAACACTGTCCGGTTCAGAAAACAGCAACACACCAAACATATGATGTGAGGCTGAAGGTTAGAGGTTTACAATGGGTTCATGTGGTGTTCTGTCACATTCATGTTTTTGATGAAGAGCTGTAAATGGCCTGGATGAAGACTTCTGTCCTCATCCTGTTTGTGTTCTGTGCCTGAAGTCAGGTTGTAACAGACAGAACTTCCATTCAAAATGGCCAGAATATCACTTTAAGCTTGTTGTCAGGGAGTGACAGAAACAAGGGGCAGTTACCATGGCAGCAGTGTTAGCCTTTCTTTTGATCTTGTTTCTTTTTCCACTTTTTATTCCGTTTAAACATCAAAACGTGGACGTTCTGTCATTTTAGATTCTTACTAAGTAAAGGTCATTCCACTGCAGTCGAATTGAACTTTTTTGAAAAAATTCCTAAAAATGTTCTGATTTAAATGTAAATTAAGTATTTAAATCTAAACTAGTAGACACAATCAAAACCTAAGTTTTTTTTATTTTTTTTATTGAATTTTCTCAACATCACACAAAAACGGTACCATAAAATAAACAATGTGTTCACATTACATCTTAACAAGGTTACATTTAGATAACAAATCAAGCCAAACAAGAAGAATACAAGATCAAGTAAATAAAACTGTTCAAACAAAAAACTAACCAAAATAAAAATAAAGATAAAAGAATAAAAAACCTACGTAAGGGGGTATATTGTATTTATAACATAAAGAACCAGGGCATACGTTACACATCCAATGTTTTCAAAAAAGATGACAACTTAAAAGCATTTTTTGACTTCACCAAACACAAAGACTTATAAAACAAATGTAACTCTTTCTTCCACTGTGTGAAATTAGGGACGGTTTTAATGAAGCGACACTTGTGGAAATAATGTTTGGCTAAATGTAGAACATTATTTATACCATAGTCAATGTTATTGTTATTAATAAAGACACCAAATTTAATCTCTTGGATGGTAAAATTAGTTAAATGTATCCCATGATCCCAGAGAAACTGGTGAAGATTTTGCTAAAAGGATTGTAGAAAATCACATGTGAAAAACAGATGATCCAAGTCCTCAGTTACTTTCTCACAGAACACACATTAAACGGGTTTGTATTATAATATTACTGTACTCGTCTGGCTCTGAACTGTGAACACCTCTCAACACAAAACTGATCAAATTACGAGAAAAATAACAAACCACAGCTTTACTTTATACTTTTTATTATAAAATACAAGCATCAAGAAACGTGAGATTTTATTTTATTTTTCTAACAAAGTTTAAACTTTTTAAAATAGTCTGCTGGAAATGGCCACTCTGCAGAATGCAACATGGTCAGGAGCATAATAGAAATTTAAAGGCACTCATCATAAAGACAATACAAGGAATCCACAAAATAAATGTAATCCACACATTTTCCTCGTCAGCGTGTCCTTGAACTAAACATTCAACGCATGCTTTTGTTTACCCAAACGACCATTACAGTTGCTGCCATATTTATTCACCTACACAGACCAGCCCAACGTACAGCACATAAACTCAGCAGTGTTTTGTTTACAGTCAGTGTGGACCTGCATTTCCGACCAGAGTAAACTGCTCCATGTGATGCAGCTGACGATGAGTTTTTGTTTGAATCTTTGCGATGAGCACGTGTAACGTGACGACAGAGCGAGCTCAGACAGGAAGTACACTCAGCATGATGGAAACTACTGCAGAGGTTGTTTGAGGTCAAACAGGCCCGTTCCTCCTCTGACCACCTTTCCAACCACCAGGCAGGCTGAGGGCGACGCCAGCTGATCATGTGACCCTGAGAAAGATAAAAAGCTCTCAGCCGTCTTTACAAAACAAAACTTCAACAAAGTGTTTTACTGAACCTGTAGGGTTTAGACCAAGGGTCTGCAACCTGTGGCTCTGGAGCCACATGCGGCTCTTTGGTCCCTCTGCAGCGGCTCTTTCAAGCTTTGACCAAAACTGACATAA
>JARVJN010000254.1:3366206-3376563 GCA_031763805.1 Argolebias nigripinnis
TATATATATATATTCATTCATTCAACCTTTATTTAGTCAGGTAAATCTCATATACATACATACATACATACATACACACACACACACACACACACACACTAAAATTAACTATTACTCCTTGTACTAATATTCTTACTTCGCAGTTTTTCACTTATCACGCGGGGGTCTGGGAAAGGAACCCCCATGATAAAGGAGGGACTATTGTATTTAGAAAAATCTATATTACAATACACTTGAGATCTCCTCAAATTCTTAAAAACTTTTGCATTGTCAGGGTCTTTCTGCAAACACTACAACTTCTGATTCTGCTAAGTCAAATTCTGCAAAAAAATAACACAAAAAAATAATAATTAAGGAGCTCGATGTCCCTGGCCCAGTTGTGGGTTACTGGGGCCCCACCCTGGAGCCAGGCCTAGAGGACGGGCTCGTCGGCGAGTGCCTCGTGACCGAGTCTTTACCCATGGGGTCTGGTTAGGCTCAATGGGTAATGAACAACATGGGTTTGCCTTCCTGTGGGACAACCACCTGCAGGAAGGGTCATACAAGTTGGGAACAAATTGATCCGAGTGCCCACTTTGCAATCTGACCGTGGCTTACCAAAGCTGGCACCGAGTTGGTGTGGGTCTACCCCAACTTGGTGCCTGTGTTGGAGTCTTCCTCAGTAGATGGGAGGGTAGCTTCCATGTGTCTTCAGGTGAGGTGACAGGCTCTCATGATTTTTTGTGCCTATGTGCCAAACGGCAGTTCAGAGTATCCGGCCTTCTTGAAGTTCTTAGCAGTGGTGCTAAACGCACCAGTTGGGTACTTGAATGCCTACGTGGGTAATGACTGTGACATGGAGGGGCGTGATTGGGAGGAACAGATCCTCTGATCTGAACTTGAACCGTGTTCTGTTGGACTTCTGTGCTGGTCATAGTTTGTCCATCACAAACACCATGTTTGAACACAAGAGTGTCCATAAGTGCACTTAGCACCAGGACACCCTCCCTAGATTGTATATTGATGGTTGACTTTGTAGTCATGTCATCTGATTTGCAGCAGTTTGTTTTGGACACTCTGGTGAAGAGAGGAGCTGAGCTGTCAACTGATCACCATCTGGTAGTGAGTTGGATCAGATGGTGGGGGGAAGATGCCGGACAGACCCAGTAGACCCAAACATGTAGTGAGGGTTTGCTGGGAACACCTGGCAGAAGAACCCGTCAGCGAAATCTTCAACTCAAACCTCCAGGAGAGCTTTAACCGCACCCCAGCTGAGGTGGGGGACACTGAGTCTGAGTGGGCCATGTTCCGCTCCTCGCTTGTTGAGGTAACTGCCTTGAGCTGTGGCCACAAGGTTGTCGCTGCTTCTCACTGTGGCCATCCACGAAATCGGTGGTGCACACCCTGGGTTAGGGAGGCCTTGTTGGTCAGTGGGACTCTGGAAGCAGCTGAGGAATATCCAAGGGTCAAGCGGTATGCAGCCTTGGCTGTTGCTGAGGCAAAAGCTCAGATGTGGGAGGAGTTCGGGGAGACCTTGGATAGAGACTGTCAGTCAGCTCCGAAGAGATTTTGGCAAACCATCAGGCGACAGAGGAGGGGAAAGCAGCACTTTACTAAAACTGTGTTCAGTGAAAGTGGGGTTCTGTTGACCTCAACCAGGGATGTCGTCGGGAGGTGGATGGAATACTTCTCGGACCTTCTCAATCAGACCAGCACGTCTTCCATGGAGAAAGCTGAGTCGGGGGACTTTGGGGTTAATCCGTCCATAACCAAGGCTGAGGTCGCCGTGTTAGTTAAAAAGCTTCGAGGCAGCAGTGCTCCGGGAGTGGATGAGATTTACCCTGATTTCCTTAAGGCTTTGGATGTTGTGGGGCTGTCATGGCTGACACGCCTTTGCAACATCGGGTGGACATCGGGGACAGTGCCACTGGATTGGCAGACTGGGGTGGTGGTTCCCCTCTTCAAAAAGGGGGACCAGATGAAATAACACAGCAACATGAATTAAATCAGCAGCATGGATAGTCAGCAGCACATATCAACAATCAAGTGGCACACAGTGACGTTTTTTCACATTGATAATTCTGATTAGGGATTCATGAGTCTAACAGCTTCAGGGTAGAAGCTGTTCCTCAGTCTAGTGGTTCTACATTTATAAAAATATATAAATGTGTAGGTAAGTTAACAAGGGTGGTGGTTCCCCCCTTCAAAAAGGGGGACTGGAGGGTGTGTTCTACTTATAGGGGCATAACTCTCCTCAGCCTCCCTAGTAAGGTCTATTCAGGGCTACTGGAGAAGCGAGTCTGATTGTTGGTCAAACCTCAGATCCAGGAGGAACAATGTGGGTTCCATCATGGTCGTGGAACACTGATCTGCTCTTTACCCTCACAAGGGTCCTTGAGGGGTCATGGGAGTTTGCCCATCCAGTCTAAGTGTGCTTTGTGGACTTGGAAAAGGCATTCAACTGTGTTCCTCGGAGTACACCGTGGGGGCGTGCTCCGTGAGTATGGGATTGGAGGCCCGTTGTTACGGGCTGTTCAGTCCCAATACAAGCGTTGCGAGAGTTTGGTTTGCATTGCCGGCAGTAAGTTGGACCCCTTCAGGGTGGGAGTTGAACTCCGCCAGGGCTGCCCGCTGTTACAGATTCTGTTCATAACTTTTATGGACAGAATTTCTCGGTGCAGCTAGCTAGCGGAGGGTTTCCGATTCTGTGGCCTCAGGATTCCCTCTCTGCTCTTTGCAGATGATGTGGTCCTGTTGGCGTCATCGTGTCGTGATCGTTAGCTCTCACTGGAGCGGTTCGCAGCCGAGTGAAGTGGCTGTGATGAGAATCAGCACCTCCAAATCTGAGGTCATGGTCCTCAACCTGAAAAAGGTGGATTGATCTCTTCAGATCGAGGGTGGGGTTCTGTCTCAAGTGGAAGAGTTGAAGTGTCTCTAGGTTTTGTTCACTAGTGAGGGAAGAATGGAGCGTGAGATTGACATATGGATTGGTGCAGCATCTGTAGTATTGCAGACTTTGTACCGGTCCGTTGTGGTGAATAGAGAGCTGAGCTGTAAGGCAAACCTCTCTGTTTACTGGTCAGTCTATGTTCCTACTCTCACCTGGTCATGAACTCTGGGTAGTGACCGAAAGAATGAGATTGAAGATAAAGGCAGTTAAAATGAGTTTTCTCCGCACAGTAACTGGACTCTCCCTTAGAGATAGGGTGAGAATTTCAGTTATCTGGGAGAGACTCGGAGTAGAACCGCTACTCTTCTACGTCAAGAGGAGCCAGTTGATGTGGTTCGGGCATCTGGTAAGAATGCCCCCTGGGCACCCCCTTAAGTGGTGCTTTGGGCATGTCCAACTGGGAGGAGACCCCGGGGAAGACCCAGAACACGCTGGAGAGACAATATCTCTCAGTTGGCCTGGGAACGCCTTGGAGTCCTCCCAGAAGAGCTGGAAGAGGCAGCTGTGGAAAGAGATGTCTGGGCCTCCCAGCTCAAGCTGCTGCCCCAGTGACCCGACTTCAGAATAAGAGGAAGAAAATGGATGGATGGATGGATGGATAGAGTTGCTGTAAGTTATTCACTTTAGCAGCTGCAGGTGACCCTCACTGTCTCTCTTGTTGTTTTGTGCAGTGGTTCTGCAGGATACTGTTTTGTGGAGCTGGCAGATGAAGCAAGTGTCAACCGCTGTGTACAAAAACTCAACGGAAAGTTGGTTCCAGGATCAAACCCGGTAGGTTAACTAGAATACTTTCAGAATTTTTAATTTTTTAAAATCTTATATCAGAAATCAGTGTTACAGAACAAGTGTCAGTTTTAATGCTGCCTTCCTGTTAGTCTAAGACCATCAACTTGTATCTTTTATTTTATTTGTTAATTTAACTGTGAATAGTGGAGCTCAACTAGCATTAGCCATGCTTTACTGTAACACACTTAGACTGGGCACTTTTTAAAGTCATTAAATTCCAACAAAAGTCCAGAATTAATTCTTGTTAACAATCTTCAAAATACTCTGTTTTAATTTAAGTGACACCTCAGCTTTACATCAAGGCCTTCAAATGTAAAGCATCAAATTTGAGGACGCTTGATGCTCTGTTTGAAATGCAGAGCTCTGTGGGCTGGCTATGCTACTGGGCTCCCCTGTTCACCAGTCTATTTGTTGCTGAAAGTGGCGAGAAAGCTGCTTGTACATGAATGCACTTTGTTTGAAGCTGGTCAAAAGAGTCTCTGGTAGGAACTAACTGAGGAAGGGGCTAAAGGCTGGTCTGAGTGGTGGAGGTATGTAAACCCAAATAACAAAAATAACTCCTTTTTCTATTTCCAGCATTATCAGTGCTATACTACCGGTACACATCTTTGAACTTTGAAGGTTGCTTAATATAAGCTTTTCTCTCTCTTTGCAGCCCCGGAAGTTTAGGCTAAATTTTGCCACCTCCGATGGGAAACGACCAGAGGCAGGGTAAGAATTGATTTATTGATTTACGTTCAGACCTTATTGATGCACAAGAAAATAATTGTTCCACTGAATCAAATAAAGGATTTGCACTCCAGATGAAAAGTTGCAGAGTGGAGCTCTGATTTTACCTCACTTGGCTGCAACTTATGGTGACAAGTTGTTGAACAGCATTCATGAGGGAGTCTTTAAAGCAGAGGTCACTAATAGACAGACCTCGGTCCAGATATGGACCTAAATGATGTCTCATGCAGATCTGAACCTAATACCAAAACAGAAATGACCACTTAAAATCTTGTTGAGCATTTTTCTCTTGTGCGAAATTCTGTTCCCCTGTGAAAAACATGTTCCCCTTATGTCGGGAACACGCACTGCTGCCAGAGAGGCAACCCCACCCCCCTGGGGCCCATCCACTGTTCTGGCAACAATCAGTTTACAAATTAAGTTCTGACTGATGGGCTTCATCAGGTTTCATGGATAAATATACTGTAACTGTTGTCAGCATAACAAAGAAAATTTATCCCATGCTGTTTAATATATTTATCTATTGAAATTGTTGGTTACGTATTGTAACCCCAGATTCTATGAGTGTAAGCGTAGCCCTTTAAAAGCTGTCGCTGTTGGGTTTACCCGCGCACCGCGCTGAACACTGAAAACTTCTAGTCCATGCCCACCTGCTGTGTGGCCCCCACCCGGTCCGCTATGAATTGCATCTGGACCGGAGCTCGACTCCCAAAGGCATATTCTTTTCTTTAGCCATTTGAGAGCCAGTGAGGCCCAGGTTTTAAAGGGCTACGCTTACACTAATATAATCTGGGGTTACATCACGTAACCAATGTTCTATTTTGTGTAAGCTACTCCCTTTAAAAGCTGTCGCTATTGGATTTAAACGGCGGAGCAGGATATGGTCCATGCCTCACTGGGTCTGTCCAAGAACCACAAAAAACACCTGACATCCGCCTAAACCTCATTCTTTATTCAAGCCTAATTACGCACCTTTGATCCATGCATCTGGTACGTACTGGATTACAGGTGTGCAGCCTCTGATCTTAGTTGAAGGAATGTTTCTTCATATCACACAATAGAGGAATAAGAAAAGGAAACATTTCCAATGAGCAAGAAGGAATTTTCCTGTTTGAAGGAATAATTGTACAAAACAACGCCCACCAAATTATGACAGAACAAGGCTGTACAGTATTGTTTTATCATTTGTTGTTTTATTGTTGTTTTCCTTTTTTTATTTTATTTTATATTATTTTATTTTTCATAGTTGTTTGACTATGAAAAATCACTCTGTCATAACTCTGAGAACTGAATGTGTTAGTGAAGAGTTGGAGACATCTCTTAAATAAAAACAGATGAAAGGGGTCGGTGATGACATGAGGCTGCAGAGCAGATGTCCTACACAGACACTCTTCTGTGAAGAGCTGTGAAGGTTAAAATCCCCCTGGTGGAATGAGCTCTGAGTCCTTCAGGTGGTTGAAGACCAGAAGAACTATAGGCATGTGAAATAGTTTCACATAACCAATGTGACAAATGCTGGGGAGCTAAAGGGTGATCATGTGATCATTCCCTGAAATGTACAAACAGCTAATCGGATTTACGCACCACGGCTGTACGTGTAACATAACACCTGAGCATGCGTACTGGGTAGAGCAAGTGAAACTGTTCTTCCTCTGTAGTTTTGTGGGGAGGGGGACAGAACCCGTCCAGCATAATGACTCTGGACCTGAACGAACTTGTTATGCTTTTGGGTATAAAAGGAGGATTTGGTCGGAGTTCTGCTGAACTTCAAACTTCTTAAATTCTGAGACGAGAAAGAGTGACGGAGAGACCTGACAAGTCTCTCACTCTTTTTGCTGACGTCAGAGCTAATAACAAAGCTGTTTTAAATGACAGATACTTCAAAGTTATCTGGTCCAAGGGCTCGAACGTATTTTTAGTTATTGCACTGAGGACGCATACTAAGTCCCACTGTGGTGCCAGGACGTGCGTCACTGGCCTGAGCCGGCGCGCATATTTCAGAAACTGTTTTGTTAAATGGTGATTGAAAACTGTGCTATCGTTGAAACCTTCATGACAAGAAAATGTTGCTGCAGCATAAGTTTTAGTTGTGCTGAAAGCTAAATTTCTGTCCAATAGCAACTGCAGGTAGGATAAAATGCAGCCCAGGGGACATGAAGTTGGATCCACTTCTTTTTCTAGGCACCATCACTGAAAAGCAGCCCATTTAGAAACATAAACAGCTGTAGTGGATTTTGCGCTTGCTCCCTGGATGGTGCATATTACGTCTTTAGAAAAACTGAATTTTTCTAAGCGTTCTTGTTCAGCGGCCAGACCCAAAGGCGCTAACCTATTATACGAAAACTCCTGAGTGCTCCTCCCACCTGCAGGATCACATCCTCTCTCCATGGCAGCTTCCATGGCTGACCCGTCAGCTGTTGCAGAACTGGGAACCATGGGACGTTTGTGGATTCTGGGGCGATCCGAATCGTTGTCAGATTCTCCTCTCTCACACTCTCTAGCACTGCTGATAGTAGAGGGAATGGGGGGAAGGCATAAATGAGTGTCTTTTGGCCATGGTTTATATGCAAACACGTTCATCCCCAGTGGCGGAGCATCCCGTGGGTTTAGGGAGAAGAACAGGGCTCACTGAGAGTTATCCCGAGTGGCCATCAGATCTACCTCCGCTCTCCCGAATCTGCACCACATTTTTTAGATTAGATCTGGATGAAGAGACCGATCCCTGTCCAGAAGGCCTCCTCTCAACATAATATCTGCTCCCCTGTTTAAAACGCCTGGGATGCAAACTGCTCTGATCGAGCTTAAGTGCATGCGCATCCAACAGAGCAGTTTCCTGGCTGTGTTCAGCAACTGGGCTGAACGCACGCCCCCTTGGTGATTTATGTACACTGCTGCGGTTCTTTTGTCTGTGTGGATAATCACATGATGATCCTGAACCAGTGGGGCAAAATGTCGGAGAACTTTCTGTACTGTGAGGAGTTCCAATAGATTTATGTGAGAAGACGTGCCAGCCAGCCACACACCTCCTATCGTTTTTAACAGGCAGGTCCCTCCCAACCAGAAAGGGACATGTCTGTGAACACCGACGTGAATGACGTCACTTTGCCCAGGGGAACTCCCTCTGACAAGTTCCAGGAATTCCCCCAGTGGTTCAGATCCGCTCCCACAGATTGGGTACGGTGATCAGATGCTGTTTGTGACATACACGGTCGACTTTCAGTCGATTGAACCATCTTTGGAAGTGCTGAGTGAACAATAACCCTAGTGGCACGACAACGTAAGCTGCCGACATCATTCCTAACAGTCTCATGACTGTCAGTGTTGTTACTGTTCTGAGAGGCTGGACGAACTGAAGCAGTAACGTCAGAGATCCCCTCCTCTTTTCTGACAGGGCAGCTGTCATGTTCACTGAGTTTAGATTCACTCCCAGGGATGTAATTCGCTGAGACGGAATTATAGAGCTCTTCTTCCAATTCATGGTAAATCTCAGATAAGACAGATGTTTCACTAAATCAACTGTTTGTCTCTGCCTCTTTTCTGGACCGAGATAACAGCAGGAGGTCATCAAGATAGAACAGGATTTTTATCCCTCTCGTTTGAAGCGGCTGGAGTACTGCCTTCATGCATTTTGAGAACGTGTATGGGACGAGCACATACCCAAAGAGTAGGTGGTTGTACTGAAAAAAGGCCCCTTGAAAGGAAAAACAGAGGAACATCCTCCATCCATCCATCCATTGTCTTCCGCTTATCCAGGGTCGGGTCGTAGGGGTAGCAGCCTAAGTAAGGAGGCCCAGACTTCCCTCTCCCCAGGCACTTGGGCCAGCTCCTCCGGGGGAATCCCAAGGCGTTCCTAGGCCAGCCAAGAAACATAGTCCCTGAAGCTTGTCCTGGGTCTTCCTCTGGGTCCGGTGGGACATGCCCGGAACACCTCACCAGGGAGGCATCCAGGAGGCATCCTAACCAGATGCCCGAGCCACCTCAACTCAGCTGTTCCTGACTCGCTAGTCCCCGTACTAGCGCCCAGACTGATTCCCACACCAGTGCCCAGACTGGTTCCCATACTAGCACCCAGACTGGTTCCTACACCAGCGCCCAGACTGGTACCCACACTAGCACACAAACTGGTTCCCACACCAGCGCCCAGACTGTTTTTCCACACTAGCACCCAGACTGGTTCCCACGCCAACACCCAGACTGGTTCCCACAAAAGTACCAAGACTGGTTCCCATGCCAGTGCCCAGACTGGTTCCTGCACCAGCCTATGCCTAGACGTTCACGGGAGGTCCTCGCTGAGCCGACGCCTCGACGTCCCCAAAGGGTCCTCGTTCAGCCGACGCCTCAATGTCCACAGAAGGTCTTCGATCAGCTGACGCCTTGACGTCAACAGAGGGTCCTCGCTTAGCCGACGCCTCGACATCCACAGGGGGTCCTTGCTCAGCTGATGCCTCAACGTCCACGGGGTCCTCGTTCATCTGACGCCTTGACATCCATGGGGGTTGTCACTCAGCCAATGCCAGAGGTCCTCGCTCCTGAGGTCCTCGTTCCACTGGATGTCTTCGCTTCGGGGGTCCTCGTTCAGTTGATGCTCCGACAGGGGTCTTCGCTCCAGAGTTCCTTGCTCCTGAGGTCTTTGTTCCACCAGAGGTCTTCACTTTGGGGGGTCCTCACTCAGCCGACGCTTTGACGGGAGTCTTCGTTCCATCAGAGGTCCTTGCTTCTCTAGGGGTCCTTGCTTCTCTAGGGGTCTTCGCTTCTCCAGAGGTCCTCACTTCTACAGAGGTCCTTGCTTCTTCTGAGGTCCTCGATTCTCCAGGGGCCCTCACTTCTCCAGAGGTCCTCGCTTCTCCAGGGGTCCTCGCTTCTCCAGAGTTCCTCATTTCTCCAGGGGTCCTCACTTCTCCAGAGGTCCTCACTTCTTCAGAGATCCTCGGTCCAACAGAGGTCCTCACTCCAACAGATGTCCTTGTTCCAACAGAGGTCCTTGCTCCAACAGAGGTCCTCGCTTCTCTGGAGGTTCCCGCTTCTCCAGGGGTCCTTGCTTCTCCTAGTAGTGAACGGCCTCCTGGTCGCCCTCCTGAACTGGCTCCTGTTGATAGATGGCTTACCGGCCATCCCCCGGAACTTTTTTGATGTTTTTTGTTTACTTTTGAAAAGTTGCCTCAGGTCAACCCTCTCATTAAATGTGGAGGATATGTTTACAAAAAACATAAGAGATTAATTCAGCCTGTCTGATTGAAAAACTCCACTTTTTGAGAGAGGTTTTTTTTATTTTTCTCTTTAAAACCATTGCTCTTCTCATCAAACACCCCACCCACCCCTGAAAACCATCATTTCTTAAACTGCCTCCTCCATGTGTCCTACGTTTGATTCAACCATGAAGTCTGTTGTCGGCCTCTGCCTCGGAATGTCCCAGGACTCTGATGCATCTGGGACATTTGTCCTCTGGGGGCGGCTGATGGGAGGCCGCCAGAAAAAGTTGGAGCGGCCGTGGAGTGTCTCTGCTGCTGGCAGTGGAACCTGTTTTGATCTTGCCAGCGGCCAGGTGTCCGAATAGGGCGGAAGTCTGCTCGGGGGAGGGTTGCGTGTTTCCGCACCTGTTCCAGGGCGTCGGATGAGGACAACAGCTGGTTCAGGACCAACTGGAAATGGAGACCGAAGAAGCCATCTGAGGACACAGGACCTTCCAGGAGTTCTTTTTTAACATCCTCTGGAATTTACAGAGACAGTTTCAGCCACATCTGTCTCTGCAACAATGTTGTCCAAGACGATATACGGGCGGAGCACATTACAAGCATCGCACACAGGTTGGTGATTGTGTCCGCTGCCGTGCCAATCTGGTCCGGTTCTGTGGAGAACGGGTTTGGTTCCTTCGCCTCCTTAGCTATGATCATGACTAGTATAGCAATGTTGTTG
>JARVJN010000254.1:3394574-3406008 GCA_031763805.1 Argolebias nigripinnis
GCCCGAGTCCCTGCATATTTTCTGGCCTTATGGTGAGCTGGACCAGAGCTACATGGTTTTATATTTATTTTTAAAGACGTTTTATTTACATAAACACAGAATATGCAGCGGTAGCGAGACGACATGCAGCTGGGAGCGGAGCAGATCTTCAAGTTCACGAGAGCAGAGGAAGCAGACCATATATGGCTCTGAGGGGGAGGGAGCAGAATACTTTCCCTGTTCAAAAATGTAATAAGATCCAATGGTTTTGTTCCTCAGCAGAAGCCACGCCTCCAGCAAGAATCGTTTTGTAATGGACAGAGTCCAGACCCTTGTCTGAAGCAAAGTGAAGGACAGGGACTGGTTTTAACCAGGCTAAACATATTACTCAAAAATTTGAACATTACAGAACATTAGCGTACTAAAACAGCAGGAACGTCTAATCCCTCGAGCCCTGAGCTTTTGTTTGGCTGTCATTTTAAATTTCACTTGATTAATTGTATTAGCATGACCTGACAGACATAAAAAAAAAAAAATGGTTTTGAATACAGTAATTAGTAAATAAAAAAAACCACACCATTACATTTTACATAATTTCTGAACGTTACCATAAATACAATAAGAGCAAGTGTTCCTAAATAAGGACAAAAGGTCCAAGTTGAATAAAATAAAAAATATTTCACACAGAAAAGCCAAAATCATATAAAGGAACAGGATCTCTGGAGATCAAAGAAGCATCTGATAGTTCAGTGTTCAGTGGGGAAAAAAAAGATATGAGCTATAAATATCTTACCTGTTGTAGTTAGATAAGATGTAACTCCTTGAACAACCTCAGTTTTGAAAATCAACAACACTTCCAGAGAGTCTGCCAAATAAAGATGTAATGCAAACTTGACGAGGGCATAAAGGTTAAAAGGTCAACAGAGGGGATCAGGTCTTTAGCTCCTAATCTGTAGAACCAGCAGCACCTTCACGCTTCAACTCTTTGTGTTTTTCAGTCTCATTTTAAAACACTTCTACTCACTGGCTCAAACAGCATGACAGTTGACATGTTTTGGATAATTTTAGTAGATTTTTTTATCATTAAATGAACAAACTGTAGGAACAAGCTGACAGCAGCATGTGTTCATGTCTGTATGTGCGTGTTTATGGACTTCTTTGGCATGACTGAACCCACTTGTGAGTGTGGCCTTTTCTGTCTGCACCTGCCACAGACTCAAATTCCTGAGGGTGAAATATGGAGATGAACCAATTCCAAACAGACAGTCGGGGTCGCAGGACTGTGGTCAATGGCTGCAAGCTGTCAGTCTGCGTGACGTCTTCATCGTGGATTCCTTTCAGCTCTTATTTTTCATGTCAAAAGTCTGGACATTGATAAAGTGAACCATGGCCTTTGAAAAGGCAGAGGTGTAGCTCTGAGTATGAGTAAATCAGTCAGTAACTGAAGGTAACCACTAGTGGTAGCACACGAGACAAATCATCTGGTCAGAAAATGGTCATTCCAATGTTTCACTTTGTTCTTAATTGGAAACACTGCAACTTGAAAAGGGTATTCTAGCAAATTTAAATAGGGGTTCTGTTGAAAAGTTATGAACGGTTATCTTACCTGTTTTTGATGGCTCTTTGAACAAGCTGAGTTTGGAGAAATCGTTTAATTCTGACTGCTCTGATGAGCTAAGGATAGCCAGGAAACAGCTAAGACCACAGCAAATTGTTTGTCTTAGAATTTATTTATCTAAATTTATTTATTGAAGAAAATGATCAATATTTCATATATGAGTGGTAAAAGTATGTGAACCTTTGCTTTCAGTACCTGTAACAGTACAATGCAAAAGGAAATCAAGGGATTGGGCGTGAACAGCTGTGTAGCTTTAAGAAAACCACTAATCAGTGAGGCTACCTGAAAAAAAAGGCTTCACTTTGCTAGGGAGCATAAAGATTGGACTCTGGAGCAATGGAAGAAGGTCATGTGGTCTGATGAGTCCAGATTTACTCTGTTCCAGGGTGATGGGCGCATCAGGGTAAGAAGAGAGGCAGGTGAAGTGATGCACCCATCATGCCTAGTGTCTAGTCATCAATGTAAAATCTTGGTGAAAAATTAATGCAACACTGGATGGAAATAGATCTTGTGACATTGCAGAAGCTTAATGAAACAATGACACAGAGAACGCATGACGTAATCCAAGCTAAAGGCGGTCCAACAAAATATTAGTGTATCAGCTTCTTCTTTTTTTGGGATAGTGTTGGAAATAAAATAACATTTGATGAGAAATTGAAGAAAATAACATAATGTTGGGTTGGTAAATATAATGTTAAATTAAATAAGATTTAACTATAAAGTTAAATTCTACTTCACATCATTTGAGTACCGGAATGTGTGTGGGGATTATAAAATAAGTAATGATGAATAGCTTAATAGGCCAGAACAACTTTAGTAAAAGTTGATAATGTGACAGGTTGCCGAAGGGTTAATCAGAATCTCCCAGGCTTTGTGAGATTACGTGTGGCTTGGTGTTGATTATGTGTCATGTACTACTCAGTGGAAAGAGTTAGCTAATGTGTGCCTGAATGATTGGACAGGGACTTCAGAGAGTCTGTAAGGTGTTTATTGGACAGGAATTGAAAACAGGAAGTGTCACTGGGCGGAGAAAACTGTCTATAAATGTGGGAACAGACTTGACCCGTGTCAGAATTGTACAGAGGGCCCCTGAATTCAGGTATAAAACAATTCTCTCTTGTTCACGCATTTTGAAGTCTGTAAAAATAAAGATGTTGTTTAATTCTGATATAAACGTGTGTTCCTTCCGAGCAGCAACCTGGGCGGGGGAGAGGAGAAGATAAGAGTCATTTGTTTCCCTTTACAATAGGCAGTGCATATATGCTGTTTGTTAAGTTGGCTATTTTTTCTTTATTTATTTTCACATAAATCCAGGGGTCTGCAACCTGCGGCTCTGGAGCTGCATGCGGCTCTTTCGTCCCTCTGCGGCAGCTCTTTCAAGCTTTGACCAAAACTGACATAAAAGTGAATTTTATTCGTTGTTATACAAACAAAAATAAATCTAGTTTAATTTTTCAGCTTTGTGGTCATTAATTTTGCAAATATGCCATTACTAGAACTAATACAAGGAATAAAATACTCACTTTAACTTTATGCTTTATTTCTAGACTTGTTTTTTAAGCAATTACAAAAAAATCACATAGATCTGCAAAGTTCATAGTTTGTTTAACTGAATAAAAATTGGTTAAAAAATACAACTTATATATTTTTCCCTCCTTTACAAGAATCTGGTCTTTTCTTTTGTTTTAAATTGTAAAAATATCAATAAATGTTGTAAATTGTTAGATATTTTTTAGCTTTTTAATATGTGGCCCCTACTGAACCTGAAACACCAGAACATTTATTTTATTTCTGTCATTCTGTGTACATATTATGGAAATCCCTTCAAGATCTCCTGACCATCAAATCCATGAACATAGACTCCTTCTCCGTTCAGAATATCTTATATGGATATGTATGAATGATAATAAAAAAGACGAATACTTTGTTAATAACATTATCATAATATTAAAATTCTATATACATAAATGCAGATATGGAAAGTCTAAACCATTACGGTCTGTATTCAAACAAGAACTCCAGCTGTTAAAACTTTCATTCGACTGTGCTAAAAAAAAAACACAAGCAAAAAAGCTCTCTGATCACCTCGCTCAGATTATATAGCCCTCGGACAAATTATTTTAGTAATTATGTAGACTGTTAGATAAAACAGTGGTTGTTATGTGGATGTTTAATTTACTTGTACTGTATTATTTGCAAACTTTCAAATAAGACTATTAACTAAATTTAAGTTTATGATGGTTGAAATGTTCATTTGTTTAAGAATATGTTGACCTTAGGAGGTATAGTAGATATTTGTACATGTTTATATGTATCATTGTAATTTGAGATGGTCATTTGTTGTTCTATTTGTGTTCTGTATGTTCAACAAAAAACAAATAAAAAAATTGGTTATTTCTGAAAGGCAATCAGTTGCAAGTGCTTTCATTGGCGGGCGGGTGAAAATAGTTTTTGCTTTTTAAATAATACTACCGGTAATTGGATTAATGTAAAAAAAAATGTTTAGTTGACATGTGATGTCAATTAGATTATTTTCAGATTGAAGCAGGACACTGATGGCTCACAGATTCTACTTCATTGTTTAAATTATTTTATTATGGCGCTTAAAGACAAAGACACGTTCACTGCTGAGAGAATGGTAAAAAGTTCCTTTGGTTTTTACAACAAAAAATGAAATAAGAGCTTCAATTAATAAATTTATTCCAAATGGTTTTTAATGGAATAACAAATAAAAATATAAAATTTAAAAAAAGGCGACGTACATATCGATTCACTGGGGCGTCTGCCCTTTAAAGACAAACATTAAAAGAAACAAACATTACAGCTTTATTTCCCATCAGCCATCTGCTGCCCCGGTGCATACCAGAACCCCACGATGGCCCACTGGGTCGTTATAACGGCCCGATGCTTCTGGATTTGTGTTCCATGTAGACGGTAATCCTGTAGCCGTGCACAGTCCGTGTGTAACGTGTCGTTTGTTATTCAAGTAAACAGAATAGATTAATTTAGATGCAACGTCAACGCAGTCCAGAGTCTGTGGTTTTACTTTAGAGTGGATCGTCTGTTTGGACACACGTGTGCACATGGGCACACCTGATCCTGTGGCCCGTTTGTCTGTGCGGCTGCTTTTTGTTCTCAGTTCTTCTTTTTGAGCCCAGAGCTGCGATTGTTGAACACGTTGAGTCCCGATCTGCCGTTCCCATTCCCGACACCGCTGACTGAGACTCCGGGCTGCTGCAGCACTTTGTCCAGCGTGGTTTTCTTAATGGCTGCCGGGGAGATGCGTTCCTGGTCTGCCAGAAACTGCAGCTCTCTGAAGCGAGGGGACACAAAAGCATTAGGTGCACGATAAAACTAGAGAAACGGCAACACGTGCAAAAATGCAGTTTGGATTATTGGTAACTGAATTGTTAAGCGGTGGTACGGTGGAACAGGTGTCAACAAATATGTGCTGAAATGGGCTGATGCAATTTTCAGAGAACTACGTCAATAACTAACTAAATCTCTGCTTCTGAGGGAAAACTTGTTAATCTTCTTTCAGCTGTTCCCTCTTCAGGTCGCCACATCAAGTCATCCTCCTCCATGTGAGATGTTGAATTCATGATTGTTACTTATTTAGTTGATTATCCTTTAATTGTTCTTAATTTTTGTAAATGCATACAAGTTTATATCTTTTATTTTTGTATTTTATTCCTTTTGTGTGCGTGTGTTTTTACTTGTCCGTACAGCACTTTGGTCCTCTGTGTTTTTTTAAAGTGCTTTATAAATAAAGTTGGATTGAATCTCACTCTGTCCTCACTCCAACTACCTCCATGTCCTCTCTATCCATATATCTCCTCTTTGTGTTTTTCCTGGCAGCTGCTTTTCTAACATCCTTCTACCAATAAACTCACTGTCCCTCCTCTGGACATGTCCAAACCATCTCAGTCTGGCCTTTCTAACTTCAGTAAATCAAGTTAAACAACTCAAAAATGTATAAGAAATTGCAAATATTAATAGTCAAAGCACAAATCATTTTGATATTTGAATAGTTACAAATATCACAAAGCATACAAAAGCAGTTTAATTACAAACAACACATGGAAGAAACTATAAACTAACGGTAAGTCTGAATGCTGACTCAGCATTCTCTGTTAGGTTTGCAAAAAATAAAACAAGAGCATAAGAAAAGCTTCACAGTCGTCGTGTGATGAAAACACCAAATACTTACTGGGTCAGCTAAGATTTTAGTACGGTGTGTGCATTTTTTAAAAAACATTTCTTACATTGAACGTCTTTACAGTTTATTATCCTGTTAACAATCTGTAAAAAAAAAAAAAAAAGACAGAAACTCTGGTAACCTGACTTCAACTTTGGATCAGCTGCAGGTTTATTAAATTACTCTGAAATAAAAAGAACATTAATAAACTAAAAACTTGAATGTCATGAGCTCAGACTCACAATGTCTCAACGGACATTGGGGCTAGACAAATTTGGATTTAGACGTGTAGTTTGACATTTTTAAACAGTCTTACCCAGTGGTGTAGTCTACATGTTTGTCATGGTTATACTATGTTTCTTACCTCGTCCTGATGCATGACGCCTCAACTGCGTTGATCAGGAGGCTCCGGAAGCCGCCGCTCTCCAGGAAGTGCAGGGCGTGGATGGTGGCGCCCCCTGGTGAGCACACGTGATCCTTCAGCTGTCCCGGATGCTTCTCCGAGTCCAACAGCATCTTAGCTGCTCCCTGGGAGGTGGAGGTGTGTGTGTGGGGGAGACAAGCCAGAAAGAAAATGTATTGAATGCTGAACTTAGACAAAACAGTTTGTTTCCACTTGTTAGATTCTCTGAAAAAAATAAAATGCTTTTGCTTGAGGTTGATTTTTTTTTTTTGTTCTGAAGCTGCAAAATGATTAAAATAAATCAGAACATTTCTCAATTAGACAAGCATTTTAACAGACTACAAAACAACCATCTTTGGCGTGCTTCACCATAGACAAGGTTAAACAAAGACAACTCTTTATTTCATTTAACACAGACTATCTGAACAGACTTTTGCACAAAGAAATTAAAACTAATATACTAGTTTTACTGACAATTTTTTAAAAGTTTGATTTTGTGATAGAACTAAATTAAAATCTGTTGATGTGGAACCATGAACGCAGGTAACTGATCTTCTATTTCAGCAAATCGCTCAACAAAAGTTGCCTATTGTTAAACTTTAGAATTACTGCGTCCTTTAAAAGGCACCAGCAGCTGATTTCTGATGATTTTTGTTGTCTCGTGTATAAAGCAGCCGTTTAATGAGACTGAATACGACACAAGACCCACGGACATCAGATAAACAAAAATACACCAGCTACTCACCAACATGGCCTGGGCTCCTAGCCTGACAGCGAGCCTCCTGGGCAGACCCATTTTCACTCCTCCATCTGCAAGAGCATCCAGGGCTGTGAACGCCTGTTCAAAACACGCAGACACGACCCCGTCAGCTTAATGCAGGACGGACTGAGGTTTGGAAATGATGGGAATACAAGTTCTTACAGCAAGGATCCCTCGTGTTTTCTAACAGAAACTTTTACTTGGAAAAAAAATTATGCATCTTATCTCCTTTTTTATTAACGATGTTCAAGCTAAAATCATGATGCACAACACTTTGGTCATTTTTTGGTCACTCAAAGCAAACTAGGTTGTGTTCTTCTTAATATTTTAGCAAGAAAGAGCGAAAAACAACAACTTGCACTTGTGCAATGACAAATGAAACATTATTATTATTATTATATTTTTGGAATCTGTCGTCCTTTACAGTTCTTCATTATGGTTTTAAGCAACAGTCCTGGCTTTTGTAAGTTTACAACCGTTTTTAATTCATCAATACTTGCTTGAGCTTTCAAGCAGTTTGGCCAAGAATTTTTTTCCACAGTTCAGAAATTCAAAACAGGAAACTGACATAACGTGTTCTTGCAGCATGAATTATGAAGGAGAGGCTGCAGCAAAGCATCTGGTTAGAGCTCACATTAAGAAAAACAAGGTGGAAAAGCACTTCAAGACTGGTTCGTCATCCCCATCTCTCCACAAATACATTAATGTCTTTTCATTCATTCAAGTTTATTTGATCAAGGACAGCACAATAAATAATGTTACATATTAAAAACGAAGCAACCGTTGTTTTGTACAAAGGTTTTCTAGCCACAGGCTAATTTGCAAACCCAGTCCTTGGTTGGACTCTTATATAAAAACAGCTAAAATAAAATAAAATTTTAATTAAGATTAAACAGTTCCCTCACACACATGCCTGTTCCTCTGTCCCCATGGGGTTCAGTGTTCACAGATTTGGTTTTGTTTCAACCATTTTTTCACCTGAGAATTAAAAACTCTAAGATCAGTTAATGTTTTTATTGCTGATGGTAAACTGTTCCAGATATGAGGACCTTTAAATGAGAAGGAGCATTGACCAAATGAGGTTTTGTATTTTGCAGGTTTACAGTCTCCATCAACTGCACCTCTTGTTGAAACTCCTGAGCTGCTGACTTTTAAAATCATTCTGCTCACCAGCTCTGGGACTGTGGGAGTTCTGGTTTCCTTCCTGCCACTAACTCTCTCCCACAGTTGCTGCACTGAGTTAATTGGTCATCATCATCTTCACCTGCCGCCTGCTCTGGAGAACGGGTTCTGCTCTACTATAAAGGCTGCAGCCAGGCTCTTCTCTAGTGCTGGGACATTTGCCTTTTTATGGTAAAGGTAATAGTCAGCCAGTTATTGTCTCCTGACTATATTTGTCTATCAAAGTTCCTGCGCTTCGTTATCTCCTCAGTTTTGACTTCCACGTCAAGATTTTGACTCTGGTCCTCCAAGGCTTCAACACCAAGGCAGGATCCTTCTATGGTGGTGTCCCTTCCACCACTCATTTACCTCCAGCTCACTCCTGCACTCTCTGCTCCTGCAGCAAAACATCTACAACAAAACAAGAGGTACTTACCTTCTTCTTCATGACGTCCTCCTGAAACCAGAACTGCACAGTGTGTCTCCCCTGCTCCTGCAACAAAGCAAAACCAAAGTAAGAGTCCTAATAACCATCAGTCATCATCAAGATCAAGACCTGCTTCACTTATCTAAGATCCTCTCCTCTCCATCCACAGCTCAACTCCCTTTTTCCTGGAAAGAAAATAAAGAGACTTATTTTGTAACTGTTTTCTGTCTGTTCTTCGGTCTGGGGTCTAATCATTGATCAGGGACAACAGCATCAAATACAAAGTTAATTTTAAACATTTTTTTTTAAATTGTCAAAAATTGTCAAAGCTTAATATTAAAATTAAAATTATTATATAATCACTCTTTTATAACATGAAAAATTCACATTACTGTTTCACAATGAATAAATTCTTCTGCTGCTTGGTTACTTTAAGTGTATAGCTTTGAAAAAACAGCACAACTTATAACTGAACCTGAGGGGTTGAACAGAGCCAGGTTTATTCATTCAGATTCATTCATTATGAATTATGACAATGACACATTACAAACTGCTGCTTAAACAAAAAGAGACAACAGTTAACAACAGACTCTCTGAGGAGGAGTAAAAAAAACAAGTTCATGAGCTGACAAGAGTCGTCAGACGTTCGGGTTTATAACTGGCAGCAACTTTTATAATCATGTACACCACACACCGTTCACAGTTTGCGCATGTCTGTGCATTTTATTAACTCACTGATCGCTTACCTGTGCAGTACGGCAAGAATGCACATAAATAATTACTGCTGTTACAATTTTCAATGTCGCTTGAGTGGTGTGTGTGTGGTCAGCTGAACTCAGGTCAATGATGGTGTTTTCCAAACAAAAAATATATTCACCTGAATGTGCTGCTGAGCATGATGACTGCAGTGAAATAAAATGTGATGGAAAACTTTAGAACAAAATAAACAATTGCAGAAAGGCACGATGAGCCATCTTTGGCTCAACGGTTTGAGATTTCCAACTGGATTTTATAGAGACATTGTACAAGGGAGGACACAAGCAACTTTTTTCTTTACACATTTTAAACTACCCCACCACCTTTTATGTCACCCGTATCTCATTTTGAGAACTGATGGAGTTACAGCTGTTTTGGTCAAATCTTAAAACCAAGAGTTAGTATGTTTGTTTGTTTTTTGTCTTTGAAGTAGGTGTTGGGGATGACTTTCAGCTACTACCACATCACATTCGCTCATTCTCTGTAAAGCTGACTCAATTATAGCAGTCTATAGCTGTGTCCCAATTCAGCAGCCGCATACTTTGAAGGACCCAGCCTACCCGGTCGACATATAGGCCGGGTCCTTCAAAGACCACGTAACCGGAAGTTAACGACCACTGAATTGGGACACAGCTTTCGAATTAGGACAGCCTTCGTCACGTTGCTTTGACATACTATAATTGGCCTTCAAATCCAGCCTTCGAAGGATGCGGCTGAATTGGGACACAGCTTGTGTATTCTGAGGTCAGTTGATTGTGGCCGCCATCTTGAACTCAATACAAAAATTAATTAGTTGTTCATCCATTTGTTACTTTGAGTTTTATTTCAACATGTCCAGGAATTCGTGAGATATTTTGCTATCATGACTGTCAAGGTAATGTGCATTATTTGCACTCACCATGCTCCGCACTTGACAACCAAATGAACAAATGAACATCCTACCATCCATTATCTCTTGCCCGCTTCTTCCATTTTGGGTCACATTGTCGCCGGTGCCCATGTCCGGCAATCACTGTGCAAGGAGCGGGGTACACCCTGGACAGGTCGCAAGTCCATCTCAGGGACACAGAGACAAACGAGACAAACAACCATTCACTTTCTCACTCACACCTAGTGTCACATCTACCCCTTGTCTGTTTTATTTGTGTTTCCTTGCTCTTTATTTTCTTTTTCTGTATTGTCTTTCTGCTCTTTGTGTCTTCCACTCTGGTCTCTGTCTTTTCTCACTCCTCAGCCTGTCTCTCCAGTCACTAATCATTCACACCAGTTTCCAATCAGAATCATCCCAGGTGCACTCATCATCTCTCTCTCCCTCAGACTTACTTACTTAAACCTCTCTCCCTCACTACTCCAAGGTCCGATCATTGTTCGAAAACCACAGACGACCCGGTCTTCCTCTGTTCTGTCTGTTCCTGTGTTTGTCTGATGATCTGATCTGCTCTAATCTTGTTCGCACCTCTTTTTGTAAGTTTTGCTGCCTCGCCAGTGTTTTGTCATGTTGTTTAAATAAATTATTTTTATTTAAACTCCTGCTCTCCTCACCAGCATGCCAATGGGTCTCATAACTGAGGATCGCAGTATAGGGACAATTTAGAGTTACTAATCAGACTAACGTGCATGTTTTTGGTCTGTGGAAGGAAACCGGAGTGCCTGGAGGAAACCCACACTGCACAGAGAGGACGTAAACACCACCCAGAAAGAACCCCAGCTGGGATTTGATCCGACAAACTTCTTGCTGAGAGGTGGCAGCTCTACCAACTGAGCCACTGTGCTGTGAGGAAACTATACCTTTAATCAAAAGTAAAACAAGAAAGCGTTTCCTCAAATGATAGGAGTGGTTGGTGGACATACATTTACCAGTACCGGTACTGTATATGGTGGCAGATATCTTAGATTTTGACGTGACAACCAAATTTAAAAAAGGAACCTTTCCTACACTTAGATCCAGCTGCACACCAAAATGGAATTCAGTGTCACTTTTTTTTTTCAAGCTATCATGTTCACAACACAGATTGACATTTATGGTGGTAGTAGCCATCTTAAATTTTGACATGGCAACCCAAATTTCGAAAACAAGCTTACACCTTGATACAGCCATACACCAAAACGGAAGTGAGTATTCACTTATTTTT
>JARVJN010000254.1:3858388-3868403 GCA_031763805.1 Argolebias nigripinnis
GTCGTTTTGCTTTTTACGTTGATGAGAGAAATGTGGCGTGTTGGGCCACTTAAGTACTCAAGGGGTGGTAAAGAAAGAATTCAGATCTTACACTGATGCGATGCGCTTTATTTGAAAGTTATTATCGTTGAAATCCTGTCAAACAGGATGCCAGTCTGGTTTATGTAGACAGCTGAATAAGCAGAGTAACGAGGAAAACAGTTCAAATGTAAACAGATGTGGGTAAGTTTCTTAGTACCCTCATGGCTCATCGAAACAACGCTTCATTTCTCATGAAAAGTGGTTCAGTTTACAGTAGCTGTCTTATGCGTACCTGCACGCATTTAATGTGCGATAAACAAAACTATATGTTAAAAGGATTTATTGTATACAGGTAGTCCTCGAGTTACGGCGGTCTCGAGTTACGACGTTTCGCGGTTACGACATGCATCTCCCATTCAAAAAAAAAGTATTAAAAAAATTTTTATTTTGAAAAGCCGAGTTACGCAGTTTTCGGTTTCCGGTTTTGCGTTTTAATGTAGCGGCGGACATTACTCTCTACATTACTCTCTAAAAAAGCTAAGTCTGGTCCTCCGCACATTCAAAAAACAAAACAAAACTTGTTGGACCGGCAGAAACAGGCAGCAGCTGTGGAAAAGTAGTTGTTTTATGGACGGTTGTTTTATGGACGGTTGTTTTACGACGTAAACGCAATCCAGAATACGGATTGTGCTTTGTAATACCAGCGTAGGAACAGATCTCCGTAGTAAGTCGAGGACTACCTGTATTTTACAAAAATATGCCAAACTAGTAAGGACAGATTTGTTGGTGACCATAAAGAAACTTGATACAGTATTTACATTAGCCCCTTTCATAAGTCAGATCCGCACAATTCCCGCACAGACCAGTCCGGCTTTAATTCCCCTCGGGTCATTCATAAGACCACAGGTGAATGCGGGTAGGTCCCGCTCAAATAAACCTATTCAGAAACAAAGCCAGAGCGCAGCTCCAAAAGTGGCGTGGAGCAGAGCTGAACTGGACCGCGACGTATTTATTGTAGGACAGACGTCAGACGTTTACAAGTTGTCGTATCATTTTTAATATTTCTTCAGTAATAAATGGACAGCTGGCTACAACGCACATACAGCACCTCCTCCACTGAGAGAGAGGGGGGAAAAAGCGAAACTAACACACACACACAGCGGAGTAGTGTCGATCCAGCGCGTGCGCGCACACACACACACACAGCGGAGCGGTGTCCATCCAGCGCGTGCGCACACACACACACAGCGGAGCGGTGTCCCTCCAGCGAGCGCACACACACACACCTGTGTCTCCGTGTGTGTGTCTCGCTGCAAGAGAGGGACAGAGAGAAGAAAAAAGAGCGATTTCCTTGTTAATAAATCTGCCTGATGATTAATCCTGCGGTCACACACACTGATGTCATCTGTATTCTGAGCGCGGATCCGCGGGTTTCATTCACAAGTGGCTCTGCCCGGCTCGGATCCGGCCCTGACACTACCTCCGCTCGCGGCTCAGCGGCGGATCAGAGGCGAGTAAATTTAATTTGGCAATGCGCGTTCGTGATTTTTCTGAATGCTTGTTGGAGGCTTGAACATGCATCAGAGCCGGATTGAGCTGTTTTATGAAAGGGGCTTTAGACATCTGAAAGAATTGTGGGAAGAAGAGTTAGGGGAAGGAACTATTTACTGATACAGCCTGGCAGGCTGCAATCTCAAGAATCCACTCCTCTTCAATTTGCATTAGACATAGCCTGCTACAGTTTAAGGTGCTGCACAGATTGTACTTGTCCCCTAATAAACTAGCTAGAATGTATCATGACGTGGACCCATCTTGTGTTAGGTGTGGGCACAGCCCTGCTGATCTCAGTCATATGTTCTGGCTTTGCCCCAGGCTTCTCCCCTTTTGAGAGTCAGTCTTTAGGGCTATTACATTCATATGTAAGAGAATATTGATCGAAGTGCTCTAACAGCTCTATTTGGGGTTGTCCCTTCGACTACACCAATAACAACGCAGCAGGCCAATGCCATAGCATTTGTTACACTACTTGCAAGACACCTAATATTATTCAATTGGAAGAGAGTCGCTCCTCCATCTCATAAGCAGTGGATGGAAGATGTTATGTTCCATCTGAAGCTTGAGCATCTGAAACATACAATCAACAACTCCATACAACAATACATCACCTGGCAGCCATTTCTTTTATATTTTCAAAGTTCTCAAGAGTATATAGCCCTCCCTCCCCACCCCTCCCCCTCCCTCTTCCCCTCCTTCTTCCTTACTAAACGTGATGTCAACACCTGTTATCATTCTGTTTTTGTTTGTTTCATTGTTGTTCTTACATGTTTAAAACAAATAAAAAAATTAATAATAATAATTAGTCCTTTATCATGTGAACAGCTAGTTCTGGATGTCAACAACAAACTGGCTCATCCACTTTGAGAAAGTGCTATTTATAAGATTGACTTTATTGAAGCTCCTCAGACTGAAAGTATTCTGGATAAAATACAAAACGTTTCAAGAAGAAGAAAGCCAGGTCCAAAGGAAATGACTAAACCTTATTAGATACAGGTCATCTTCTGTGGTTTTATTTTGAATATTTTTCTTCTGTTTTGAGACAGGGTTGTAACATAAAATGTGAAAACAGTGAAATGTTGTGAATACTTTTCAGATAAACTGAAAACATGAAAAAGATGAAGATAAGGTACATAAATGTCAGGTCTGGGGTTTGATTTTCTGAACAACCTTCAATCTTCTGAGTTGAGGTGACCTAATGAAGAGTCTCAGCTCAGGATGAAGAGCAGGTGGCTGCAGATAAAAACAAAATAAGAACATTTACTTTTCCATGACTTCAGCTCTAATCCGGATGTTTAAGATTTACCTGACTAACCTGATCCTCCTCAATCTTCCAAATCCTGAAAACATGGCCGCCCAATCAGATTAGAGTCAGGATGAATCCATGCTTTCAGCTGCTTCCAAATGGATAAGTGGGTCAATGGGAGGAAGATACAGATAATCCCTGTTGCTCAGGTATTTGTCCACCTGCTGCACTTTTTCTTCTTCACTTCATCTCTTCTTCTTCTTCTTGACAAAGGAAAGAGTAGGACATGCAGCAAAGATTCTGTAGGGTTTTTAAAATAACTTTTTCTTCTGCTGATCTTTTCTGAAGCTTTCAGGAACATCTTTGTTTTTGTTTGTTGGTTTTCCTGGATGTCTGACAGAAAACTGATTTCAAGAAGACAAACTGGATTGTGGTGATTATTGATTGGTGACTGATAAGAGCCCTTCAGAGCTGAGGCTGTATTGTAACCAGGCTGTGAGCAGAAGAAGCATGGGTATGATACGACCTCAACTCCGAGAGCTAGAACTGCAGCCACAAACATAATTGATCCTGTCTATATTCTGATTGGACTCTACTGATCAGGTCTTTACTCTGACTGGACACTACCCTTAGCAAAAAGTAGTATAATATACTCAAGTATACTTTTTAGGTACTTATCTGACTTGAAGTATACTTTTTAAGTACTTAACTGAGATATACTAAAAATAAGTTTATTTAAGTGTACTAGGAATATACTTATTTTATACTTTAAAATAAGACTGTGTACTAATCTAACTTGAAGTATACTTTTTAGGTACTTATCTGAGATATACTAAAGTAAGTTTATTTAAGTGTTCTAAGAGTATACTCATTTTATACTTTAAAATAAGGCTGTGTACTTGAAGTTTAGTTTTTATAAACTACATTAGATACTATTAAGAATAGTATAGTGAAGTATACTTGGCTTATACTCAAAAGTATAAAATAAGTCTAAGACTAAGTACAAAAAGACTTATACATTAATTCAAAAGTTTATACTTGTACTTTTGTTTTTGCTACTCTTTACTTTTTATGCTGCAAAGTGCTAATACATTATTTTAATCCAAGAGCAAATTAAGGTGACATTCACTAATTTATTGCTGCAGAAGAAGTTTTTCACAAAAAACATTTGTTTGGACAGGCAGACCGGAGAAAAGGAGGTTAGGAGGGCGGTTTTTGTCACCAGACGGCAGAAAGAGCAGAGCTGGACTGGAGGAGCAAGAGCTAACATGCTAACAGACTTTGCTGTAGGATGGACGAGTGGATGGTGTCACCAGACGGCAGAAACAGCGGAGATGGGCCGAAGGAGCAAGAGCTAACATGCTAACAGACCTTTCTGTAAACGCTGTGGACCGCGTGAAGCAGCAGGAAGCTGCAAAGCTCTGAGGTGCATGAGCTAACATGCTAACAGACCTTGCTGTTAATGCTGTGGACCGTGTGAAGCAGCAGGAAGCTGCAGAGCTCGGACGTGCAACGAGCTAACATGCTAACAGACGGAGGAAGAATCCATCAGCTCCCGGTAAGAAATTAACTCTTTTTTTCCTTCATTATGGCTCCAAATGTACTGTATGTGTTCTTTGATAATTATGTAGGGTACTGTGTTAGGATAGGCGAAGTGCTTGGTAATTGTACAATACTGTACATGTACGTGCATATGGGGTGGCCAGTGTGTATGTGTTTTCCGATTTACGTCGAAATCCGTGTTACGAACGGGCGTAGGAACGGAACTTGTTCGTAAGTCGGGGACTACCTGTACTTTAGAAAGTAATTTTTAGCATATAAATACTATTGTGCAAGTATTACTAAGAAAACTTACAAGTGTAACCTAACAATTACAATGACAACATGGTATTAGTTTTAGAAATTCAAAAATGTTAACTTAAATGATACTCAAATAAACTAAACTTTGAACTAAAAGTATATAACAAGTGAATTGGCAATATAGAAAAAGTGTACTAGTGGTACACTTTAAGTATACTGCAATAAACTACAGTATGAACTAGAAGAATATAACAAGTGCATTTGTAGTATAAAGAAAAGTATACTAGTTGTATACTTTAAGTATACTACATTAAACTAAAATATGAACTAGAAGTACGCAATAAGTGCAATGGAAGTCTAATAAAAATTGTAATAATAGTATAATTTAAGTATACTTAGTATACTTGAAGTTTAATTTATTTAGTATACTTGAGTTCAAGTATAAGTATACAAAGTATGTTTCTTACTGTGTACTTGTAGTATACTATAAGTATATAGATGTAATACTTTGTTGTACTAGACTGGGACAATTCTAGTTTATAAAAAGTATACTTTAAGTATACTACTCTATGTACTTCAAGTTCATATTTACTTCTTTTTGCTAAGGGAAGCCAACCCTAACTATAGGATTTATCAAAAAGAAACGACTTAAGCCCAGTCTTAAAACTGGATAGTGTGTCAACCTTATGGACAGAAACTGGAAGTTGATTTCTCAAGAAAGGAACTGATAACTAAAAGATTTTTCACCCATTCTGCTTTTGGAAACTCTAGGACCACAAGAAAACGTGCAGTCTGAGAGCGAAGTGTTCTGTTACGAAAATATGGAACAATAGTCCTTGTGACCCAAAATTAGGATTCAGAGGACTATTTAAAATACAGCAGTAGGAGTGACATCATTTGTATTAATGATAATTAGTTGGTCAGCAGTCTGACTCCATGCTTTCAAAATCAACATGAAGAGTCCCTCTGGGAACTGATTATGTGTTATCCCAATTTTTTTTTACAGTGTGAGGGTTTGTGGTGAATGTGGTCAAGTAATTTTGGCAGTTATATTCTGACAAATAACTATACAACTGCTTTATTTTCTAACTCAGCTTAGGGTAATAACACATGATGTTTAATTTAATTAAAGGTATAGCAATCTCATAATCATATCTGGGTCATTTCATAAAAAGGCTGAGAACTTGCAACATTTTTCATTTTGTTTTCTAATGATATGGGATTGTTCTCCAGCCTAATTAAAGCTAGGTTTAATTTACAGTGTTGAGGCTTATAGCTGTGCCTTAATTAGCTAATAAACTGCTTTTGTTCAACTATCATACACTGTAACCCTGAGAGTATCTAAATTAAAACCAGTGCTTATATGACTGACATTTCAAATAATCTTATTAGAAAGTTATGAAAAGAAGGTTTTTACAACTTGACAAAAGTGAAACTTTATTGTCAAATTATATTTTTTAACTCTGAGATGTAGGGATGGCACCATCTAGTGGGCATCCCTTGTCTGTGCACCCCTATGTTGTCTCATTAGTCTAGATTGAATTCCTCCTTGTGTTCCCAGCTGTTTGTAATCACATCCTGTCTTGTCTGTGTATATAGGTCTGTCTGTGAGTCTTGTCCTTTGTTGCGTCATCGTTAGATATTGCCTTGTCCTGTCCTGATCCTGTCTTGGTCCTGTCCTGATTATCTCCCATTGTAAGTTTATTCTGCCATGTCAGCTCTTTAATTTATTATTATTAAAGTATTTATTTTTTCTAACTGCTGAGTCTGAGTCCCTGCCTGCATTATTGGGTTCACTCCTACCCTGCTCTGTCAGAAACCCTGACAGTATGACATGACCACACTAGAACCCAGTGGGCAGAGTTCTTTTCAGAGTCACTCACCTGTTCTGCAAGCAGTCCCTGATGGAGCCCATGATTCGGTGCAACGGGTTCCGGACCAAACCTATCTGGACTTAAGAACACTGCGGCCAGGCTGTGGAGATCTTGCCTTCCCCTCTTCTTGTTCTGGAGGAGGGAAAAGAGAGGGTTCAGCTCCAGGATGACCACCTGACATCCGAGTCCAGTTCTCCTCTCTCTCCAGCCTTACTTGCCATCTCAGGATGGATATCCGGAGAGGATGAGGATGAACCTTGTCTTGTTCCTATCCCCCAGACTCACCGACGCTGTCTGAGTGGCAGAAAAAGGACCCAGAAGCAGTCCACCACACCTCCGTCATGATCAGCTGTTCCTGCTTGGTCTGGCAAGATTGAGCCCCCTGTGCCCAGTTCCAGTGTTTCTGCGGGGGCGGGACCCATTTCCTCACCTCCCAGGGTCCTAGTGAGGGCATAATGTAACACTTCACACCCGCTTAGTACCCCTCCAACGACTGGACTCAACATACCTCAGCTCCAACCCAGCGATCTCATCCAAATAAACCGGACATTACAAAATCTCCTCTCCTCTGCCAAAAACAATCCAGACTGCCTTGACTTTGTTCTCACCCTCGCTGAAAAACTGATATTGCAATACGGTATCACCTTAATCCCCACATATCATCAACTTCTAAATGAAATAAGAACTCTGAAAACACCCACCACAGACGTAGTTCCAGCACCGGCCTCTGAAGTTCCCGTTACTAACATTGAACCTGTTGAGACCCCTGAACCTACATCCAGCCCATAATCTCCAGAACCTACAGCCAGCCCACAATCTCTGAACCTGCAGCCAGCCCACATTCTCCTGAACTTGCAACCAGCCCACAATCTCTTGAACCTGCAGCCAGTCTACAAACTCTTGAACCTACAGCTAGTCCACAACCTCTAGAACCTGCAGCCAGCTCTGAACTTGCAGCTAGCCCACAACATCTAGAACCTGCAACCAGTCCTCAACTTCCAGAACCTACAGCCAACCAACAACCTCCAGAACCTGCAACAGTCCCAGAGTCTCCAGAAACTGCAGTAGTCCTAGAGTCTCCAGAACATGTAGCAGTTCCAAAGTCTCAAGAACCTGCAGTTCACCCCACAACATCCAGAGCCAGCAGTAACCAGCCTACAGCCAGCAGCAACAAGCCCTGAACATACAGAAGCAGCAGCCAGCCCTAAACCTACAACAATAGCAGACAGCCCTGAACCTGCAGCAGCAGCCTGCAGTGGGGTCCACGCCTCAGCCTAAGGGTCACGAGCCTGCTGAGGGGACTCAGACGGACTCCTCTCCAGCCTGCTCAGCCTTGGGGTCTAGATCCCATCCGCTGAGGTCCTCGCTCCTAGATCCATGCCTCAGCATGGGGATCCTGAGCTTGCTAAGGGGTCCTTGCCTCAACCCAAGGTCTTCGCATCCAGCCCACCTGAGATTTTCACTATCGTCCCGACCACTGAAGATCTAGAGTCTACTGTCGAAGATCCTGTATCTACCACGCTAGATCCTGTGTTTACCACAGAAGATCCCGTGTCTACCATAGAAGATCCTGGTCCACCTGAGGACTTTGGCTCTGGCCCGCCTGAGATTCTTGTCCCTGGCCCACCAGAGACTCTCGTCCCCGGCCCACCTGAGACTCTCATCCCCAGCCCGCCTGAGACTCTCGTCCCCGAACTGTTCCTGCCTGAATGGCCTGATAGACAACTTCTCAATGGCCTACCTGATTGGCCTCAGTCTGATGAATGGTCTCTAGGCCACCCGTCTGATCAGATCCTGCCTGAATGGCCTCCCGCCTGTCTACGTTTGTATGGCCCATTGGATGACCTCTCAACTTCCTGCCTGACTGGCCCGAGCTTGATGGATGGTCTCCTGGCTGCCCGTCTGACCTGTCTCCATTTGTACGGCCTGTTGGATGACATCTCAACTGCCTGCCTGACTGGCCCCAGCTTAATGGATTGTCTCCTGGCCACCCGTCTGACCTGATCCTGCCTGAACTACCACCCGGCCGTCCATCTGACCAGTCTCCGTTTGTATGGCCTGTTGGACAACCTCTCAACCACCTGCCTGACTGGCCCCGGCTTGATGGAAGGTCTCCTAGCTGCCTGTCTGACCTTATCCTACCTGAACAGCCATCCAGCCACCCGTCTGACCTTTCTTTGTTTGTACGACCTGATGGACGACCACCTGCATGACTGTCCCGGCCCAATGAATGGTCTCCCGGCCTGTCTGAATGGTCTCCCGGCCTGTCTGTCCTAATCTCACTTGAAGAATGGCCTGTTGGAAGATCTCTCGGCTACCTGCCTGATTGGCCCCAGCCCCATGAATGGTCTCCTGGGCATACCTGTCAAGTTTAGGATTTAAAAATAAGGGAATTTTTTTGCCGCTAGGGAGGTAGTCCATTTTTGACCTCAGGGTCGGGCTTGTGACCCAGATCACATGTTCCCCTAAGGAGATCTCACAGTATTCCGTATGGTGTGATTCTGCATAATTTGGGCCCCATTTAATTTTAATCTGGAGTCCCTGTATGTTCATCAGGACCGCATTAAAGATCTAGGGTGTTCCCATCGGACTCGGGTTGTATGGGGACCCAAATGAATCAGCTATCATTATATAGTCCGGATGCATGCCGGTTGCTTTGGTAAGGTCTCGTCTCCTGAATGCCTTTGTTAGTGAGTTATAATAGTTGTTTGAGCTGTTTTTAATGATCGAGAAGTCTCTTCTAGGGCGATCTAGCTTTAAAAGCTTGCCTTTAACGATCAGGGCCGGTACATATGGTCCAATTCTGGCTCACTGAAACAGTACATTTTGCACTAGTTCACTTGGTTGCTTTCTACTTCTAGGGAGGTAGTCCATCACTCCCGGTCTACCGGGTGTCACCTCGTTGGCCTCGCTCGAGACCCAACAAGTTTCAATGTGCCAGATTGATTTTAAATTTGCTTTTCCTTTCCAAAGATCACTAGGACATCTTGTAACATCTCTTAATGTTTTTCTACCTTTTCTTTTGTTGCTATGAGATCCATTGGTGACTCTAGCGCCCGATGTCTGGTTCTTACTTGTTCGCTTGTTGTTGCGCGTGCTTGCATTTCCTCCTGAACGCTTTGCTGGCCCAGGCTTTTAATCCACTGTGTTTTTTAGTTTGAGATTGTTCTTCAATGTTGTCCAAATATTCTTCGATCGGACGGATTGTAGCTCAGACAGAATACACTCCTCCGTATGAGGCAGTTACCATCTGCACGGAAATTTCAACTTTTCGGGTGGAGTCAGCCCTTGTGAACGTTTTTGCCCACTGTGCGGCTGTTCCGGGTATCTGTAACGCTCCGTGCCTCTCCCAGGCCTCTGGGGCTACTAGATATTCTACAGTTTTTTGCTTTGGTTTGGCTCCCTGCACTGCCCATGCATCTATGCTAGTGGTGTAATAATGTAGGCTGGTTTGTCTGGTCCCTGTCTCTCGAGGGACTGCTGGTAGGTCCACCAGTGGGACCTCTTGTGCTGAGATTAC
>JARVJN010000254.1:4151133-4161713 GCA_031763805.1 Argolebias nigripinnis
TGTGTGTGTGTGTGTTAGTGTGTAAAACAAGATCCCCTAAACCGCAGAGTGGAGCTCAGGTACCTGTTCATCATTCTTCAGCAGCAGCTGCTCCTGGAAGTGTCTCCTACATCCAGCCTGCAACTCTGAGCTTTATTCAGAGGACAGTCAGGGACAGATGTGGAGCTGAAGCCAGATGTGGAGCTGAAGCCAGATGTGGAGCTGAAGTCAGTGTGCTTTATCTTCTGTCCGGTCCCATCAGTGTCTCCTCCTCTCTCGGCTCCCGGGGCTTCCTCTGATGGCAGAAGGCGGATGGAGGTGCTCATGGAGCGGGGCTCTCTCCTCCTGCGAGCTGCGTGAAGCTGCGGCTCTGCGAGGGCTGCACGAGGAAAACTGCTGGGGAGGCTGCTTCAAGAGGAGGAACAGGAGGAGCAGGGCAGGGGGAGAGGAGGAAGGTGGATGCGCAGCGATGCTCAGTGAGAGGAAGAAGCGTGTTTGGAAAAAAAACATTCAGATTTTTATTCCCAGAAAAGTGACAAAAGTTTAAGAGTTAAAGCACTTCAATACTGGTGTTATTATTGTCTGCCTAATAAAGGCACAACACTAATTTATTATAATAATATTTTACCTTTTTCTGTCAGGCCCTGTGATGGACTTGCGACCTGTCCAGTGTGTCCATCGCACAGTGACTGCTGGACATGGGCTCTGGCTATCTCCGTGACCCAAAATGGAAGAAGCGTGGAAAAAGATAATGGATGGATGGATGGACCTTTGTCTGTCAGCAAAAAATCTCATGAGATATTCAGTGAATTTTAATGAAACACAGAAACTAATCTTTGGATGAACATCACCAACTAATTCACGTTAAAAATGGCAGACACAGCCAATCAACATCAGTTAACACATTTTCATTCAATTTGGCATGGTAGTAGCTGAGACTGATGCAAATGGGACAAAAGAAGTAAGTCGGAGTTTTTGTAGATGGTTTCAATCTTTAGAAGCATAAAATTAAATGATGAACGACCAAAAGCTTTAGGGATGGATGGGGTAATGTAGCTGCTGGAGCAGAGGGTACGCATGTTGCTATACAGCTATTTAGTAACAAATAAAAGTAGGGTGGGGTTTCGGTTTTATAGATCAGTCAAAACCAGTTTCTTTGTCTGTGCGTGAAAAGACGGCTAGTTTTAGAATACAAAGTGCAGTGATGAGGTCTGAAGGGAGCTCCAGTGGCGAATCTAATGGCTGCATGGTAAAGGGTGTCCAGTTCGTGGAGGAGAGTTCTGGAATTGGTTCTGTAGATGACATCACCATGAGTGAACATTTGAAAGATTTATATTTTTACCAGAAGATGTTTAGCAAGTTGAGTAAGTGAGGATTTGTTTTAAAAAAAGGAACCCTATTCTGGATTCGATTTTGGAGAGCAGACTGTTGAGGTGAGTTTTGTATGAGAGTGAAGAATTGAGCCAAATCACATAGCTGCTGGCAAACTGGAACTCGGGGTCATCCAAGGAGAGGGTTTTCTGGGAGCAGACAGTTTGAGGGAGATTTATGTTAAACATCATGCATTTTCTTTTCAGAGTGTTCAGTTTTAACTGAAGATTAGAAAACATGTGCTTGATGTTATTAAAACTACTTTGTAGTGCTGTAGTGGACCAGACCCTGGTCTACTGAGACTATAGGGATACACCTTCGTCTCTCTGAGACTGTAGTGGACACACCTTATCACTGAATCTCTCAGTGAGATACCTTTTCACTGATCATCTCAGTGAAACAGACATTAACACAGTTTATTCCATTTAGTTTGAATCTGAGAACATAATCACTCACAAGAGACTCTTTTTACTGTTTAAATTTGTTCTAATTCAAATATATCAAAAGAATAACTTTCTGTAATTTTTATGATCATGTGTTATAATGCTGGTAAATTCTTCATGTGATGGTGTTCAACTATGGCAAAGTTCAAAGTATATGTCCGACTGAACTTTCAGTTTTGTTTAGAAATGAGAAAACAGTTTAATCAGTTGTTTTCATGAAGCTGGTTCCACAACTCCCTGTCTTTCTCTAAACAATTCTTTCTCTGTTTTTCCAAATATTTCTTGCTGACATTCATTTGACGTCAACTAATGCCCTCCCACTCCCTGATTGAACTGACTAATCAGGAAGGAGCAAGTCACTGACATCAGATCCTCTTTAAAAGTTCTAAGCTTCCTGGAACTTTCAGTCTGCTGGAAGTCTCAGTTGCTGCGAGGAAGTGTGATGTGAAACTTTCTCTTTAAGCTGTGGACACTTGCTCGGATGCCAAGGGCCTGCGTTCTCAGCAAGGGTTACAACACATCAGCTGTGAACCCACTCGAGTGTCACAGCTCCAAACTGTGAATGAATCTCCTTTCTGGAATAATTTATCTTGAAACCACACCGGAACAGAGCCGCTACTTTGGTCGACTGACGCGGACGGCTGGGACGCTTTTGAGAGCGCACAGGGAAACCTGTTTGGACGTGGCTGGACAGACGATCCAGTGTACGTTTAATGCTGGCCCATTTACCAGAGCTGAGACGGAGGTCTTCACCAGGTAAAAAGTTGATGTTACCCATGCGTTCAGCTTGACGTCGCCCGAAGAGTGTGCCATTTCCTGGTTAAACATTCAAGATAATTCCCTTACCTTTTCTTCCTCCATCTTACTACTCACTTTAACTTTCTCCCTTATCTCTTGCCAGTAACAACTAAGATAACTGCCTCAGATATAAGTAAATATATAATCTTATTACTTGTTTCTGTTGTTCACAATTAAATCTGCTGACGAGTAATTATAGGAAACTGATCGATCAATCAATGTGCATGTATGATGTAATTTATGATTCTGTTAATAAATGGCAGTACTCCTAGTATGCCAACTATAATTAACGTTTCATTGTCACATTACAACTCAGTAGTATCTGGTCACAACTTTATTGATTAATCTGAAAAAGAGAGAAACCGTGAATTATTGATGATAATTTGCGTCTGTCTAAAACCTGCTCAATTTACATCTGGTGGACAGGTAAATCAGTAAAACTGATCACCCCTGGACTCCTACAGTGCGGAGAAGGCAGAGTTAAGTAAGGCACTGATAGTATACATAATAGTGTCATCGGTGTACAGATGTGTGAACAAGACATTTGCTCACAGAATTTGTTACATAATGTGTATTCTAAAAAGTGTTGGACCAAGTATGGAGCCTTGGAGAACACTTTTGCCAATGGGCAGTGGGTCTGACAGGTGACCCTTGACCCTCACTGTGTTTGCATTAGCTTTTGAACCAAGCTATGCAGCTCTCTGACAAATTAATGTCTCTTAGCATGCACGTATGTCAACAACTAATGACATTTTGGAGCCAACCCATTTGTGTGGTAGCCTATCACCGGAGAGTCATTCGCAAAATATCGTCAAGTTCGCCAAGGTTCTAAGTAAAGTTGAAGTTGCCTATAAAGTATGTGTTGAGGACAATGTTCAGCTACCACCAACCCAAATTTTATCTCAGTATTCGTAAAGTTGTTCTCCAAGGTCAGTAGGTGTGGCAGTCACCATAAATCGAGTTGACTCATCTGTGATTCTGTGCTTTTACTATTTACTGAGATTTTTCTAATCAACTCCAGGAACAAAGTCCCTGTCTGTGTTTGCTTTTCTGTCTGTTTTGTTCTTAGGTTTACACAGTGAATACATTTATGTTCTGTTGCAGTTATTAGTTCATGTCTCTGCTGCGACAGAGACTGTGCTAAATCAAAATACAGCAGAAGAATGAGGCTAAACCGTATTCTGTAATGGCGTATGGAAAATTTACCAAATTCTAGTAATAAAGTCCACGGATTTAATTGTTGCCTCCTGTTTTACCTCAGATGGCCACAGCAGTTTTTATTCTGTGACAAAAAAAACAACTTAAGTACCATGCCTCTAAGTGATTGTCTTTACAATCTAACTGTATGAGACTTGCATCAAAGTAAATTATGGGGATGAGATTGTATGGAGGTAAGGCAGCAGACTTGGGACTAAAAAAATCGCAGTTCAACTCCCCGCCATGCCCACATGTTGTGGTGTCCTTGAGCAAGACACCTAATCCCTAATTGCTCCCTGGGCACCTACATAGCTGCCTGCAGCTTCACCTATGTCTATCTGAAGCACAATGGTTAAATGCAGAGAACTAATTTTGTCATTGTATGGGAACATACAACAATGACAACACATAGCACTTACCGGTACTATGATGTGGTGACAGTGGCGATTCTAGGTGTTGGCATGGTGGCAGCTTCTGCTAGATAGAAATATTTGTTGGCTATTTGAAAGTATATTCTGGTCATTTTTGAGGTGATGTTTTTCCTCAGTGGCTCTGGAACGGGGCAAATGCACGCGTTCTCTTCCTTCTCCCTTCCCTCTCCCCTCCGACCTTGGACAGGCTCGAAAGCACGGAGCAGCAGAATGCACCCTGATCCCCAGGTTGGCCTCAAAACAGGCAGACTTATCAATTTCTCCTGGGAAATGTGTAAACTAAGGGAAAGCTTCATCTATTTATTTTGAAAAGGATAAGAAGGCCGCGCTATATACTGTAACATCAGCTTCGTGCACTCTGCCCATCTTTCGGATGACTGTACAGACATATTCTCGTTGTATCTCGGTACAATGATAATTAAGCTTATTTCGATTCTGATGTTCTGTCAAATAGTTCTCAAATATTAATACCTTATCAGTCACAGTGACGTGCGGTGAGGTTTGTGGAAGGTGAGGCTGTCTCATCTAGAATCGGATGCTCACATATATGAACCCAAAATAGATGCTTATATTTCAATTTAGCCTTTTTCATAAGTCATCTACCGGTAATTATGCTTCAACTCCATACTCTCTTTAAACATTTAAATTAAACAAACAACAACATGTATTATCATACCTTTATTTTAAGATGAATGAGTTTGGAACAATTATGATGAGTTTAGAAAAATCCTTTAGTTTTGAGATATGATTTTCTATTTTGTCCAAACAAATTTAAACGAGTGTACTTTGCTTCACCCCAGCTGCCCCTCTGTGTAACAGAACGCACAGCAGTACCTGCTTCATTGTTCCTATGGGGGCAGCGTTGCCCCCTATTGGTGTGGCAAGATATATTCTGCCACACCTTTGTGAATTTTCAGCGTGCCTTAAGACATATTAGAAAGCAGAAATATGTCACACACATTCATTCAATATATTAGACTGTAGAGCATAAACATGTGCAGCACATGTGTAATCAAAAATGTATATTGGCGATATAAAGAGAGACAGCAATGGACATGCACCCTACTTGACATATTGTATATGCACCAGGCTAGGAAAACTGTTAGACAAACAAGAGCTTGTTGTTATTTTTTTAATAACAATTACAGGTTGAGAAAATGTCTTTCAGAGAAATGACACAACATTGCAACAGAACTTTAGCTAACACAAAATCTCTACGTTTGCATGACTTAAGTTTGTTGCCGATTTCTCAACTGAACAAATTCTATGTTGCTACGTAAATGTATGAGTTCTGAGCATTGATCATGCTGATGGTCCGAAGACCTGCTGAATGTATCAGTCTGCCAGGAGATGGGGAGGAGAAGATAAAACCTTTGGTCCGATTACACACTCTGACCTGGTGGGCTGATACATTCAGCAGCCTCGGCACCACTTGCATGCCTCCAAAGTCAAGGCTGTTCTTGGTGCTGGTTGGATTCTGTCTGGGTTTGTCTCCAGTCATGTTAGTGCTGTGCATGCACAGGAAAATGAAGCCGAGGAGAGAACGGTGCCTAATTTGGGAACCTTGAGGTTTTGTCTCTGCTATTTGCAGAAGATGTGGTTCTGTTCACATCTTCAAGCCATGACCTGTGAATCAGTTCCAAAGTGAATCTAATATAACTTTCTGTAAGATATGTTCAAATCTATCCACCGATTCATAAAATAGTTTTGTTAACAGACACATTACCCTTATATCTGCACCAGATTTATAGTGGGACACTGTCCTGTGGCCACATTTTTGGTAGCGTAGAGGAGAAGATTTAGACTCCACCTTTTTCTTTTTTCTTGCAACTTTGCTATTGAGATACTTCCTTTACAGCAGTACTGGCTCATCCCAAAACAAGCAGTCAAGTTTTCACATATTCTGTATGTCAGTGTCCCTGATGCATCACATTGAGTCAGACTAAGGACTGTGGATGGAAATTATTCTAGTTTGACAAGAATATGTGAAAAACCATAAACCAAAATGGTGTCATAAATCTTCAGTAAGACTTAATGTGCCTGCTTTAATGTGCTACAATTATCATAGTGGCCATTAGTGATATTAGAGTGAAGCTTTACTGATGGCAGGGGTCATGATTAGAGCCATAATTCCTCAAGATAACTGCTGTCACTTTAACAAAACCATTGACACTATGAATACATGCCATTACAAAATACTGCTGTATAAAATATTGCCACATTACAATAAATATATACGATCCATATTTCAGCTTCTCCTCATGCCTCCTTAATTTACCCTCAATGGAAACTGGCTTCACTTAGTCAAGGTTGAGAGGATCTGACCTGACTCATGCATTCAATCCTCCTTGTGTTTGTTGACAAAATGTGTGCACGTGTGTGTGCATGTGTAGGTGTGTGTGTGTGTGCGATAGAGAGAAAGAGGAAGAAGTGGGGTGATACTAATAACAAATACTCAGTGGTGTGTGTTGCAAGAAATGCAGAGTCGGCTTTTTGGGGTGCAGTGACCTTATCAAAGGGACATTTTTAAACATTGCAGAGCTCAGCGAGTCCAAATGTGGTATAAGTGAACCATGGAACTCTTCCTTACCACCCAGCAAACCATGCATCGTCATTTCATCACAAGCACTTTTTTGTAGATCTTGACTGGGCAGATAATGGGAACTGAAAAGCACTTACTGTGCTCTGAACAGATAAATACTTTGTACCAAATTCAAGAGAAGCAGCAAACAATCAATTCCCATCAGAGCGTTGAAGCTGTGTTTATTCTAACGCATCTCAGTATTTTCATTGGTAACCCTATTCTTCACAAAGCTGGGCTCAAACAGTCCTAATGGAAGTGCTGACATCATTGTATATTCCAAAGTAATGACAAAATTAGCATTTAGCTAATTTTGCACACTACACTTTTACACATTTAACAGATATTGACAGATATGTGTGCTTGTAGCTGAGAGTCATTCCAAACACATACTCTGGGCATTACATCTTGCAGTATTGCGTGATATTATTCAATTCAATAAGGCTCCTCTCTTGAGCTGCTGCAGAATGTTTTCTAAAACTTGGACACTTTACACCTGCTGTGCTTTGGGTTTACACAGTAAAGACATGTGTTCTGTTGTGTTGTTGGCGTTACTTCTGGAAACAAAATGTTGCTATAACAGAGAAGAGCTGAAGAGATTGTGTTGAGGATAAATAAGAAAAATAAACCCTTTAACATTGTCTGTTTACAGGTTCACGATGTAAATATACAACAGAAAATGGTAGACAGCACTGCACTTATACAGTATAGCACTTTTCTATATCATCAAGTCACTCAAAGCTCTTTAGAACACAATCTGTGCCTCATTTACCCATTCATACAGCACTCTGCTAGATCTATACAAAGCTTAATCAGAGCTTTATCACATTCATACATTGATGGAACACACATCAGAATCAATGAGGGGTTCATTGTCTTGCCCAGGGACACATCGGCATGTGACTGCTGGTGGAATCAAACACCCATTTCATCACAGGAGGATGACTGCTCTAACCACTCAGCCACAGCTGCCCAATAGCAACAGCACCAAAACTAGTCGAGATACAGCTGCTGGACACAGCTCCGTGTGGCCCCATGGGCGTAGCCAGGATTTTATGAGAGGCGGTTCGTTTAAAGGAAAAGTGGACCTGAAAAGAGCAATACGCCTCGGTGGTTCACTGGAAGTGCATTGGGTTGCCACTCCAAACTTTATCTTGACTCGGGTTCGATCCTCACTTGGTTGAACTTATTCAAACCCTTATTCAACTTATTGGAATCCAGAACTTATTGTTTGTCTTTTGTTAGATAAAAAGGAGTTTATGTTATGCCTGTGGTTAACACAAACTCCTTTTTTATCCAATAAAAGACAAACGTAAAATAAGTTCAACCAAGTGAGGATCGAACCCAAGTTGAGATAAAGTTTGGAGTGGTAACCCGACGCACTTCCAGTGAATCACCGAGGCGTGTTGCTTTTTCCAGGTCCACTTTTCCTTCAAACGAACCGCCCCTCATAAAATCCTGGCTACGCCCATGGTGATGCTGTGAACATCTGTGTAAATATTAGGGGTGACCTTTTCCACTGTTAAAATGACAGTTCGGTTGTTTCAAGATGTTTTGATGAGATCAGTTTGTTTGACATTTAAAGTCATTAATTTTACAATGGTTCACAACTTAATTGGTTTATAACTTATCCAGATCTGAATTGTGCTCTGTTACTCTGACATTTGGGAAATTATGTTGCTGTTGAATTTATAAGCCGCCTCTTTCTTTATTAAGTTGGTATCTGACTGGGCTGCAACTGTTAAGGACTGGTTGGAGCTCAAAACTGAAACAAAACTGGTACATTTTCTTTTGCACTCTCATTGAATGAATGGCATGTGGTTCAGTTGGTAGAGCTGCTGCCTCTCAATGAGAAGGTCACATTTCTGGGTGGGGTTTGCATGTTCTCTCCATGCATGCATGAGTTTTGTCCAGCAGGTACTGTACTCCAGTTTCCTCCCACAGACCAAAACCATGCATGTTAGACTGAATGGTAACTCTAAATTGTCCCTGGGTGAGAGTGAGAGAGTGAATGGTTGTTTGTCTCATTTGTCTCCGTGTCCATGTGATGGACTGGAGACATGTCCAGGTTGTCCCCCACTTCTTGCACAGTAACTGCTGGACACGGGCACCAGTAATGGACACCGCAATACAGAAAGGAAGAATGGGGTAAATATAATGTATGGATGGATTATTTTTCATCTGTAAGTTTCCCAGTATAGACAGATTAACTCTGTTCTTCAAAAAAAGCTTCTTCCAGTTAAGGCAGATAGCTAAGCTTAAGTCCATGTTGACCAGATCTGACCTTGAAAAAATAGTCCATGCATTTGTTACAACCCAGCTGGACTACTGTAACGCGCTTTATGTTCAGGTGTGCCTTTCACGTCTCCAGCTCGTCCAAAATGTTGCAGCTCGGCTTTTAACAGGAATTCACAGGTTTGAGCACATTTCACTGGTTTTGTCCTCCCTTCACTGGCTCCCTGTGTCAAAGCTGATTTTAAAATTCTCCTTTTGACCTTTAAGGACATTAATGACCTTGCACCCTCATACCTCTCTGACCATATGTTCCTTCTCGGGCACTAGAATCATCTGACCAGTTGCTTTTGGTGGTACCAAAAACCAGGTTGAAGCTCAGAGGAGATCAGGCTTTTTCAGTCATGAGCCCTAAACTCTGGAACGATCTGCCCCTCAACGTGAGACAGACCACTTCACTTCCTGCTTTTAGATCTCTCCTGTAAACACACCTGTATTCACTGACATGTAACACAGTATGATCTGATTCTTTGTCCCACTGTTTCTCATTGTGTTTGTGTTTTTATATTTTTATATTTTTGAAGCTTTTAGTTATATCTTGTTATTTTTTTTCTTTTGACTTAATTTTATTGTTAAGCGCTTTGGTAACAGCTGCTGTTTTAATTGTGCTTTATAAATGAATTTGACTTGACTTGAATGAGTGACCAGTGAGCCGTGCAGTCACATTTTGATCAACCGGTTTTTGAAAATTCTGCCTTATCGTTCTGTGCACGGCTTGCAAAATTGTATTGTAGGTGGTGCACATTACTTTGTTGCCCATGCTCTGCCCACAACATACCCACTTCTGCAGCCTCCCCCAAGGTTATGATTGAATTCAGTGGAATATTCTTTTGAAATAAAGATAGGCAGATTTCCAATATTTTTATTGATCATTGGTTTTTGAACTTGTAGAAACTGAGGAGACTCCTGTGCAGATGGTAAAAGCTTTAGCACTCTTATGACCAGTTAAAGCCTTCCATGACTAAGCTGAAAAGGGTTTAAGATGGATTTGAGATGCCTGCAAAGGCTCAGTGACTATTATGAGAGAAACTTTGTCACAAACTGTTTTGAACATGTTCAAAAATTAAGCAACAACATTGTGAGTGTTTGCGACTCATAGGAAGAAATCAAGAAACCCTCCAAACATCATAGTCCCAGAGAGAGACTTCCTTTAGTCAGCATGTAGAAATATACTGTATACTACAAATCTATTAGAAATATAGAGTCACTGTTTACAAGGTATTGTAAGTTTGTGTGTCAGCAATGGTTTGGTTTTTAATTCCTCTTAAAAAGCATATTTTGTTGGCTCTTTTAACTTTATTGTTTAATATTGAAACTGAAGCAAAACACAAACATAAACTTCCTGTTTTTGTTTGCTTGGTTGTTTTTATTCTTCTGAGTGACCCTAAACAGAACTGGTTTGCAGTGGTGCGATGTAACTAAGTACAAGTACTTTGTTACTGTACTTAAGTACATTTTTCATGTATCTGTACTTTACTTAAGTAGAAT
>JARVJN010000254.1:4925223-4944221 GCA_031763805.1 Argolebias nigripinnis
TAATGGAAAAATGTTCTTTCATTGACATTCTCCTGAAAAACATGACTAAATATGAGATGCATTCATGTTCTTAGGGAAAGTTTTACTATTCTTGTACAAACAAAAGCAAAACTGATGAACTTGGTCCCTCCAGCTTCCTCCCAGCCCCCGCCCCATTCTGCACCGACTCTTCTGGAGGTCGAACGGTTTCTTTGGGCGTTCCCTGAAGGCAGCGTGTTTCTGGTGCAGAGTCGACCATTCAAGACAAGGAGGACACCTGCAGTGAGTGTGATCAGGCAACCAGTAAAGTTTATGGCCAGTTTTTAAAATCCCTGCCTATTTTATCTTATAAAAACTGTATTTTAAACCATGAATGTTGTTTTCACCTCTGCCCACATTGTTGACCTTTATTTAAAACCAGACAAATGCTATTGAGATAGGAAGCCCTGTGCCTGAAGGCAGCACGTTTCTGAACTGTGGGAGAGAGAAAAAAACAGATTCAAACCAGGCATTGAACCCAGGACTTTCTTATTGTGAGGCAACAGTGGTAACCACTAAACCACAGTGGAACCCACCTGGACAGCCACTTCTGCATTTATGATTTAATCTGCTGACGCACACACTTGAAATGAATATAGGAAATTTGGACCATCCTTTGAGTTGGGATCAAATCTTATCGCTGTGGTTTTTAGACCTGGACGTTCATGGCTGTGGCTTCAGATTCTCTCAGACGATATGAGAAGATGAGCGCTTCTGTCCAGATGTCAAAGTACAGCTCAGGCACTTTAGAGACAGGTTTTAGATCACACTCACTTCAGACATGTTCAGAACTAAGGCAATAAGTTGGGGGGAGTCTTTGTGACACGCATGAAAACAGAACCCTACAAACATGGGAAGACACGGTGGAGATCCTCTGGTGAATGTCCTCGGCCAACAGTCCCAGCCTGGTCAGTTACTGACAAGTGCTGACAAGCCCTTGGAAATCTTTTCCTTTACAAAACATGTCAGATTTCAAAATACTTTTCATACCAAGCAAAGGTTATTTTGTAACTCAGTGTTGGTCATGTGCTGCCATCCATCAAAAGACTGATGGGTCATGACAAGCACACGTTGGGTTTCCTGAGAGTTCAACCATCAATAGCTGCTGTGACCCTTTTCTATATTTCTGAGCCAAGATACAACAGTTATCAGCTGGTGTTCATCAAACACCAAAACCAGCCTCGACTATCGATCCAGTGTCTTTAGCTAACATTCTTTAGTTTGTTGAAGTGAAAGTTTGTTCAAATGTATCTTGTGTAAGAGTTACAACAACCAGGACATGAGACAAGTGGGTTACAGTTGTTTTCATCTAATTTAAAGTTACTATGTCACATCTGCTACTGTATATCACAAATGGAAAACTTTTCTGTGTACCCGTACTTTTTTTGTATACATATCATGTCTTTAAAGAAGTGAAATTGTACTTTTAATCTTCTTAATGTTTAATTTCATGATCTAAGCTCCACAGGGCTTTGCCAAGTCTAAACTCTGACTTGAAAGAGTTTGACTTGCATGCAATGTGCCAATTCCTGCCACTGAATCTGTTCGTGCTTTTTGACTTTATGGCTGGAGATGAAATGATGGTTGTGTTGGAGCAGAAGGTCTGAGGGACAGTGTTCAGGCTACAGTTCTTCATGTGATCTCTGTAATACGATGTAACTTCCATATACTGTACACTGTATTGTACTTTCCAGAGTCAGACACCAAGAACACAAGAAATCTCTACACATTTATAATGTATATTCTGATGATTTTGTTTACATGTTACTGTATATCTTTGCATGAGCTGAGATTTTTTTTTCTGAACTGAATAAATATCTCTTCCCTGTCACAGACTTTCTCCTATCTTTCTATAAACTCTGCAACACTTCTTAAAGTTTTCATCGTCCCACAACAACGTTGAGGATTTTCATGCCTGAGTTCTTGAAAATATTGACTGCAACATGTTAACTGCTCAGGAGGAGAGTCTGTGAGAAAATGCACTTTACAGTGGTGACGTTCCTCCTTTCATGGTACCTCTGTTCACACCTAGTGACAACCAAAATTCTTAAATAGTTGGGACATTGTGAAAAAGCTCAATAAAATCAGAACTCAATGATAAATCTTGTAAACCCATATATTGACAACTATGGAGCATGGTAAACATTAAATGTAGACGCTAAGAAATGTTAATGTTTAGGAAAAATAAGGTAATTTTGAATGTGATGGCCTTAACACATGTCAGGCAAGTTGACAGGGTTCCAACTGTAAAGTAAACTCAGTCAATGAAGGACCTGAGACCAGTTGTTGGATGTTTTAGGATATGAGTAAACCAGTTGAAGGTTTAGAGGATCTGAGTAGACCAGTTGGGGTTTTTAGAGGACCAGAGTAGACCAGTTGAAGGTTTTAGAGGACCTGAGACCAGTTGTTGGAGGTTTTAGAGGATCTGAGTAGACCAGTTGACGGTTTAGAGGATCTGAGTAGACCAGTTGGGGGTTTAGAGGATCTGAGTAGACCAGTTGAAGGTTTAGAGCAGTGTTTTTCAACCACTGTGCCTAGACACACCAGTGTGCCGCGAGTGATCGTCATGTGTGCCTTGGAAATTATCAAAAAAGCAGCCTCATGCTGAACACTCACGCTAACACCCCGCATCACCACCACCACACACACAAACGCGCATGGCTCACGTTTCTGTCTCACCCTTCCCACAGACGGGGGGAAAAAAACTGAACGTGCGGCTGAAATGTTTCTCTCCCCTCTGTCAGGCTCCTACTGCGCGTGGCTTTGTCTCTCCACATACACACACACTTAGCACATGGCTCACGTTAGCCTGTCTCACCTTCTCCACTGAAAAATAAATAAATAAAACTGAACGTGCGGCTGAAATGTTTGTGTCTCTCCTCTGCTCTACTCTTAAACTGCCCGCAGCTTTCGGCTTTAAACACTGTGCCTTGGCTCAAAAAGGTTGAAAAACACTGTTATAAAGCATGAAAGAAACAGATATTTTTAAGTAGCACATCTGTATTGTGCGATGTTAGCTTACATCTGTACTGATGGTTGTCGAGTGTGTGTGCATGTGTGGGGGGGTCGGCTCAGTAGGCAGGGCAGGGCACCCTGCTTGTATAATGGTAGGGGGAAACACTGTAGTGAACAATGTAAACTTCAAGAATTACAATTTAACTTTACTCTTATGGCAAACAGCAATCAAAAGCCTGTGAGTTAAATCAATTCCAAATGTAACAAACAAAAATTCTACTTTTAATCAAGCTCTTAGTTTTTACAGAATAAATATTGTTAAAAGTTAAAACAGTTGCCAATCACAGTGTGCTTGCTCAGGATGGCCTTAGAAGATGCAATTTATTGGTTTTCTTAGACCAACAACTAACCACTAATTGGCATTTTCTTATGTAATATCTGACTATTGTAATAGTTTTGATTAGATTTACTTTGTGTAATAAAATTTGCATGTGAATTTGTTTTGCTTTTTGTGTAGTGCTGTGAATTAAACTAAACATAAACAACCCAACTAGATTGAAATTAATTTCCATTTGCTCAGCAAAAAAGGTATTTCTTACCATATGATTCGTATGACTCTGTGCTATCTCCATGTCCATAGTCGTAATATTCTGGGTCTCTGGTGGTCAGAAACAACAGGGAGGACATGAAAGAAAAGAACGTACACGTTCCTTTCTTTGAAAACATTACGAAGCACATCGCTGTAATGCCCAGGGAAATAACTGGTGTTTACATAGAAGATCAAAGCTTGTCTCTTTGGTGTGAAGCATTATGTGTAAACAGGTCCTTCGAAACTAGGACTGGGCAATATGAATCAAAATTAAGATCCTGTTATTTTAAAGATAAATTGTGAAATACAACCTCTTGTGAATGAGTCTCCGAGGCTAAAAGGGATTAACATGTCTAAATAAAGGTTGAATGAATATCAATATTTTTTTCTTTCCATAAAGTAATAACAAAAATATAATTCTAAGTCAAATCTTTGCCCAATTGTCACACAGACACATTTATTAACAAATAGTTGTAACTGTGCAAAATAAATGTAAAAAATAATAATAATAATTTACATGTTAAATAATAATGCTCTTCAGCTGCGCCGCCTTTGCGACATGTGTGAAGCAGCACGTGAAGGGCTGTGTTTGTATTCAGTGAGGGAGAAGGAGGGGCCACGGGAAGGTGGCGGGGCAGAAAAAGAAGAACTACATGCATTTTCAAGACTAATAATACTTGATGGTTGTGTTAGAGCCATTTTAACCATTGTAACTTGAAAAACTTGCGATACATCGAGTACACTGATGCATCGCCCAGCCCTATTCTAAACATCTACACAATTCATATAACTGTGAAACAACGTACAATAAATCCTGAATTTGTGCAGCATGTCTGATATTCTCCACCTTCACTTCAAGTCAGACTAAGCAATGTGTTTTGTAAGAGACGTGTGAGTCACTCACGCCTGAGGCTGACTGTAGTAGCTGTTGTACGACTCGTAGCTCGAGTCTGTGTAGCCCGAGTCTGTGTAGGCCTCGTTGTAGCCCTGCGGAGGGAAAGGAAACAGAAACACTGTGAGATTTAAGGAGAGGCTTGTTCAGGCTCTACGAATGCCAAAATGTCTCTAAAGTACTAAACTTGAACTAAAATACACTCCTCATGTCTCAAGCATCTTTACCAAGGAACAAACATTTCAAAGCAACACACCGTGCCAAACAATCATATTCACAAGGACTTCTGGGTCAGTTTTTTTTATAAACCTAACACTAAAAATACACAGTATATCCTCTAAACAGATGAGCACTCTGCAATAAACGAACTCACGTATTCATCATAACCCTCAGCAGCTGCACTGGAGGAGTGAGCAGAGGGTGGTGCCATCCTCTGGGGTGGTCCTCCAGCTGGGGCTCGAGCGCGCGGAGCCACCGCTCCTCTGGTGGGTACTGCAGGAGGCCCTCCCCTGCCTGTTGGGCCCCCCCTCACTGCTCCACCTCTGCCTGGGCCACCCCGAGTCACTCCTCCTCTGCCTGAGGCACCGTGAGGAGGCATCCCTCTTCCCCTGGAGGAGAAAACACTCATTTATACATGAATGAAAACAATTATGTTTTGAGTTTATGGAAGAAGATGGAAAACATTGTGTAGTTTAAAAATTAAAAATGATACAAAACACTCCTAACAGACCAGTTTTAGTGAGACCACGGACTCCGTTTTAATTTACTAATAAAACAGAAATCTGTTACTGGGCTGATCAAATCTTAGGGTAAGCTTCTGATGGTCTGACGCCACCAGCGTGCAGCGAGGATGTGCCAACTCTGAGGAGCGTCATATCTGAAGGGATTTTATAACTGGGGGAAAATAAAGTTGATGATAAAGGAGAAAGCACAGACATGACAAGTAGTTTCTGTGACCATTAGCCACTTGTGATGCAGCTAATGAAAAGCAACTCACAACTAGCTTGATGTCGGCCACATTTGGACAAAAAGGATTTAACATTATCACAATTTACGGGTGTGAATATCTCAGTGTCTGGAGAATCGATTCGATTCCGATTTTTGGTGTCACGATTCGATGCAAAATCGATTTTTCGATTCAGAAACGATTTTTCAAATTAAATGGTCATAAATTTAGTTACAGTTTTGTAACTGACAAGCTGAAAAGAATAAACAACAATGTAAACAAATGGAAGATTTATTAAAAACAATAATTGTAGGTTTCTTATTGTATCAAAGTTTTTGCATTGTTTGATATTCATACCAAAAATAGGAACAAATAATACAGGAATGCATTAAATTATGTAACTTAAATAACCAGTACAGGGAGTCCTCGAGTTACGTTGTCCTCGACTTACAGCAATCTGGAGTTACAAACTTATCATAATTAATAAAAATAAGATTTTTTTTTTATTGTTTTGTTTAAATGTTCTTTATTTCATGTGTACAGCACTTTGTTGCAGCTGTGGTTGTTTTAAATGGCTTTATAAATAAAGTATTATTATTAAAATTATTTTTTTATTATTTTTTAGGCAAATTACGCAGTTTCCAGCAGTTTCCGGTAGTTTCCGGTCACAATGTTTTTAGTTTCTGTTAGCTCTAGCCAAACAGTGTTGGTTCAGAGATTGCTCCGCGTGGACACATGCACTTCAGCTGAACAGTGGTTTCACGGAGAGACAGATAAATGAAGGACAAAGACGCTGTGCAACGCGTGAAGCATTAGACAGCTTAATGTGAACAGACAACCACCACCTAATGCTAACGTTAGCTCCACCGAAGTCTCCTGCCTGGACAGCAGCCAGCTATGGACCGTGTCATTCAGAGAAGTTGCTTCGCGCAGACACATTACCTCCAGCTGAACGGGGGGTTTGTGGTTGGATGGATATATGAAGGGAAAAGACGCTGTGGAACGCGTGAAGCATTAGACAGCTTAATGTGACGGACAACCACCACCTAACATGCTAGCGTTAGCTCCACCGGAGACAGGATCCGACAGGCCGCGGAGACGCCTGCTGCAGCCGTTAGCTTGCCTGATGTCTGCCCTTTAGCCTCAGATGTTTGATGGACACCGAACTAACATGCTAAAACATGGAGAAAGCTGCGGAGCCTTTTTGGAGAGATGACACAGAGCTAACGGAGGGCTAACATGTGCAGCTATGGAGGTGCTAATGCTAACGCAGCGCAGAGCCTGCTGGAAAGAGAAAAGGCTCCAAGTAAGTTATTAAATCTTTTTTCCTTCATGATTGCTCCAAATTTATGGAGTTAACATGCTAACAGTCCTTTCTGTAAACAGTTTGGACCACGTGAAGCAGTATGAAGCTGCAAAGGTCGGACGTGCAAGGAGCTAACATGCTAGACGGAGACAAGCTTGACCAGCTCAAAGTAAGAAATTGTATTTTTTTATTTATTTAATTGTTTAATGTGTTTACATGTAGGGTACTGTGTTAGGATAGGCGAAGTGCTTGGTAACTGTACAGTACTGTACATGTAAAAAAAAAAAAAAAAAAAACAGTGGCGGCTCAGGTGGTCCCCGACTTACGTCAAAATCAGGTTATGAACGGCCTGTAGGTCCGGAACTCATTCATAAGTCGCGGACTCCCTGTATAAACTTATTACGAAACGTAAGGACATTTGTGTTTATTTTTTAACAATGCTTGCTGGCAAAAATATTTTACTGTTGAAAAGTTTGTTTATTTATCCTTAAGTGCTATTGAATTATTTGGAAAATGCATTTGTGGGTTGGGAACAGAATTGCGTCTTTGAGGTTGAGCCCATGAAAAACTTGCCAAAACTTTTCCGGCAATTCCAAGCAGCTTTTTGTCTCCCACTATTGGCTTTGTTTGGTGATGTTTAATGGATTTGAATTTTAAAGTCAGAAGAAACAGGACACATGGGCAATTTCATATTTTATTCTTTTTAACCAACACAGGCCTCAATAGCATGTGGAAAAACCATACACATAGTCTGGCACCTCCTTGCGCTACTCACCACTCACTAGAATGATCACACAGTGCTTTGGGATGGCCTTTCATTCTCAACTAGCATTTGTCACAAGTCAGACAATGGGGTTGTGTTGGTCACTATGGGACAAACAGCCCACCAAAGCTGATCCTACAGGTGAGGCTGAGGTCTGGATACAGGCAAGGTATACCATTCTCTCCACTGCCAAATTCTGGTGATAGTCTGATAAACACTGCACTGTATGGGGTGAGCATTGTCATCTTGGAGGATAGATTTTGGTCCCAAACCTTAGAGATATGGGATTGTCACTGGTTGTTCACAGGATCTAACAATCAGGCACCTGATTGTCAGTCCAATCCAGTGGCAATTTTACTCTCTTTATGGGGGTGCTCAAGCATCCCTAAATTTTAATTCAGCACCCCCGATTTTTTTTATTTTTGATGGTGGTGGTGGGAGGGGTCCTCGGTTTGGGTTCTGTTTATTGCATTTATCATTCAATGCAACAAAATAACCAAATTTAAAAGGTAATACTTGGTTTATTTACATAATGACTGATTGCCAGATTCATCTTAAAGTGCTATGTTTATTTATGAACACCATTTGTAAATTGCAAAAACATTAAAAACCACAAACTCTAAATGCTTATTATACCACAATAACCAGTTTTACATATCCTCCAACTGGAGAGCAGAAATTCTTACATCCGTCTGCTCTTTCTGGATTTCAACACCATCATCCCACAGACCTTGGTGCAGAAGCTCTCCTTTCTTGGAGTGATTGGGGAACTGGATTTTGGACTTCCTGACCAATAGACCTCCGACTGTCAGGATCCACAAGATCATCTCCTTCATCACCCTCAGCACTGGCTTGCCCCAGGGCTGCGTGCTGAGCCCCCTCTTGTTCACTCTGCTGACATATGTCTGCTCAGCTATACAAAGTACACCCCAGCTGTCATATAGTGAAGTTTGCAGATGACACAGCAGTAGTGGGACGCATCACAAACAATGTTTAATGCAAATACAGAGAAGAGGTGGAACACCTGGTATAGTGGTGCAGAGACCATAACCTCTGCATCAATGTGAAGAAAACCAAGGAGATGGTGGTGGATTTCAGAAGGGACAAGGATCCTCTTCATCCCCTACACAACGGAGGAGGAGCTGTGGAGGTGGTCTCCTGTTACAGGTACCTGTGGGTGCATATATCCAATGACCTCACCTAGAGAGCCAACACTTCCTGTCTGGTCAAGAAGGCCCCACCAGCATCTCTACTTCCTCAGGAAGCTGCGGAGAGCTGGACTTGGAAGCTCTGTCCTGAAGAGCTTCTATCATTGTGTGTTGGAGAGCGTTCTCTGCACCTGCATCACCGTGTGGCACGGCAGCTGCACTGCTGCAGAGAGGATGGCTCTGCAGAGGGTGGTTAAGACTGCACAGAAGACTGTGGGGAGCAGCCTTCCCAAACCTTGGACCTCTACACTTGATGCAGGGGGAGGGCGTTCCGCATCATGAAGGACTCCACTCATACTGCACACAGTCTGTTCCAGCCCCTCTCCTCAAGCAGGCAGACTTTCAGAGAACATTCAGAGAAAGACCACCAGTCTCAGAAACAGTTTCTTCCCTGCAGCTGTCAGACTGCTGAACTCTATGGAAACAAAAGTGTCTCGATTTTCAAATTAAAATGGATTAACAGATAAGCTTTTCATTTTCAAAATAAAGCTGACTCATAAATGTAATTAAAAATAAATCATCCAAACTGCATTTGCATTTTCTTCTCCAAGACTGCTCATTTTGTAAATTAATTAAAATGATAGATAAAATAGCATTTAAAATAAAAAAAAAATAAAAATATATCCCTGTAAAAACTGAGCAAAATTAATTTTGAAATGTCAAATATGAAAATTAGAATTAATTAGCAGAAATGCTTTTTCATTTCAAAGCCATAGCTTCATTTTTTGACTCATAAATGAAATTGCTAATAGATCATCCAAACTGTGTTTTCATTTTCATCTCAACACTGCTCTTTGCGTGACACAACAGACAAATAAACTGTGAGCATGTATGAAAATTAAAAAATCCTTGAATCCTTGAACATACTATCACCACTGCTGTATTTTAATTTGGAAGAACTTAGAAAAACCACACCGAATACAACATAGTAACTAATTTGCTTGACCTTAGCAAAAAAAAAATACTATTCAATGTCAAAACACCTCCAGAAGCCCATGAAAACTGCAGAGACAGCATGTACCATTCACCACCACAGCTGAGGAAACAAAATACTTAAGGGTCTCCAGCTCATAGCTTTACTTTGTATACAGATCCTTCACATCATAAGCATTCTTCTCATTTTTCACATAATCTTACTGAAATGAGGTTGGCCTTTAATTAAGATTTTCTTCTTTCAATGACATTACAGGCGTACAAACGCTGCAAGCCACCAATCCAGTAACACATTATATGCTGTGCAAATCTGATTATTGTCGGTTGTTTCTCATTAAAAGACTGTTTTTGAGTTAAAACCAAAGAGAAACTTCATTATCTCTATGCAATCATCCAAAATCTATATGTAGGGAATGAAAAGTACCAACACTGATTCTATACTGACACACTGATCTTCCCTCACTTTTAATAATTAAACAGTAAACCTTCCGAGGATGGCTTTCAGGTCTACATAAGATATTATATACCCTGTCAAGACAGGTGTACATGTAGCTTTACTGACAAACGACAAGCGAGAAGCCCTGCCAACTGGAGCTTTTCTGTGTGTACAAGTGCTGTGTGTATTGGGAGATGGAAGGGAAAAAACACAGCTGAAACTGTTACCGGCTCCAAAGAGTGCACGACAGCGCATGCTAGAGTAATTAACACTGCGTCATCCCCCAAACAGACAGAACAAACATCTGGCAGCTGCTTAAAGAAGCTGGGCTTATTGTGTGTGGGAAGTCTGATGTCGAGAGAGCCTTTAGAGGTATTACCCAACCCACACAGTAACAGAACACGATCAAAGCTGAATCAAAAATGTAATTTCTCTCGGTCACTTGATGGGCTGATTGAAGGTATTGCCAGGGAAACGGCAACAGTTTGTAGCCAGACACTTAACTCTAGCAGCATAGCTTTAAAGAGGGTGTGGAATTTCTTTGAGGAGGAAAAAAGTGGGTCAGTCGGAGCATTATGACAAAAGATCAAATAAATCTCAACGGGAAAATATGTTAATGAAAAGTATTTGGCCTGCATTCAAATTCATGGAAGCATAATCAGATCAATTTACTCTGAGACACTTTTATTTCTAAAAATTTCAGTGATTATGTTTATACACTGGTAAGAACAACGACAATTACACAAGACCTAGTTCGGACAAATGCATATTCAAGAAGGCCTATTTTGATCACGCTTTCAACATATTTATTTTGTTTACTTAATAAAATACAGACAATTAAACAGCAACATAATAGAATTATATGTTCTAAAAACGGGCAGCACGGTGACTCAACTGGTAGCGCTGCTGCCTCTCAGCGAGAAGGTTGCCGGTTCAAATCCCGGTCCGGAGGGCCTTTCTGGGTGGAGTTTGCATGTTCTTTCCGTGCATGCGTGGGTTTCCTCTGGGTAATCCGGTTTCCTCCCACAGACCAAAAACATGCATGTTAGGCTGATTGTTAACTCTAAATTGTCCGTAGGTGTGTGAGAGAGAGAGTGAATGGTTGTTTGTCTCGTTTGTCTCTATGTGGCCCTGTGATGGACTTGCGACCCGTCCAGGGTGAAACCCGCCCTTCGCACTGTGATTGCTGGACATGGGCACCGGCAACCCCCGTGGCCCAAAATGGAAGAAGCGGGTAAAAGATAATGGATGGATGGATGGATGGATGTTCCATTAAAGGCTTATATGGACTTAAAGATTTCTGCAGCCCTGAAAAATATCCACAAGCCATGTTGTGAAGCATGACATATAATAAACTAAAGTACCATATTTTCTGACATATAAGTCACAGTTTCTTTTTTGCATAGATTTGTCAGTCCTGCAACTTATAAGCCAAAGCGACTTATACGCCAGAAAATACATGAATTTTAATGTATACATCATTATTACCCTCAAAGTTGAAAGCTGTGACCTGCAGCTGCAGTTCCATCTGTTTTTTTTCTCCTAATCTTATATTGTACATACACGATATAAAACTGCATCCAAACAGACAAACAAATCTTCTACTTATGGATATTTTTAGTCTATTCGTTGTGTTCAGATCTGTTTTTATTCTTCTTACAATGGTGTCAGTGCTGCAACAACAAATGAACTTATAATTTATGAAACAAACGCCTTCAGCTTCCTCGTGCTCCAGAGCTTGATGTCAAATGCAAACATATATCTACTGCACAATTACTTTTTAAATATTGCACAAATTATTTTTGATATTTCAGGACCTGATGATTAAAATGGGTGCCATTTGCACTTTTATATAAATCACCACGAGTGAAATAATCAACTCCCAGCTAAAAGGAAAACAGACAGACGTATGGGGTTTTGCTACTGTTTAGACGTTTCAGTCTTTTCTGCACTTCTTTCCAAACACAAGCCTTGTGTCTCGTTCAGTGAGTATTAATTTCATGGTGAAATGCAGAATGGTGACAGAGTGCCTGTTTTTTTCTTTGACAAAAATCCAGAAACAATTGATGCCATCGTTCTGCTGCGACTTCAACGAGCAGCTTGTTGACTATTTAGATCCAGCTGAACCTGCAGGTCAAACGCTTTATTCACCCCGCACCTTTCCAACAAATCCACCATTATTCAACGTGATCTGTAAAAGTTTGACACATGCAGGGAATAAAAATAGGAAGATAACTGAGACTTCAGTGGACAAAGTTTTCTAAAGTTACCGTATTTTTCAGATTATAAGGCACACCCGATTATAAGGTGCATTAAGCGAAACAAAGCAGTCAGATAAGTCTAACTTTATTCAACTTATTTACAATAACTCTCAACATTGTTCAGTTGTAACATATAAAATACAAAACCATACATCCAATACAAAACAATAAAAACAATACATATTTTTGAGCCCCGTGTACCACATAAAATCAGTTTGAGGTCATTAAGCACAACCAGAATTATTACATAAGGTGCACTGCATTATAAGGCTCACTATCAATTTTTGAGAAAATTAAATGGATTTTAAGTGTGCCTAAAAATCATAAAAATATGATAATCATGTAAAAACAGATTATTTTTGTTTTTAAATGACACATTGCTTTATTTCAGACATTTTGTAAACATTCCTTCGACCTACATTTTTCCATTTCCTTCCAGGCTGTGTTTTATAGGCATGGTGGGATTCAGGGGGAATCTACTGGGGCTTTCACCACCACTGCCAAGAAACTGCTTGTCAGTATCTCTGCCAGCTATATTTTATGGAACACTTTAATTCATGAAATACCTAGGAAAAGCCCATCTGGGTTCAAATTAACACATTTCCCCCACTTTAGACCTATACAAGATAGATAACACCATTAAATCACCATGGTACTGCATCCATTGGGTTATGAAGGAACATTAAAAAAAACTTATTACAATGTAAGAACATTTTTCATATGCATGGGTTCTTTTTTGCATATTCTGATGATTATTGGGCTTTTGTGAGCTTAAAGTGCTCCGGTAGTGTGTGATTGATGCGATCAATGGACCAGGGTCACTGATTGGGTTGATGATGCCCCAAGCTGTGAGGAGGAAGGACGCCTATCATGTTAATTCACCAGAGAGCAGTGAGCGAGAGCTCATTATTCCACATAAAGTAGGTAATTCTGGCTGGATGGAGGACATTACGGTATTTCTGCACCATAATAGTTTCTTTTCAAGTCAACCCAAAAAACATAAATAAATATAACCTGGTTTGTGCTGATAGTTGTAAATAGGCAGTTATTCAGTCCGATGCTGTTTTATATTGCAGAGGACAACATGAACTTCTGTCAAATGTGATGCTCTTGTTGAACTTTAGAATTACATTATATTTTCTACAAAACACATTAAAGGGACGGCTCTGAGATTTTTGAAGTGGGTGTAAGGTTTTTTAGTAAATACCCAGATAGTAATGAACTGAAAGAACAGAACTTCAAGACCAGGAAAAGTTCACAATGTACAGTTTGTGAATGAACGAAACGATGAGCTGACTCATCAGGGAGGAACTGGAACCCTGGAGAGCAAGGAGCAGAACTATAAGGAATATAATGAATCTCTGGGAGAAAATAATGTCCAGTTAAGGTTCTTTCTTTAGGATTTAGTAGTTTGTCGCAGAGACGAGTGGTCCAAATGGTTTCAGGAGGGTTTGTACAAGCTTAGGAGGCAAGTGGTGGAAGGCAAGGCACAGATTGTAGAGAGCACAAAGAGGTTTTAGTGGGGAAACCAGGAGATCCAGGGTGCAGGTGGAGCACAGGAGACATGACTAGAGCACGAATAATACGTTTTACAAATCACAAGGGGTAAATAATCAGACCAGGAGCACACTACTGTAAGGCAGGCATTGCAACAGTGTTGGGTTGAAGTCATCTGCTGATATTTATACTCCAGAAGATCATTATCCCCAATGGATCTCAGGCATGATTTTGATGGCACCCTCTGGTGTAGGAAAGCTGAGGAGTAAAACACTGGGGCTCCTACAGTGAGGTTCTGTGGACAGATGTTGAACAAGGATCTTACCTGTTGTAAATAGCTCTTTAAATTAACTGATTTAGAAAAGGGTGTACACTTTAGGGGAGCATCGCTCTGAACTGAGGCGGTTGGGGAGTGGTGTTCAGGAGAGAGTCTGAAAATCATTATTGTGAGCATCTCTGTAGGAGTTGTGGTTTTTGTCCCTGCTGTCTAGCCCCATCTGGTGTTGTGTTTATGTCTGCATCTCCCTGCTCCTTTGTTTCTATCTTCATAGGGTTTGTGTTTCTTTAGTATCCAGCTCCATCTTGTGTTGTGTTTATGTCTTGCATCCTCAGTCTCTGTCTTTGGCATCTGTGATTACTCACAGGTGCCTTCACTTTGTCTAATTGGTGTTTCCTGTATGAAAGTCTGTTAGTCCTTGTCCTGGCATTGTCTTCTGTTCACTGGTGATGACCTGTCTGTGTCGTGAGTACCCCCTGATCATTCTGTTTGTTTTGCTGCCCTGTCAGCTCTCTTGTTTTGTTAAAAAAATCTTTATTTTATATATACATTCTGAGTCCTCGCCTGCTTGCCTGCACCATTGGGTTCACTAGCACCAGCCAATCGTGACAATCTCAAACCCATTTCAATTCAGTTTGTGTAAATACTGAAGGGCTGGAGCTTATTTTCCCACTTGAGTGGGAGCGCTCTATGGCAGAAATCATCTGAAACTACAGCCCCAAACATCCAGGTCCAAAAATCTTACCAATAATAATAATAATAATTATAATACTACTATATGATTTAAAATGGCTAAACCAGATCCGAATGTCCATACCTAATTTCTAAAGAGTATTCCTGGAGATTAAATTATAAATGTAGGGGTGTCTGCCAAGCAGACAAGGAGATTAGTTTTTCATGCTGTGCTTCGGAGAAAAGGCCACAATTTTCAAAAATATGCTGCTCAAAATGTGGCCACACAGCTCACTGATCACTGGTCACAGACCTTTATAATTCAGTGAGACCTCAATGAAATTGTTGTCTGTTTTCTTTCAGTTCTGAGCTGCCAACTAGTTTCCAACAGTCCCAGCTTGGTGAAACACAACCATTAGTTCTGGACTGATAATAATAATAATACATTTTATTTGTGGGCGCCTTTCTTGGCACTCAAGGTCACCTTACATTGTTAATCATAAAAAATACACAATATTATATACACAGTAAAAACAAGTAAAATGAATTAAAATAAGACAATGCAGTAGCTATTACTTTAAGTAGCCTATGCACTTAAAGTAACAGCTGGTCAGAGGAAGGTCCGGTCCAAAGCAGATTATTGCAATTATAAAGTGATTAATATCGAAAAAAATCTAAACTCCCACACTATTTTATAAACCTTTACAGCACAGCTGTTTTCATGTTTAATAAATATTCCTGTGAAAAGTACTCAGGCTGCACAGCTATGGTGCTACAGCTAGCTGCCGCTACTGTTGCTCTTGTAAATTAATGCAATTTAATGGTAAAGTGAACATTTGTTTAATGCACTACTTCTCACACTAAAATAGTAGCTCGTCTATCTAATCCGAACTAATTGATATTTCTCCAAAGAGCTATCTGTAGCAGGTAAGATATGTATAGGTCAACACATTTACCTGCAATCCCACTTAAAGCGATCTGAACTATCACTGTAAGTGTAAAGTTTGTTACCATTAAGCCCAACAATCCTTGTGCTGGCTTGAAAAGTCCATTCCCTGCCAGAAGATGTGCTTCCATTTTACCGGCTCTTTAAAAGCCAAATGCAACTTTTGTGCTCTCTCCGCAACAGTTCATGTTACAGTAATTACTACCCTTATTAGTATTCTAGCGGAACGTAGCAATTAGCATCGCCATTAAAAGCACACGGACCTCCTTTGAGGGGGGAAAAATAGATAAAGAAAATCTTTTTCTCACAGTGGTTTATCGCTGTGATTTGACTCGTTTTGCCTTGGCAGACGTATGTAAATGGCACCAAAAGAGGACATCAATTAGTGCGTGGTGTGCACATGCTGTGCATTCATTCACGAGGTGGGTAATTTTGCTAATTGTATGGACCAGAGATATCCATTATGGAGGTGACTGACTGGATTCACGTGGACACCGCTAATGAACCAGATGCACATCTGTCCTGTTGTCGCAGCCGAACCTCACGCTCAGTCAGCACACGTCCAAACGCAGACCTGAGAGGACGAGTGTGTTTTGGAGTGCGTGCAGACATCATCTGAACTTTAAACAGAATAATACACACAGGCTTTGGGTGGAAATAAATATTTAAAGTATAGTGAAGAGCTCAGCAGAGTGGACCTGTTGGTGTTTTATATTAATGAGCGCGTCTCATATTTATCAGAGCTCTGTTTTTAGGATGTATAAATCAGAATTAAACATGGTCCCCTGGTAGTTGTCGGCAGCCTCCCTCTACATAAATATTATCTGTACACTCCGACTCTGCGCTGCTCTCTGCTCTGTTGACTTGCTCTCGCTCACAGGGGAGCCGCTATTGATTTTTGGAAGGCCTTCACGCCGGCTTCTTTCACTCCCTGGAATCACAAGAAATGTCTCTTCCACCTCGGGCTGAGCTGCATCCCTTCTTGCATCTCTTTCAATATTGGCAGCTTAGCTTCATTTAGCATTTGTGAGAGGATTTTCTATTGTTTTTGCACAATTCTTATGTTACGTATCCTGTGAAAATGCAGTGTGAAGGCCTATTATAGAAGAACTTGCTGAAAAACAGCTAAAATTATCTATAAAAAACATGCTGAACTGTGGCTGAAATTGAAAAACCAACCTAAATTCACAGAAGAAAGCAAAAAAAAGCACATTTACTGAATAAGGTTTAAATAAGCAGAAATCATCATAAAATTGGGAATTTTGCTTAAAAAAAAACCTGAAATTAATAAAAAACAATTGCTGAAAAGTAGCTAAAAGGCAAAAAGAAGCTTAAACTACTAGAAGGGCTAAAATGAGCTAAAAATGTGGAAGCTGAAAAAGCTAAAATTTGCATAAAAACAGCTAAATAGTAGCTGAAATGGCTGAAACTAGCATAATTAAGCTGGAAGGAGCATAACAAGCTGAATTGAACAAATAAATTAATTGGGCTGAAAATTGCAGAAATTACTATGAAAATTTAGAATGTATTTGAAAACAGAGCTCAAATGAGCTAAAAATGCTAAATCTTGCTGAAAAGGTAGAACAAGCTTAAATTAGTACACAAAAGCAGAAAGAACAAATGTTTGCTGAAAGAAGCAGAAATTAGCACAAAAAAGTGGAAACTATCTGGAAAAATTAAATTAGAAAAAAAAAACAGCTGGAAAACAGCTAAAAAGCTGAAAGAAGCTTACATTAGCAGAAAGAAGTGGAGTGAGCACAATTTTGTTGAATTAGGCTGAAAAAAGTTTAAATGATGCAAAAAAATTGGAGTTAGCTGAAAAAGCTTAAATTAGCATAAAGCATCTAAATAAGAGCTGAAATAGGAGAAAAAGCTGAAATTTACATAAATAAGCCGAAAGGAGAAGAACAAGCTGAAATTAGCAGAAAGAAGTTAGAAGCACAAAAATGTAGGTGGCAGCAAGAATATGAAAGGAGCACAAAACAGCTGAAATTAGTGAAAGTAGCTGAAAAGAACCTTTAAATGTGCACAAGGAAGCTGAAAGAAGCTGAAGCAGAACAAAATGTGAAAGGAGCAGTAAAAGGTTGTAAACACATCTAAAGAGTAGAAGGATAAAAAATTACCTAAATTCGTGAAATAAAAAGTGGCAGAAATAGCTAAATATTTCAAAAAGCTAAAGTTGCACCGATACCAATAGTCACAGCAGGATTGTCCTGAAAGAGCTGAACGTTTTAATTCATGACATTGAAATAGCACAAACATTGTGGAACGAAAAAGATGCTGAAAAGCGTTCGGAAGAAAAATGGATCACAATAGTGTGCGTGCGTCATAAACATTCACACTGTTAGTGAACACAAGCTAATGCAATGTGTCTGTTGTATATGTCTCAGTTCATTTATGACATGTTCTGAATGAACTTTTAGTGATTTATAATTTTTATTCAAACACGTTTTAGTTGCAAGCATTCCTCGTGTTTGCGTCTCTCTTCTCACACCACCAGTGACACTGGGTTGACGAGACCCTCACCGTCGGCTCGGTTGCTCGTCTGTGCGGAAATGTGTGAAAACAGCGGCAAGAGGAACGACGGGGTTGTGACCATTCTTCTCTCTGTGATAGAGGGCAAATTTAAATGTCAACACTGTCTAAAAGAAGAGGGGCCTTCTCTGTGCCGCGTGGAACGAGCCGTGACAGATGGAGGAAGCATCACCAACGAGAACGCAGAGAGCTAAAAGACGAGGAGACGAGAAAATGTGCCGAAACACCGAGAAGCTGGGAGAGACAAGTGAATGGTGTTCTGTCGTCCTCCTAATTGTACCAACAGGAAAACAAATAGTTGGATGCACAATTAAAACTGATTATCTTTTGAAGTCAATCCGGTCATGGATGGCCACAGTTAATCATGGTTAGCCTACACATATACAAATATAGCTATACTTCAGTCATTTTTACAGATGTTTGGCTAAAATTTGATGTGGTAGTAGCTGATAATCATTTAAAGCACATTCTCAGTGCAACATCTTGGGGTTTTGCATGAGAGTGTGCATGTTGTTTTCAAGATTTGATCACTATGGCTACAACTCTGTCAATTATCAATACAGGCCAGTCGCTATCTAAAATGCTGCGGGCGATGTGGATTTGTTCAAGAAAGGCCTCCAATTTAAGTCTGCAACTGACTCATCAGTCCTGGTTTATTCTGAGTCTCTGCAGTTTCCATCCATCCAGCCATCCATCCATTTTCTTCCGCTTATCCGGGGTCGGGTCGCGGGGGTAGCAGCCTAAGTAGGGAGGCCCAGACTTCC
>JARVJN010000254.1:5019311-5029858 GCA_031763805.1 Argolebias nigripinnis
GTCAGAGCTTGAAAGAGCCACTGCAGAGGGACCAAAGAGCCGCATGTGGCTCCAGAGCCACAGGTTGCAGACCCCTGCTCTAGACACTCTAAAAGAGGACAAAGTGTTGTGATTTCAGGCAGCTCCCTGCCTCCTCTGCTCTTTGTCACCTGCAAGCGCTCTTGGCCACGCCCACTTCTCCGCTCTGCACGGAGAACTGCTGATCAGCTGCAGCAGGAAGCATGTCCTGTAATGTGGGCAAAGTGCACACAGGTTCTAAATAATTTTAAAATAATTTATTTAAAATAAAGATTCCATGCTGATCATGCGGCTCATCCATCAATCAGCCAATCGTGTGTCATGTCCAATCTTATTTTGAAAAACCGTGATAGAGTGAGTCCGTGATAAACGAACCTCGAAGTAGTGAGGGACTACTGTGTATATATTTAAATAATAAAATAAACTACTACTTACTTCTTGTACTACTATTCCTACTTCAAGATTTTTCACTTATCATGGGGCTTCATACAGATCCCCGTGAAAAACAAGGGACTACAGTACTGTGTTCGTGTTTACATTTGTTATGGTGCATATGCAATAAGGTGATGAAAGTTGTCACGCTTCTTTCATCTACTCTTGTCTGCTATGGTGTATTTATCGGTCTATTAGCAAAATATCTTACAGATTTCAATAAATTTATCAGAAAAACTAATTATCTGTTGGGAGCTATAACACAAACACAGAAAGTGCATTTTGTACAATTTTGTATTAGATCTCATTTTTGTATATCGTTTAATCCTATATGAAGCTTAGTTTAATAGTATTGCTTGAGCATCCATTTGCTTTGTTGCATTCCATTAAATCTCTTGAAGTTGATTCTTAAAGGTATATAGGCATTGTGTTGTAACCAATAGCTGAATCCATCCATCCACCCACCCACTTCTTAATTTTTTGCTGCTCATGTAACGTTAATGAACTGGATCATTTGCAATGTAAAGGCATGCATCTTTTTGTCCACAGACCAAAGATTTACAAAGTCCGAGACTGAAATTACAATAAAAGCAGACTTGAAAAAAAAAATCCTCCTTCTTCTTCTTTTGGCTTCTCCTTTCTTCCGGAGTCGCCACAGCAAACTAAGTCACACGAAGACTTGGCAATTGTTTTTATGCCGGATGCCCTTCCTGACACAACCACAGACCACCAAACTACCACAGCCCTCTGTGTGGAGCAGAGAGCTGACATCTAGGGTGCCCAAGGGAAGCAGACGATGGGGGTTAAGGACCTTGCTCAAGGGCCCAGAGTGGGGCGAATGAGGGTGGAGACAGACAGGTGTGACTGCTTCACTTATCCCACAATTTTATGTTGTCGGTACCGGGGCTTGAACCGGTGATCTTCCGATCACAAGTTCACCTTTTTAACCTCTGAACAAATTTAATTCTATTTTTTGTTTGAACTATCCACGATTTATCTGCTATAAGGATTTTTTAAATCTACAGCACCAGTTCCAAGTACGGTGGGAAGCTGTGTAAAATGTAAATAGCAAAATGCAAAGATTTGCAAATTTCAAACTCAGTTTATTCGTTTAAAACTAAGAAATTGTACAATCATTTGAAGAAAAATCATAGGACATCTTTGATTTTGATGGCATCAAAAATATAGGATAGGGACAACAAAATGCTTTCAAAGTAGGTATTAAAACAAATAAAAAACAGCTAAACTCAATTAGACCAATTAACACATGTAAATTGGAGGACTAGGTATTGTTTAAAGAGACTGAAGCTGTTGGAAGTAAAGATGGGCAGAGGTTCACGAGTTTGTGAATATATATTATTTTTTGGGAAACCACATCCTCATTACTAAAAAGGAGGGGGACCCTCTGGGCTGTTGTAAGTGCACAGTTCATATCCCTGCCTCTCTGAAGGTATTGGGTGCATTAGTCCTCATGACATGGGCCACTTACACATCTGGAAAGGCACAATCAATGCAGAAAGGTGTATATACAGGTTTTAGAACATCTGCCCCCATCCAGCAAAGCAGACCTAGGAACATTGAATGACAAGAATACCATATCAGACAAGAACTAGACATGCTCTTCCAAAAACTCCAATAACTAGTTTCTAGGTGTTTAAAGACAGTTGTTCAAAGGACAATGGATGCTTCACAGAGATAAACATGGCCCTGTCGCATATTTCCTGAAATGTGTTGCTGTAAAATAATATGACAAATTAACTTACATTGTTCAACATATTTTACAATTTATCTGTTTAAACAACTGATATGTTTACAATGTTTTGTTGTTGATAAAATTGTATTGCATTTAGTCTATAATTACAATTTACGTAGCGTTTTGTTTTTTGGAGTTAGTTTTATAATTTGATACTGTCAGAGTAAGTCACTCTCAGGAGTTTTAACTCTACAACATTTGAGAAGAAGCCAGTATACTGTAGGTAATGTCTCCAATAAAAACAGTATTTATTTTTATGTTATGTGGATGATACTCTTCTTTCTCCCATCCCACTAACACTATTGTACTTCTCTCTGTCTACCTCTCAATTTTTGACTCTTTTTGTCCTTTCCTTTTCTCCATCTTTATTCTTTGTCATCTTTGTCTTCCTCATCATCCGTCTTTCCTTTTCCTGTCTACCGTTTAGTGACAGGAAAGCCCTTTTTCATTGTATCCAGTTTTTACCATCGCTGGTTGTTCGGCTGGACCGGCTGTCGATTCTATGGCTGGACAGGCTTCTTCTTTGGCTGTGGGAGCCTCATCACTATGACCGTGGTGAGCCTTGACCGGTACCTCAAGATCTGCCATCTTAAATACGGTACAGTGCATCATGAAAGTTACATGTATCATTTTTTTTCAGTTGTATAAAAAAAAGCCTAGAAAATCAAGCCTAATGAATGTGTTCTGGTTTTCCAGTAAAGAACAACAACAACGTTGTTTGGTCTAATGTTGAAGTGGGTTTCAGTGTAAAAATTATGAACAATTAGGATATTACAGGTTGTTAACTGGCTCTTGAACAACTTGTTCATAAAGACTCTGCTCTGTTTCATTGTTTTTGTCCCTGTAAGATGTTTCATTTTTGTTTGAGCTTGGAGAATGTTTTGCTCGGGTTGGGTGGGTATCCCGCTCAACTGAGTCATCAGGAGCTGATTACCAGAGCACTGAAGGTTGAGCAGAACCATTGTTTGCTGCTCCATTTGTCCTGACACAGTGAATGCTCTGAGCTTCTTACCTCTTTGAATAATATCCCAAATGTGAATTTGAGGGATCTCTGTTAATACTTCCCTGTACCTGCCTTCAGCTCTCCTTGTGCTCCTTCTGGCATTTGTCTTGTTGGGCGTTGCCCTCCTGGTTCCTCAGTGAATGTCATGATGCCATCTTGCCTTTCATCCAGCTCCAGGACGTCTTCCTGTAAACACACAGTGTCGTCTTTAACCTGCCCCCTGCCTATCTTGCTAGCTCCCACACTCACCTGCTTCCATACTCACCAGCCTGGAAACTTCAGAATCCTTCACATCCTCCTCCAGGGCCTGGGAACATGACACCCGCTTCGGATGTTATCAACAATAAAATGGCCCTATTATCAATGCTTATTAACCCCATTCAATACAGTTAGAATGCCCCTACTGTACCTACTAGTAGGTTTAAAGGTACGTTGTCACAGTTACAAGCGATGACAGCAGGCTCCGTCTAAAGCTACGTGTCAAAGTTTCGAGTCAAGCCTCTGGCGTTAAGTTTAGGGTCTTTGTTAGGTTTAGGCACAGGGGTAAAGGGGTTAGGTTTAGGGTTGGTCCTCTAGGTCAGGTTTAACATTAGGTTCAGGAAAACGGTTACATAAGCTCAAAAAAACAAAAACGCTACACTTCCGGGTTTACGGAAACACGCTGCCTACTCACAGCGATAACAATGCTGATAAGGTTATGTCAAACATGCTAGTAGGTAGAAGGTGACCTATTTGCCGCTACAAATGGGGATGATTACAGTTGATAACGCCCATTTTATGGACTGACAACATCCGAACCCGCTGAGAAAAAAAGTTAGTAAAAGGATATTTCAGTAATCTGAAAACAAATCATTCTTTTATTTAATTGGAATTTTCCCACAACTTCTTGGATTTTGTCTACAGATGCGCCCCTGCCTTCCTTTTCTGTCCCTTTCAAAATAAAATACCTTTTTAATTTCTTACCAGTTTCTTTCTCTTTTTTGGTCTTGTAACCCCAAAACTAAAAAGCTATAAATATGACACAGATAAGAAAGAGTTTAGGTCCAACAGAGCTGACAAGCTAAAGGTTAAGTTGAATTTAGTGGATTTCTTCCATTTTGAAATTACTCGTATCTCCAAGGTTTTATAGCACTTGATGTGAAAGTTAATAGACATATGTTCTGCTGGCAGTTTCTCTATTTACTGTATTATTATTTTTTGTTTGTTTGTTTGTTTGTAAAATTTGAGAATTGTCAAGCTAATAATGACTTGTCCAAGTTCCAAGTTCAAATCATGTTGATGTCTTAAAACAACTACAATTTTTTTAATTTAATGGCATGGTTCTACTGGAGGTTTCTTCCTGTTAAAAGTGAATTGTTTCTTTTGACTTGCCAATATGTTGCTCGGGTTGGGGATTGGTTAAATTGTTATCAGTTTGCTTGCTTCCTTAGATAACTTTTATTAATTGGCATTAAAGTATGTGACTATTTTAATACAGTGCCCTGTAATGATTTTTTGTGTGAATTGTCAACACATAAATAAACACATTCAATTTACACAATTTTACTATAAATCTTTATGTGTCAATCTTGCATTCCCAAGTTTATCTGGATAAATATGATGTTCCTGCTGGACGTGACTCCAGGCTTCATCCGAAGTCCATTTTGTTGCCTTTATTTCAAATTGCAGATGATCTCAGTGTTGTTTAAATAACCACATTTTGAGAAATCAATCGGGGTGTTAAATGTCTGTTAAATACTATTGGCATGAACTAGTATAACTTTTTAAGATCAGGACATCAGGGATCTACTGTGGATGTGTTCAGACTAGTCGTTAGCTCGTCAGCTCTGACATGTAATAAACTCTTTACTGAGACCTTTTAATAAGCTACCTGCAAATGACAGTATGATATTATTCATAACTTTTACACAAAAACCCACTTCAAAATGGCCAAACTGTCCATTTTAAGGACTATTTGCTGGACAGTATGTCAGTGCACTGGGTTCTGTTTGACCTGTGTGTTTTCATGTTGGCTATAAGCCTGAAACTAGGTGCTAAAATCACAACATTAACACTTAAACTTGTGTTAAAATTGATTTTAGCTTCAGTTAACAAACAGCATTGGTGTCTAACAACATGAGTTTGTGAAGCAACAGCAATAAAAACTCAATATTTTTTTTAAAAACATTATATTCACTTTAAATTTGATTCATTTTACTTTGTGAAAATTTGCTGTAACACCTCTTAATGCTAAGTAATTAATGTGGTAAAATACAGACAGACCAATCCTCTTCATCTAAAATAGTCAGTGCTTGAACTGAAGACCACTCGGATTTTGTGATTCACATATTTAGTCAAGACATTTTAGGTTATCTAGTTTTGCTGTGTTAAAGCTAATGTTTCGTCTATATTTTTTCTACTTCACTTCCAGGCACATGGTTAAAACGCCATCACGCCTTCATATGCCTGGCCTTTGTTTGGCTGTATGCATCCTTCTGGGCCACTATGCCCCTGGTTGGCTGGGGGAATTATGCCCCGGAGCCGTTCGGAACCTCCTGCACGTTGGACTGGTGGCTTGCACAAGCCTCTGTTTCTGGTCAGAGTTTCGTCATGGCCATGCTTTTCTTCTGTCTCATTTTCCCTGCTGGAATCATTGTTTTCTCCTATGTCATGATCATATACAAGGTCAAGTCTTCTTCTAAAGAAGTTTCACACTTCGATGCCCGCATCAAAAACAACCACAGCATTGAGATCAAACTGACAAAAGTAAGTTAGACACTGGAGAGAAGTTGTGAACACGGGAAAATTAAAATGGATCAGAGCTGCTCATAAAAATGATGGTGACCTTTGATCTGGCTGTTTTCTATTTTCTCCCAGGTAGCCATGCTCATCTGTGCAGGCTTCTTGACAGCTTGGATCCCTTATGCAGTGGTTTCAGTGGTGTCAGCGTTTGGAGAGCCAGACTCTGTCCCCATCCCCGTATCTGTTGTTCCTACGTTGCTGGCCAAGTCCTCAGCCATGTACAACCCCATCATCTACCAGCTGATGGGTGTGAAATGCACACATTTGTGCAGCTGTTGCAATGACACAAACAAACGAAAGCACTTCAGAGAGACAAGGTAAAGTCTGTGTGTGTGTGTGTGTGTATGGGGGGGTCCATGAATATGGGATTGGGGGCCTGTTGTTACAGGCTGTTTGGTCCCTATAAAAGCGGTGTGAGATTTTGGTTCACATTGCCAGTAGTAAGTCAGACCCCTTTATGGTGAGAGTTGGACTCTGCCAGGGCTGCCCTTTGTCACCGATTCTGTTCCTAACTTTTATGGACAGAATTTCTTGGTGCAGCCAGGGGGTGGAGGGATTCCAATTCAGTGGCCCCAGGATTCCATCTCTGCTCTTTGCAAACGATGTGGTCCTGTTGGCGTCATCGTGCCGTGATCTTCAGCTCTCACTGGAGCAGTTCTCAACCGAGTGTGAAACGGCTGGGATGAGAATCAGCACCACCAAATCTGAGGCCATGGTCCTCAACTGGAAAAGAGTGGATTGCTCTCTTCAGGTTGAAGGTGAGGTTCTGCTTCAAGTGGAGGAGTTCAAGTATCTTGGGGTTTTGCTCATGAGTGAGGGAAGAATGGAGCGTGAGATTGGCAGATGGATTGGTGCAGCATCTGCAGTATTGCAGATTCTGTACCTGTCCATTGTGGTGAAGAGTGAGCTGAGCTGTAAGGCAAAGCTCTCTCTTTACTGGTCAGTCTCCATTCCTACCCTCATGAGCTCTGGGTAGTAACCGAAAGAATGAGATTGCAGATACAGGCAGTTGAAATGAGTTCCTCCGCAGGGTAGTTGGACTCTCCCTTAGATATAGGGTGAGAAGTTCAGTTATCTGGGAGAGACTCAGATTAGAACTGCTGCTCCTCCATGTTGAGAGGAGCCAGTTGAGGTGGATTGGGCATCTGATAAGGATGCCCCCTAGACACCTCCCTTCGGAGGTGCTTCGGGCATGTCTGACTGGGAGGACACCCTGTGGAAGACACAGGACACGCTGGAGAGGCTTTGTCTCTTGGCTGGCCTGGGAATAGCTTGGAGTCCCCCCAGAAGAGGTGGCTGTGGAATGAGATGTCTGTGCCTCCCTGCTCAAGCTGCTGCCCCCGCGACCCGACTTTGTAACAAGTGGAAGATAATGGATGGATGGATGGATGGATGCTATGACTTCAAATTTCATCTAGCCATAATTTCTTTCTGATGGAACGTTGTAAATATATCAGATGTTGAAACTAATGAATTTGGAATGCTTTAGAAAACAGTAAAAAATTGAGTTCAAAGACATCAACACATTTCAAAAATGTTTTGAGGGGCAACAGAAGTCTGCAAATGGTAGAATATGAAACAGATGGAAGAGCATTTAGCAATAATTTGATTACTTGATATCAAGTCAGTAAGAGGACTGCATACATAAAAGCAATTTAGACAAGCTGAATCTTTCAGAAGCAAAGATGGGCAGAGGTCATTATGGCATCAAAATGTGGGTGGGAAAGGTGAAACACCCACACCTGCCTTCACCCCCATTTGCCCCAGTCTGGGCCCTTGAGCAAGGTCCTTAACTCCCACCATCTGCTCCCCTGGGCTAAATATGCTAAGGGCTACCATTACAATATTGTTCGTCGTTGCTCTCACCTGTGACAAACAATGGTGAACTTTGTCCGTCAGCTTGGTGGTGAGCTGGTTGCCGGGAGATGGAGGGGTAATTCTTCGACCAACATATCTCGCTGCTCTCACCCCAAAGACAGCCTTGTTGCAAAACAAGAAAGTTTCTGTGGGCTTGATTTATATTGGTTGAATTTCTCACTGTTTCAATGTTCCCACAGGTTCAACAACATCTCTGGCTCCCTTAAGAACGCAGAACCAATCAAAAAAGCTCAAATCAAGATGGAAAGACAATAAGGGTGACCCTTCACCTCTTCCACCTTACTGCTTGCCTTGTTCCTGTTCCTCTGCGACGTTCCCTTTAACTGACTGCTTGCTGCCTGCTGTGAAGGAATCATCAGCTCACCTTCACCGCTGCTTCCTGAGGCACCATCCATACGACGAGGGCATTTTGTGAACACTTGAAAGTTTTTACATGATATAAGCCTTGCATCGTCATGGAAACAGCATCTTCGGAACACAAAGCAGAAACAATGATGGCAGATTGTATTTTGCTGTAAACTACAGCAGGACCTTTGTTTGCTGTATTACTTCAGTTTGCAGAGAGCAATGATGAAGAAAAACACAGTGTGGCTCATAAAGAGAACAAGACAGGAAAAAAAAAAAAACTGGGTTTGTGTATTAAATTTGGCACCCAGAGCCCAAACTTTCTGCACCCGGTCCACTCCATTTTGTATTTTTGGTATATTTTGGTGGCAGTGTTACACGCCTGGCATAGTTACTGAAGTGTTTTGTTTTGTGTACGGTGTTCTGTGTGGGGGAAAACATTTTTAAAAACGTTGTCGTGTTTACGATGGTATTTTTAATTTTTTAGAAACGACGAAAATCTGTTTTTATGATGACAAGCTTCAAGTCTCCCAGCTTATTATTCCCTCACACTGGATGCCCCTTTTTTTCTGGCAGCTCTGTCATGATATCCAAATTTGTCCTCAACTCTTCTTATCATGTAGTGATGTATTTACATTAGATCATGCTTGTAGACAACATGTTGTGTGTTTTAATGACTTTTTGTTCACAGTATTAAAGAAAAAAAAGACCGGCACAAGGAAAAAGTAGCATGAACCCGAAAACTTTCTGTCAAGTTACAACTCAAGTTATGATGGTTTGTAATGAGAATTTATTAGTACAAAAAAAGAGTAACATTTGAAAAGGTTGATTGATATTTACAGTATTTTTATTTATTTATTTTGAGCGGATATCGTTTACAGACAATAGCTGCATCACTTCTGGTTTAAATCAAACTGTCGAGCTCTAAATACTGTAGTATTTTCCGTTTGTGTAGGATTTTATTAGTTTTACACGTATGACGTGTTAATTCTCTAAATAACTGGTTGAGGTTAAGGACCACAGCAGATTATGGTTCCATGCCCTGGTTATTGTCAGAGGAACCTACGGTAGTTCTCTACTTCAGCCACTCAGATTAAAGGGGCAGCTGTAGATCAGTTGTCCTTCAATGAGAAAGTCGGAGGTTCGTGGTGCAAAGATCAGACAAGATGGGCCTGTGAGCAAACATTATAACTCCCACCATCTGCTCCCCCCAGGTGCCCTAGATAGCAGCTCTCTGCTCCACACAGAGGGCTGTGGTAGCTCGGTGAGCTGTGGTTGCATCAGGAAGGGCATCTGGCATAAAGCCAATTGCCAAGTCTTCGTCCAGGTTAGTTCACTGTGGCGACCCTTGAAGAAGGGAGCAGCTGAAAGAAGAAGAAGAAGAAGAAGTGTATGAATGTGTGGAGGTAAATGAGGGCACAGATTGTGCTGGAAAGCACTTTGAGTATGGTTGATTAGAAAGGTACTATATAAGTACATCCATCCACCCATCCGTTATCTTTACCTGCTTCTTCCTCTTCGGGTCGTGGGAGGATTTTCATTTTGTAATACAAAATTTACCAAGCTGTTTTAACAGTTAGCTTAAAAAATTAAAAATTAAAAAACACGAGTCACACTTTACTTTGAAACCATCAAAATGCACTGATGAAAGTATTTTTCGTAAATGTGTCAATAGTTGTAGAAAAAGAATGAGCAGTATTGGTTTAAAAAAAATAAGTTTTTGATTTATTTATAATATCAGTGGTTATAACGATCAACACAGGAAGCAATACAGAACATTATTAACCCTTGGATGATCTCATGGAGAACAATCAGCCTCACATTTATTTTTATCCACGTTTTTATCATTTTATTTTGGTGCACTCAATAAACACAACTTGTTCTGACAAAGCCTAAAATCCTTCCACTTGTTTTGTCAGAATTTATTAAATGCTTTCATAACCTCACATTAACTTCACTAAACTCTCATGTTCCTGAGGGGAAACAATCAGCCTCATTAGAACAGACTGAAAATACTCATTTTATTTATAATCTCATAAAATACAGCTTCTCAGTATTTTTTTTATCTCTATAACTGCTTTTCATTTTTACATTAGCTCACTAGACGGGGCTCCACTTTTGTACAGTATTTATGAGCGCCTGTAAAAATTTAGAGGCTCATAAATATAAAAGTATAATAAAAATTTTATTATTATAAAAAAACATTTAAAACATTGTCAATAAATAATTTGGTGAATAGTAAATGGGAAATGCGTTTTATTTATACTGCATTAAAAAAACTTCAAAATTCCCATAAAATAAATGTTTTGTTGATTATAAACATACTGAAATTTGGAA
>JARVJN010000254.1:5779027-5790695 GCA_031763805.1 Argolebias nigripinnis
ACTCAGATAAAAACAGAGCAGGTTTACTGGATCTCTGCTGCACCTGTCTGCCTCTCCACACACAGCTCAGCTGCAGGCCGCAGCTGCACCCTGATCATGACCGGAGCTTGATGTACAGATTAGAAACAGGCAGAAAAATGTGGGGAAATAAATTATTTTCAATGAATGAGAGTTAGTTTTTCTAATAGTTGGTGATTTATCTAATAGTTGGTGATTTATGTTATGATTTATGTTTCTTCTGAACTGTTACAAAGTAAATTAATTTCCGAAACAGGACATGATTAGATGAATTTACTAATGATAGTTCATTTCAAATGTTTCACATGAATAATAATAGGTGGATTTATTTTGAATAAATGTTACAGATGTGTTTATTTACATCTATTACTATTATATTTGAAATCCTTTAGTGCTGGGTTGAATGTATATGGTCTTATAATATAGTAACAGTTGAAACATAAAATTGCATAAAGGAGAAATGCCCAACTACTGTACTAATACAATACAGAGTAAATAAATGTAGTAAAAATATTAATTAACTGAGGTTATGCCACTGAAAGCTTTATTGGACAGCTAATTAGTACTGTTATCTCTTTTCACAAAGGAGTCTCCTCCAGCCCTCCGAGAGAAGGCTTGCCAGTGTGACGGCGTTCACAGAGAAACAAGGGAAATTGGATGTCAAACAGATCGCTTTGTGAGGAAAAGGACTGTGGCCACACAACTGTCCAAAACAACCCTTGTTAACCGAAAACATGTTGGTATGTTCATAAGTCCAGTTCTTATTTTGTCTTTTGGAATGTCTGTCAGTTTTATCATATTGTAGGCACACACCATATGTTTTGAAGAAAACATTCATTCATTTATAATTTTAAATTGGTATCATTAAGTTAAGAATTGTCTGGGATTAAGGTTACAAAATACTTTATACTACTTCTACTGTCATGTACCAGTGTCTGACAGTTTCAGGAATGGTAGAATAAAACATGAGTGGCCCGTTACTGTTATATTACATATAACAAACTATGATTAGTATACACCGTTTTGTTTTAGAAGTACATTACAGATAAATTTTGTCCTTCTACACCCCTCTCACAAATATTGACACTACACATAACAGTTTTATCACCATCATAATTTAAATACTTGTTTTACAGGTTCTCTGGCTACTGTCACCACTAAGAGTGTGGCTGTGGGCAGCACCACATCTCTTTTTCTTCCAATCCATTCTTCAACTCCACTCAAGCGGAAAGCTGTACCACCTGAGGACCCACCAAAAAAGCGTCCTGCCTTTGAGGGTCCATCTTTTCTGGAGTCTGAAGCCAGTGTAAGCTGTGTCGATTCTTCTGACACCACCTACATCCCCAGCATGTTTGAATCTGTTGACACCACTAAAGAGCAGTAAGTTAACTTAGCATGTTATAGATACTTCTAAATTTTGCTTTACATGTATTTTAAACCAATTTTTGGAAACAAATGGACTTGCACCTTAAACAAATTTTGTTCAACAGAACAACAACCAAACCAGTGCAGGACATGGAGAAATATTTGGTGTATGAAGAATGCCTGATAGAGCTTTTTAAAATCTGTCCCACCTGCTCAAGAGTCTGCAAGGTAGAGAAATTTGTAAAAGGAACATTCCTTTCAGTGACCCAGAGGTGTCTCCACCAGAGCTGTTCATACGTCAGACAGTGGAAGAGTCAACCAGTTCTGGGCAGCACTCCTGCAGGGAATCTACACCTGTCAGCCGCTGTCTACTACACAGGTTCTTCTTTCATCCAGACAAATAAGGTTAGTTCAAATAATGAAATGATCCCAAAAGACAAACAAATTTGTTTATATAGCCTAACATCACACAGCACAGCCACAGAGGAGGGACGCCGCCATGCAGAGTGTTCAAAAATGTAACCGATGTGTGCTTGTCCCACTGCTCAATTTTTTCTCACTTGAAAAAATATTACTGTACGCTACTCACTTTTAAATTTCTCAGTCAAGTGCATCTCAAAAAGCTACAAAGACAAGAAGTATATATGCTGTGGAAAATGTTACTGTTAAGATACCTTGATTGGTTTTCTGATTACTCTGGTACTCTGATTTTACATTACAGGTTCTGAATGCAATGCACGTGAGGACAATCTCCAGAATGACGCATCGTAATCATGTGCATAACTACATTCTGCCTTCAGTGATGCATAAATGGCAATTACATCAGGCTGACCTGATTGAGAGAATGAAACAGAGTGAAAGTGTTTCTCTTGGTGGTGATATGCGTGCTGACAGTCCCGGCCATTGTGCAAAGTATGGCTCATACTCCATGATGGATCTCGACACAAACAAAATTGTTGATGTCCAACTTGTACAGGTATGTTGAGCGTAAAGATCTAAGTAGATATTTGTCTAGAAAATAAGAAACTCTTCCTTTAATTTTTCCACATTGATGTAATTCCATACATAACTTTTTGTTATTTAAAAAATATTACTTTCTTCATTTTAAAATAGAGTACTTTGATTGTAACTGTAATTTTGTTAATGTATGCAACAATAAACTAACATGTTGTATCCAGGTCTACATCATTTTTGACATTACCTCTTACTGCAAGTAATGTATTTTTATGATACACAGAGCAATGAAGTGGGAGGCAGTGTCCATATGGAAAAGGAAGGGCTGATCAGAAGCCTTGATTTTCTGGAGAAGTCTGGTGTCAAAGTGTCTTCCCTGGTGACAGACCGACACATGCAGGTTCAGAAGTTCATGCGGGAACACAAACCAGACATTCACCACTTTTATGATGTCTGGCATTTATGTAAAGGTCAGATAATTTGGAAAATGTAGTTATTCATCATTTGTTGGTCAGCTAATCCTTTGTAACTGTAACACCCACTGTACAGACTTAATTAATTTTGTTTATGTCCTCAGCTCTCACAAAGAAGGTTGATGCCATCACAAAGGAGAAGGACTGCAACAAGATAAAGTTGTGGCAAAAAAGCATTAAAAATCACCTCTACTGGTCAGCATGTGGTTCATCCAGTGGTGATGTGACAGTGGCAAAGTGGACATCTCTTCTGAACCACATTCAGAATGTGCATGTCCATGAAAACCCACTCTTCCCCGAGTGCCTCCACACACCTACCACCGACCGCAATAAGTGGCTTAAACCTGGTATGCAATTAATATCCATAATTTACTTATATTTTTTAAAAATGTTCTCAGTTTATATGCATTCATAAACACATTTATTTTTTCCTACACTAGCAACAAAGGCGACTTACAGGCTGGAGAAAGTGCTCATGAACAACAGAGTTCTCCGTGATGTGAAGAAGCTGAGCCCCCTCTACCAAACATCTGCTTTGGAGGGGTTCCACAGTGTGATTCTGCGGTTTGCACCAAAAAATGTGGTCTTCTCGTACCTCGGAATGCTGGGAAGGTAAAATGTATTGTTGTCATGTCATTTTACTGATGTAATGTGTTTCCAGTTAGAGATATTTTTTTTATTTTACTTTGAATTTTTATTGTGTCATTCCCAAACCAGTACAAAAAGGCTTATAATACACCATCATTAGACAAAGCAGACCATATTAGATAGGTGCAACATAAATAAAAATATTAAAATAATCAACTGTTTTATTTAATTTTTTTATTTTATAAACTGAAGTAGCCAACTTATAAACATCTTGAATAAACAACTATTAAATTAGGTCATAAACAGTTCACCAGAAGGAGGGAACCATTCCTTTCTCTACCTTGGATATTGCCCAAGTGTTCGACATTTTACCATTATGTTTGCATGTTATTAGCCTGGTTAAAACCAGACCCTGTCCTTCACTTTGCTTCGGACAAGGGAAATGAGAATTGAGCGGAGCTGCGTAGGAGAGTGAGGGCCAGGCTATGATGTTATGGTCTGGAAGCAGCTTGTAGCTGTTTTTTTTTATTGGATTTAGTTTTATCTTTATTGTTTGTCTCTATTTTTGATTGAAAATTGTTCTTAAAGTTCTAAATAAAAAAGCACTTTAAACTTAAGGTAATTGTGCATGTTCTTGATTTGCTGACTTCTCTCCACCTTGTTTTTCCCCATCATTAATCAGAACTTATTTGTTTTCCTGGCAGTGCCATCTTCTCTTGAAGAAGCCCTTTCAGTCACAGGTAAATGTGTCAACACTGAGCTGAGTGGGACGCAGACTTTGGTGTGGAAATACACGGCTGTGCTGGAGAAGTTAACACACACCCTCATGCAATCCAGACAGCGTGAAACATCCATCGTCCTGCTCAAACAGGCTCTCTACAACGTCAGGCAGCATGAAAGTTTCCTCAAACTATTGCAGGTAGCTCAACATTCTCATGAATGTATGGAAGCCAACACTTCTCACTACCACCAAGGATGAAAGGACAGTGTTGTTTTTGTCCATATTTCTCTGTGTGCATGTGCCTGTTTCTCTGTTGTGTTAACAAAATATCTCAAGAATCAGGGCACATATTTTTATGAAACCTTCAGAAAGTAATCTTTGCCTGTTAGAGTTGCATTCGGGCCTAAAAAAACTGATCCGGCCTAGCCCGAACCCATATAATTTTTTCCTGACTTGACCAATTAACTGTAATTACAGGCCCAACCCCCGCCAAAACCCACATTTTTCATCACATTTTTACAATTTTTGTAAGCAAATCAGTTTGACATGATGGTTTTAAAAACATATTTCAAAGAAAGGAAGATAAAATATTTCTTGTTTATTAACAAGCGTCAGTGGATTATTATAGCTATTATAATATCACAGTTATTATAGTTATTAACGGTTGGTGGACGCACACAACTGATGATCCAAATTGGGCTGTCTGCAGTGTGCGTCCACTGACGCAGCAGCTGAGTCCAGCTAAGCTTCAGGGGGGTTGCTGGCAGTAGTCCATCTGAAGCTTAACTGAACTTTTGATTTAACCTCTTTCAACTGGCCAGTCAGTGCGCAGTCAATCGGCTGGTGTGCGTGTCCACTGACGATATCAAAAGCCTGACACTGACCTGGCGCCACCCATGAAGCAAATTATTTTTGCCCGACACGGCCCAAATTTCGGGTCAGGCCGGGCCCAGTTTAGAAATGACAGCTCTACTGCCTGTACATCGACCACTGATTACCTTTTGGAGTAAATCCATTCAAGATGGCTGCCACAGCTAGCATATGTTAACAATGACAAAAATAGCTAAAACATACTAATCAGTTTGCCAGATTTTTTTTTTCATCTGGCTGCTCCCTTCTTCAGGGGTCGACTTAGGAATAGTTTTTATGCTGGATGTCCTTCCAGACACAACCACAGACCACTGAGCTACCACAACTGTCTGTGTGGAGCAGAGAGCTGTTATCTAGGGCACCCAGGGCAGCAGATGGTGGACATTAAGGGCCTTGCTCAAGGGCCCAGGTTTGGGAAAATGAGGGTGGAGGCAGGTGTGGATGTTTCACCTTTTCCACCCACATTTTGATTTTGTCGATCCGGGGAGTCGAACCGGCGACTTTCTGATCACAGTCCCACCTTCTCTAAACTCTGTGCCACCATTCTCCCAGAGTTGCCAAATTTTGAGCTCGAATTGAGCTTGGTAGTAGCTTAAAGTTATTGAAAACATGATTAATTCTCTACACATTTTATGATGTCTTTGTTAAAAACTTTGGCAATGCCAAAGTCAACCCTCTTTGTGTCTTTTAGCGAAATATCTAATGAACCACTGAATGGATTTTAATGAAACTCAGAAAAATCACTGGATGGATACTACTGACTGACTTCAGAAGTCAATCCAATTCGAAATGGCTACCGCAGCTAATCAAATTTCCAAACAACAAGCTAAATTAGACAAGAGTTGTTGAGAAAATGTTGAGTGCTTGCTAATTAATCAGTGAGATCTTGCAGTTAATACAGGTAGAGAACTCTGTCATTTCTCATCATTATGATCTTGGTCTTCAATTCTGAAGTATAAGACAGGCCTTTCATCAAGTAATGCTAGGCCTTTAATTTTGTTTTTGTTTGTTTTCCTCCAGACTGATGAGGGTTTATGTGTAAAGCATGTAGATACCCTGCAGATGGAGTTCTCCTCTCAGCTGAAGCTGCTCAGAGAAACCAACCAACCAAAGTCAGCTGTACCAACTGCAACAGTCTTTGTAAGTCCACCGATCAGTCTTTAATTATTGGGATGTATGTATTTATGTTAGTCAAAACCAGCAGCTCTGATAGCAACCATCCCCACTGTGAGGCATGGTGGTGGTAGGATTATTCTATAATGTGCTTCTCGACTGCCGGCCATGGAAGGGTCTTAAAAATAGAGAATAAAACGAAGAATGCAAAATATAGGTCAATACTGGAGGACTATCTGATGCTGTTTGCAAAAGAACTACATCTTGGGGGAGGATTTATTCTCCAACATGACAGTGACTCAGAGTATACAGTGAGGACTGCACAGAAATTATTTAAAGACAACATGGTGAATGTTCTGGTGTGGCTGATCCATCCATTATCTTTACCTGCTTCTTCCTTTTTGGGTCACAGGGGTCTCTCTGGTGCCCATATACAGCAGTCACTGTGTGAGAGGCAGGAGACGACCTGGACAGGTCTCTAGTCCATCACATGGACAAATGAGACAAACAACCATTCACTCTCTCATTCTCACTAGAGACAATTTAGAGTTACTAATCAGTCTAACATGCATGTTTTTGGTCTGTGGGAGGAAACTGGAGTACCTGGAGAAAACCCATGCAGCACAGCAAGAACATGCAAACTACACCAAAAAAGCCCCCGGCCAGGATTTGAACCGGCAACCTGCTCGCTGACAGGCGGCAGCTCAACCAACTGCCCACCATGTTGCCCAAACTTAAATCCAACAGATACTTTATGGCTTGACTTAAAAAGGGCTGTTCATGTCCGATCCCCACTCAACCTGACTGCTTGAATAGTTTTGTAAAGAAGAATAGGGTAAAATTTCTGTGTCCACATGTGAAGGACATAGACTGTAATCAAAAAAGGTGTTCAATATTGAACGCCTTTTTTGATTTGATCATGTCCTGGATGACTGAGAATCTTCACTGACATAGACTGTACTTATATAGCACCTTTCTATCTTATCAAGATACGCAAAGAGCTTTACGCTACAATCTGTGCTCTCATTTACCCATTCATACATCACTCTACTAGATCTCTATAAAGAATAATCAGAGCTTTATCACATTTATTCACCGATGGGACACACACTGGAGGCAATGAGGGGTTCTGTGTCTTGCCCAGGGACACTTCGGCATGTGAATGCTGGTGGAATTGCACCCTAACTCTTGCATTGGAGGCCGACTGCTCTAACCACTCATCCACAGCCGGCCCGTGTGAAGGACAGAGTGGGGATTGTCCACACCGACTCAATGCTGTGCTTCCAACGAAGATTTTCTTTTTGGTCCAAAAGAACAATTTATATAGACCACAAGGGATTTATAAAAGCAATAAATGGTGAAACATCCAGGGGGTGAATACTTTATAGAAATGTGTGTGTTTAGTCAAAGAATCACTGTACTTACATGTTTGTGACAAGAGATGGCCTTTTACTTCTAGTTAATACTCACCTGCAATACTAGGTAATGTAGTTCTCCGAAACAACAGGGTTACGCTCCCCTGATGGCAACTGTCTTTGGGTCTTTACAGCTGATTAGTTTCGCCATGGGAAATACTCAGATGTTTGGACTTAAGTGAGCCTTTTCATCTTATGTACTGTCTTTTATAGTCCCTACATGTTTATGTTTTTTTCAGCCATTGTTCAAAGCCTTGTCAAAAATATGGTTTGAGCTCCAGGATGAGGCTGCACTCCTGAACATCCTCTTCAAAATCACCCTTGACCTTAAGCCCTTCGTTGGCTCTCAATCAGAGATATTTTCTGAAACGTATCTGGACAGCTTGCTGAAGGCATCTGAGGTAAAGACAGATGAACAGAGAACAGCAGAGTCCTCAGGTAAGTCCTATATAACCACAAATATTTCTTAAGTTTACAGTTCCATGGTCCACGACTCAGAATAGATATGTCAGAGTTGATCTGAGTTGTTCTTCCTTCTGTCCTGCAGATCAACAAATCGACCCAATTCCATTAAACGCACTTGAATGGCTCCTGCCTGAAACAACAGCCAGCTTTAATGAGCTGCCTCTGCAGTATAATGGATTCTGTCCTTACGCGTTTGTGACAAGAAATGGCCTTTTACTTCCAGGTAATACCGGAAATACTAGGTAATACTCACCTTAATCATCAGTGTGATGCTCACCTGAAGCAACATATGGTATACTGTATTTGTATTACATAAAGTACTTATATCAAAGTATATGCTTATGTAAAGTACAGCTGGTTCCTCATGTCAGACTGGACATGCAAAAGTTTCAAGATTCATGAAACATATCCCATGAGGCACTGGGGCAGTTTGCATGTGATCAGGAGTCAGTATTGTAACCAATGAACTAGAGAAATACTGGAATCTGAGGAAGCAAAAAGAAAAGTGCTGCTGCCATAATGACACATGTAGCAATGTGGGCATTTTCTTTAAATAACATTTATTTATTTTTACAGTTTACATCAACAACAATGAACTACATTAGCATCCCAGCCCCATCACTTACCTGTTACAAACTAATGAAAAACTAACACAAGAAGAATCCATCCATTATCTTTACCCACGTCTTCCTTTCTGAGTCACGTTGGTCACTGGTGCCCATATCCAGCAGTCACTGTATAGGAGGTGGGGGACAGACAGGTCTCCAGTCCATCACAGGGACACATAGAGACAAGTGAGACAAACAACCATTCACTATCTCACTCACACCTAGGGACAATTTAGTTACCAATCAGCCTAACATGCATGTTTTTGGTGTGGGGGAGGAAACCGGAGAAAGCTCATACATGCATGGAAAAGACATGCAAACTCCACCCAGAAAGGCCTTCGGCCAGGATTTGATCTGACAACTTTCTAACCGAGAGACAACAGCTTGACCAACCGAGCCACCTATATTTTATTATTTTTTTAATAAGAAAAATAAATAAATAAATAAAGAAGCAATTAAGAAACAATAAACAGTATATAACTTGCAGAAATTACATATTATTACATTATTACATATAGGTGTATATACATATGTCAAGCCCCATCAATGTGGTGCTCAGTTCAGGATGATCTGAGTATCTGTACGTTTAACACAAGACAGAAAAGAAATTCCAGGTTATTTCATATGATACAAGCCCTTTTTGTTCCAGTTTAAGAAACTAAAGGACCTCTTTAACCCAGTGTGCATATGTAAACTGAGCTGCAGATTTATTAGCCTACTGGTGAGCAAAGGTGCAAATGCTGTTAGACATATTGTTTGCAGAGGAGAGATGTGTAGGCCATCCTCCAAACAAAGCAGTTAAAACATTAAGAGCAATATCCTCTCTAGTTACCGGTACATTAAATAATGTAAGAAAAATTTCATACCAGACTCTCACTATAGAGGAACAGCTCTGAAACATGTCTGAGTAAATAGCTAAGTCTTGTCGATATCGCCCACACAGAGGGAACATTGTGTCAGAACTTTGTGCAAACCTGACTAGTTTGAGGTTGATGTAGAATCTGACATAATGATAGCTTAGTACAGCAAGTACTGGACATCTATAATGTTTATTTGATGTACATTGTGTTTTTGCAGGTAATCCATCGATTGGAGTCCTGAAACACGAGGACAAGCTGTTTGCTTTCAGTTCCAAAGAAGCAGCCTTGAAATTTTCTTCCAGTCCAGATGAATTTGTTACTAAGGTGGAAGAAAAATCCAAATGTTTCCCTGAGCTCTTTCAACTCCTCAGACTCTACCAGCAGCATCCCCGGGTCAGTCCAGACTGTAAGGTCAGCACCCTCCTCTAGATTTCACTCCCAGCAAAACTTCCAGCAAAGTTTCACTTCGGCATTCTTTCAGCTACTTCAACCAGTCAAGTAACAAAACTTTCAGTTCGACTGGGACATTGTTTTTGTCAATTTTATACCTTTAGAAATATGAAACTTTATTTACATTTATGATTTTTTAATACACACCAATATCTTTTCAAGCCCTTCAAAATCTTTCTGCTCTGCCTCAGAGCTGCTTCAGAGTATTTGCTTAATTTCTGTTTCTCCATGGAGAAAGTCAATCAGTTATACAGTATATACAGTATGCATAAGCTGGGTGACTTGAGTGGAGGAAGGAGTACGCAGGTCGACTACATTCTGTGTAGAAGAGGAAATTTGAGGGAGATTGGAGATTGTAAGGTTGTGGCAGGAGAAAGCGTGGCCAGACAGCATCGGATGATTGTGTGTAGAATGACTTGTTGTGAAGAAGAGAAAAAGAGTAAAATCAGAGAAGAAGACCAGATAGTGGAAGCTGAGGAAATGAGGATATTATTCAGAATGTAATTCAGAGAGGAGCTGCTAAAGGCTCTGAGTGGTAAGAAATATCTTCCAGATGACTGGGCTACTACAGCAACATTAAATAGACAGGTATGAAGGTACTTGGTGTGTCATCTGGACAGAGAATGGATGATAAGAAAACCTGGCGGTGGAATAGTGGAGTGCAGGAAGCTATTCAAAGAACGAGATTAGTCAAGAAGAAATATGACAGTGAGAGGACTGAAGCGAGGAGATAGAACCAAGAGGGAAGTAGCTAAGGCAAAGCAGAAGACGTATGATGAGGTGTATGGGAGGCTGGACACTAAAGAAGGACTTGTACCAACTAGCAAGACAGAGGGATCAGGCTGGAAAGAGTGTGCAGCAGATTAGGATCGTTAAAGATAGGAATGATAATGTTCTAACAAGCCAGGAGAGTATGACAAGAAGATGGAAGGAGGAAGAGTTTGAGGAACAAATGAATGAAGAGAATGAAAAAGAAAGAAGAGTAGAGGTAATAGAAACTGTGGACCAGGAAGAGTAGTGAGGGTGAAGTGCGGAAAGCTCTGAAAAGGATGAAGAAGGGGAAGGCAGTAGGACCTGATAACATACCAGTGGAGGTTTGGAAATCTCTTGGAGAGATGGCAGTGAGGTTTTTGACTCAAATATTCAGTGGTATAATTGAGGGTGAGAAAATGTCTGAGGAATGGATAAGAAGTGTTCTGGTGTCCATTTTTAAGAACAAGGTTGACGCACAGAGTTGTAGAAACTACAGGAGAATTCAATTGATGAGCCACACAATGAAGATCTGGGAATTATCTTCATTGTGTGGAAGCAAGACTTAGATGAAAGGTGACTATTTGTGAGCAACAGTATGGTTTCATGCCCAGAAAGAGCACCACAGATGCCATCTTTGCTTTGAAAGTGCTGATGGAGAAGTGCAGAGAGGGTCAGAAAGAACTCCATTGTGTCTTTGTGGATTTAGAAAAAGCATACGACAGGTTGCTGAGGGAGGAGGCCTGGTATTGCATGAGAAAATCTGGAGTGGCAGAAAAGTATGTTAAACTGGTACAGGGCATGTATGAAGACAGCAGGACAGTGGTGAGATGTGCTGTAGGAGTGACAGATAGCTTTAAGGTGGAGTTGGGAGTGCATCAAGGATCAGCGCTGAGACCCTTCTTGTTTGCTCTGGTGATGGACCGACTAACAGATGAGGCCAGGCAGGAATCCCCATGGACTATGATGTTTGCAGATGACATTGTGATCTGTGGTGAGAACAGGGAACAGGTGGAAG
>JARVJN010000254.1:6475672-6488115 GCA_031763805.1 Argolebias nigripinnis
AAGGTGTGCCGTGGCCGGGGTTCGAACCTGTGTCCTTCGGATCCTAAGTCCGATTCCCCTGCCATTACACCATCTTAGCCCATAATTGTACATAATCAGGGAGCAGTTCTAAACGCATTGATATTGTTGTGTAAATTTTGACTCCAGTGCGCCCCCTAGATTATTCTAACAGTTATATCTCAGTGAAACATCATCCGATATGCACCATATTTATTGTGCATATTCAGTGAGAACTTTTAGACACATGGTATTGTTGTTTAACATTTCGCTCAAGTGTGCCCCCTATATTAGTCCATCAATTATATCTCAATGACACATCACCCAATCTGAACCACATTTTTGCTGAATCATCATTGAGCAGTGAGCACTTATATACACATTGGTATTTTTTTTTAGCATTTGACTCCAATGTGCCCCCTACAATATTGACATGTCATGTTGAAAAGCATAAAAGGAGTGCACGTGAAACATTTGTTACAAGACAGGAAGTCAAAATTACTCCTGTCTGGAAGGTCAGATTTTGGTCAAGGTGATTTAGAAGATTCAGCATATGCGCACTCTGGTGGATGCGTGCGGGAACGGAATGGGAGCGTTCGCCATTGCGACCAGGAGGCGCTGCTGGAGCTCTGGAGTTCGCAGGTGATTTTGAAGATTTGGAAACTGCGCACCCTGGCGAACTGGTACGGGAAAGGCACAAGAGCGTTTGAGATAGCGACTGGGCGGACTGGCTGGAGTGCCCGCGGTCGCCGCTATAAGGCCGGAGCGGCGCTAAGCTGCGAGGGCCTCAATGCTGCTTGCAGCTTTAATTGGATTTGGTACCTGGATTATTGATCATGAACTTTCTTGTCCTCTGGATGTTTCTTTATTGATGAAGCACTTTGTTTTTCATCCAAAAGACTTCATCAGTCTAAGGAGCCACAACAAACACAGTTCCATAAGCAGCACACTCACATAGTGGGCCAACCAGTTTGATGACGATAAGATGGTTTCTGGAGTCCGCCCTCTCCCCCGTCGACTCGTCTGAGGCAGCCATGGCCAAATGGTACAAAACATCAAAGCTTTCAGTCATCAAAGAAACCATCTGACTTAACTTTGTTGGATTTTCCCCCCAGTGGATTATTGACCATGAACTTTGATATCCTGATCAATCTTTCTCCTGACTGTCTAAAGGTCTTTTATTGGTTGTTTTGCCTTTTTAACTTGCTTTCAAATATAGCATGAGCTTAAATTATTGAAAGAAGTGAAGTAGAGGATGAAAGAAGTCTAAGGTGAAAAGTTTAGATTAAAAAAAATACCATCTGCAACACTTACCAATCACAGGTCTGTCGTTCAGGGGCTCCTGGCTGAGGTGTAGAGGTATGGCTTTGTAGCAACAAATGCAGCCGGCAAAAACCAAACACAGACGCATTAAAAATCCCATGCTGGACATATTGTCAGTCTCTCTTCAGTCAGTCAGTCCCATTAGATGTGTCCTTTTCTGATCATAACCACTGCAGCTTAAATATGCTGTTAGAGGAGGATATAGCCGGTACAGGGAAGTAAGGAATGCCCAGATTTGCACGTGATCTTTGTTTCCCTGCACATGCCGGTTAGACAAGTCGACTGCTGAGGTTTACACAAAATATTCTGCTGAGAGGAGAGCAAGGACTTTTTGGTAAAATTTTGAGTGTTTTCTGTGTGGGGAAGCTACGCAACACCGTCTGTCTCAGATGGGTTTTGCAACAAAGGCTTTTATGAACTTTTTCTTAGCTGCAGTTTCACACAACTCTCTGAGATTTAAAGTGTCTGACAGTTTTCTGTGTGGAAATGAAAGCTGTGGTTCTGGAGAAGGAAGCTTGTGGCTGAGGTGCACGCCGACTTTGTCCATTTCACCTGAATACTTTTACGAGCCCCGTGTTGTTTCCTGTGCAGCTGCATAAACACAGTTCAAAATCTGCATAGTCATTGGAAATCATCACGTGCGCTTTCAGAAGTTTGTTCCTCTCGTAACACGTTGAGAAAACAGCTTTTTATCCTGAAATAGATAAACAGATTGCAAAACGCCAAGCCATGATTTCTTTAAACAACTGAGCAACATTATCCACCAAAAAGCACAAATGTATGGACTGAGACAGTTTGTCAAAAGCTGACGTTCTTCCTTTAATGCAAAGATTAGTTGGACAAATGGATTAAAAAAATTATTAATTTGAGGTTTTAGATAAAGGTGTAAATGGATACTTGTGAGTTACGGTAAATGTTAGCCAAAGTGATTTAATGTATAGTTTTATCCAATCACTTCAACAAAAATAAATAGATGGCTATGAAAGCATTTCATCCTGACTCTGTTTGTGCTGTGACCAAATCCAAGCATCACCTCTGAGCACGACAGGTCATGTCTTAATGGACTGATTCACCAGTTCTCTGTAACACTTTCTTCTGGCGTCTTCTAATTTCCACCCCTCCATCATATGTACCCATTTCTTCCTTTGAAGATCCCCAATGTTATCCTTTAAAGCAGGGGTTCTCAAACTTTTTGGGTTCAGGGACCCCCTCATAACCCTCTATCCATCCAATATCTTTACCTGTTTCTTCCATTTTGGGTCACGGGGTGCCACTGGTGCTTATATCCAACTGTCACTGTGGAAGAGGTGGGGGACTCCCTGGACTGGTCTCCAGTCCATCACAGGGAGAGACAAATTAGACAACCATTCACTCTCTCACCCACACCTAGGGACTATTTAGTTACCAATCAGTCTAACATGCATGTTTTTGGTCTGAGGGAGGAAACTGGAGTATCCGGCGAAAACCCACGCATGCACAGGGAGAACATGCAAACTCCACCCAGAAAGACCCCTAGACCGGGATATGAACCAGGACGACGATCACTACTGGCACACAAATGGAAGGTTGGCTCGGGGGGGGGTCCTCCTTCAGAAAATTTTGAATGTGATTTCCTGCATTTTGGTGTATTTTAATGTGTTGTTAAACATCTATGTGCGTGTAATAAAAAATAACAGTTTTTGGCAGACCCCCAAGCACCGATTCGTGGACCCCGGCAGTCTTTGAGAACTAAAGCTGCCAAAAATGTGTCTTTCAATTGTTTTACAACTACTGTACATTTCCCAAATAAAGCATTTCTAATTGAAATAGATGGCGGCAGCACGGTGGCACAGTTGCTGCTGCCTCTCAGCGAGCAGGTCATCCTGGTTCAAATCCCGGCCGGAGGTATTTCTGGGTGAAGTATGCATGTTCTCTCTGTGCATGTGTGGGTTTTCCCGGGTACTCCCGTTTCCTCCCACAGACCAAAAACATGCATGTTAGGCTGATTGGTGACTCTAAATCTAAATTGTCTAGGTGTGAGTGAGAGAGTGAACGGTTGTTTGTCCTGTCTCCATGTGATGGACTGGAGACTTGTCCAGGGTGTCACCCACCTCTTGCACAGTGATGGCTGGACATTGGCATCAGTGACCCCCCACAACTTGAAAAGGAAGAAGCAGGTGTTTGAGAATTTATGTTATGAATCTTTTCATTTTATTATGGCTGAGAACATTTTTCTGTAATGTGCGCACAAAACTTTTATCTCCAGCTGGACATCAACTAGTCGACAGCCATGGATCTGACTGCAGCTGGCTATGAGGTAACGCCTGCTGGACTCTGCTGCTGTATAAAAGTCTGCAGCTAACTGTTCGGTGCACATTCAGTGACATGATCCATGCATTGTGTACAGTATTTCTACTGGAATATTCGAAATAATGTAAATGACTAGTACAAAAATTGGGTACTTTTTAAGGTTTTTGAAGTAAAACCCAGAAATTTGAGAACTGTTGTCTGCTTTTAACTGGATCAAAGTTCAGTCTCATCTATAATTTTATATATAATTCACAATATTTTCCAGTTTTGTTTTGAACCATAAAACAGCTTTTGTCTTTAAAGTAACAAGTTGCAGGAATGTAAACCGTTAATGTTTCTAATCAATCAAAAAAAAAAGTGTTCAATACAGAAACAACTGGACTTTATTTGTAACAAAGTCCAGTTGTTTCTGTATTAAACGCTTTTTTTGATTTTATCATGTCCTGGATGACTGAGAATCTTCACCAGCATATTTCTAATTAATCACTCAAAAAACTACCGTAGTCTGACGCATAGCACAAAGATGCGCTCCACTATGACCTCTGACCTTTAGGTTCTCTACCAGACTTACCATGAACGGTTTCCTTTAAAGTTATTTTTGACTTGAATAATGTCTGATATTGTTTTCAATGATTACAATGAAGTTATAGGAAATACTGTATTGTGTTTAAATACTTTTCTGTTGTTTTTCCACAACATAACTTTTCCTTGAGAAACACCTGTGTGTTTTTGAGCTGGAATCTGTTCATGTCAGAGTCACAGTATTTCAGGTTCCCCAAAAGACTGCTGAGAGCTGATGGTCCACACTGAGTTTATTTGTGTGACATTTAGCAGTTTGTCTGTTCCGTCCTGATGTGTTCGTCTGATGTCAACCTTTGTTCATTTCTGAGCAAATAAACATTTGCTCAGTTGTACTTTTTTTAAGAAGCAAAGTTGGTTTCAAGTAACTACTGAAGATGAAAAGTTTTTCTCACTGCAAAACTCATGTTTTCAGCTGAAGTGTAAGCCAGCTGAAGGTTATCGATTGCCTGCTCATCTGCTGAGACACCGACCCCTGAAGCAGTCACAGTGACTTTCAGCTGCCTTGGGCATTGCTTGTCCTGGCTAGTCCTCTCCTCGTTGTGTATCCTGGTCTGATCAGCCAGCAGAATCCCGGAAAGATGAGTGAACTCGAGTCCTCAGCAGCACTGACCTGGTAAGGAGCTGAAACCCACTGACATGAATGCAACTTTGGGTCTGGTTATGCCATTTTAGCTGATGCAACTTGATAAATCATTTCCTGGCTTGCAGTGATAAATGACTTGAACTGGTCACATTAAATAACAACCATATCTCAAAGTAAACTATCAGATAGTTAAACGTTGACCAAATTTATGCGTGTATAAAAGCCTAAATAATTCCTGCTCACATACCGGTAATTAATTTAGCCTTAGTCAGGGTTCCTAACCCTGATCCTTGAGGAACACCATCCTGCATGTTTTAGTTGTTTCCTGCTAAGACACACCTGGTTTCAATAAATGGGTGATTAACAGGCTTCTGCAGAACAAGAGGAATTTGAATCAGGTGTGTTGGAGCAGGGAAACAACTAAAACATGCAGGATGGTATTCCTCAAGGACCAGTGTTGGGAACCACTGCATTTAGATAAAAGATAATTAATACTTGATTAATTATGGTTTATTGATTTTTCAAACAAGTTTTTCTTCAAATTATTATCCTTTATCATTTGTTTATTTATTTGTTTATTAAAATTTGGATTGCTGAAAAAATATGAAACTGTATAATGTGTACTTATATGAATTGTTGTTCTAGAAGGATTTCATTTTTTGTTTTATTGTTTTACTAACTGAAGAATGTTATTGCTTGAATTTATTTATGAGAAAAAAGGGGCAGATATTATAAGAATGTTGTTCGTCTCTCTGCTACATTTCATTGTGTTGGTTTTCTTTTTTTTTTTTTCTTTTTATTGTAAATATAATTAATTTGTTTTTAGGATATGAAATGAACATCTCATGTGGTGCATGTGGTGGAACAAAATTATGTACACAGGGTCCCAGTTACATCAAACAATAAAATGTAAAAGAAAAACAGTAATACGATCTAAGATATGAACTAAGAAAAACATTAAGTAAAAATAGCCTATACGCTACAAGGGAACACTGCGTGTAATGATGGCTTGAGAGTGCACGCTCTAGCTGCACTCACACAGTGACATGTAGGAGGAGATGTAACAACAAATCTAACAATCTTAACAAATCGTATCACCAATCTGTCTTGTGGTTTTTCTTTCTTTTTTGTCCTAGCTAACAGCTATCAACATTAGCTTTATTTTTGCTAACTGCTTTAGCTTGTGGGAAAACATAACAAACACCCACACCGACTCACCTCTTTGACTTTTATTGCTCGATAGCTCCTAATAAATTAAGTTTATTTTATATTTTGTCAAAGAATACTTGAGGGTTTTACATTTTGAGAAAATTTCTACAATATACAGCCTACACGTAGCTAATTATTTCAGCTAGTTGACAAAATATATTAAAATCACCCACTCCGTCCTTTTATTACATTTTAATCCTTTTATATTTTTAGGATTTCCTGGTTTTTGTCTTAATACATTTTTTCCTCATTAAATTGACTGCTTCTAGTTATTTCATTTGCATTCCTGTAGCTGATTTGATCACAGTTGGCAAAGTAGTTTGTAAGTGCCTACTCCATTTATTTATTTTATTGCTAGTTAATGTATTTTATAATTGGGATTTATCTAAGCTATTCCACTTATTGTTATTCTCAAATTAAGTAATGTTTTTCATACCACCTGCATCCTGTAGCTCTATATTTTAGATCAGATGTGGACAGCATATGGACTGAGGGCTGACCCTTGTACAGTCTCCAAATGGCCCCGAATATTATTAATTGAAAAGAAAATAACTTTTAAACTAATTGATAAAACCTCCATTTTATCTGTGAAACATAAGAAGTCTAAATGAAACATCTCTGACAAATACATAGATAAGCTAAAGCATTTTTAAATAATTCTGTTTCCAGAACTAAACTTAACTTTAAAGACTCCAAAACTTAAATAAATAACTATTTCCTGCTAAATATTCTAACAAATGCATTTTCACAATAGTCAGTTTACAGAAAATATGTATTTTTTCCTAAAGCCTTTTGGAGAGATTTTGCTATCAAGCATGTTTACTATGGTACAAAGAGAACAACAGTCAGTCTTGAAAAAAAAATCCATTTCTCTACATGGGCCTTCAATTGCTGTATATATCTTAATTTGATTCTCGAAAAAATAGTTGCCTACTCCTGTTTTAGATAGATGAGTAAACATCTTGCAATAGTCACCTCCATCTCCCTTGAAATATCTGATTTTACAACTTAATTTTTAGTTTAACTTAGCTTGTTATCCCAAATAAACCTTAGCCTTTCATGAAAGGGTTTTCAGAGGGTTAGACAACTTCCAAAGTGTTTAGTTAAAGTGCTTTCATACAAAAATAAAATTAATAAAATATAAAAAGACAAACATAATATGTATAAAAAAGATTAAATTCATGGTAAGTCTAGTTTAAAGGACTATCTCCTACTTTGAGTTACACCTCTTTCAGCTGGTAGCATTAGCTGTGAAATGCATGTAATTGAGGACATTTATTTTTTCAGGTGCAGCTGAGAGCAGCCTTTTGAACAGACGGTTTCCCTAATCTGTGAATTCCGCGTATTATCATTCATGTGTCAGCTCCGCACAATCTGTTACTTTTGTGTCAACGCGGTTGACAACTCAACAGGCACCTTTTTGAGGCAGTGGGGTTTAAGTGCCAAAAGCGAGCTTTGCTGCCGATAATTGCTTTAGGGGATGGGCAGGCAGTGCAAAGCAGTTTTAGAAATATCTACAAGAAAGAACCCTTTCGACAGCTGGAATGTGTTTTTGTGTGATGCGAGAAGGGAAAAAAGGCACAGGTTCATGCCTCCGTTTCAACACTGTCCATTTCAACACCTTCAGCCCGTGAAGTAAAATTCTTATATTTTATTTTGACACATGAACGACTAACTGATTCCTAAGCGTGTTATAAACGCACGGGACATTTTCGCAATAGAAAAAAAAATCCCACACTTGGATAACTTTCTTGGCTGACGGTTTACACACTGCTCTCAAATCATTCTTCTCATGTAGATACGTTTACAATAAGTGGCTATGAAACCTTGCTCAAGCCCAAACCTGCTGTACGGTAAAGTCAAGTGAAGGCAACAGCCAACTAAGGGCATGAATCAGACACTGTCTGGTTGTGGACACTGCCTGAGGGCTGAGCTGAGATATGCAGTGATTTTAGTGAGAGATCTTAGTGTGGGGAAAGAGAAACAGAGAGAGAAGACCGGAGCATATTTCCATGGCCGACAGGGAGATCTAGCACAAGGAGAAGCTTGTTCTTGCCCCATTTCACTGTTCTCAGGGTATGTAGCAGTAGGACACAAAATGAGAGTCAAATACCATTGGATAATGTGATTATAGCCAAATAGGAGAATGAAGGTTAATTGGAGTTAAGTGTCTGTAGAAAAGCACTCTATATATACATCTGCAAGTTAACCTCCATCCTGCCAACTGGGCTCAAATTCCTCCCGCCTCCTTTAAAATAAACACGGCAAGATAGTTCAGAAAGAATTCCGTAAATGTATATTTTCTGAAGATAATACCTGGATCCTTGGAGCACGGTCATTAGATTAGAGTCAGTTGCTCAGACGTTAGAATAACACGAAGACCGATGCACAAAATGCGTGGAGGTCGAACCCATGCGAGTCCACAGCAGCTATGACGGATCCTACCGCTACCCGTTTTCATCAAACGCTCGTAATCTCCCGCTCGTGACCGCTGGTGCCTCGTTAATGTAGGAGCTGTCATTCAGAGTTACACACTGCGATGGCAAAGAGGAAAAAAGCAGTTTAAGAATACAACTTTGACCTCTAAAATCTGACCAAAGCGGAACAAGTGAGGGGAAAACCCAGCTGCTTCCAGCATACATCAGCTTAAAATCTTTTTACTTTTCTATGTTTTTTTTTTGCAGAACACTTTAGCCCTTTTTCAGTTACAATATGTCTAAAACCTCAATGAAGAAACATAATGTTTCTCAGATGGAACACGTGCTAAAAGGCGCATTTAAAATGAAAATCACATTTTAAATGTTACGTCAAAATAAATTTTCGGAACATGTAACATTTCTTTTACATTCTCACTGCATGCAAATAGGGCCCACATATTTATTTGGCTCATATGTGATCAATGTCTGTTTTTTGTTTGACAGGCTGAAAGGTTCAAATTCAATTTGATTTAAAAATCTGACCCAGGTTTTTTCATACGAAGTACTAAAACAGATACATATCTGATGTTTATCAAAGCGACCTCCGTCTGAACAGTCATGTGCCATTTCTTCGAACTAGTTAGTAAGGTAGGGTTCAGAGGATACAACCACATATTGATGTTACTGATACAAATGTCATGCAATTTCCATCATAGAGCTCCACACATCTTCATTTACAGGATTGACGTCCAGATGATGAGTTTGTTTATTTTGTAGTTTTGCCATTAGAATGACTGAGACTTTACAGCAACATATGATATCAATGTTGGTGTCAGATTGTATCGATACCAGTGTGATTGGATCAATGCCCGAGTTTAAGTAATTCCATCCCTCTACTTAATTTCCTGTTCCAGAAGTGCAATTCCGTAACAGTCACTGAGGTAAAAAGGTCATGGAAATAACCTACGGTAGCCAAGACGTGATACATGAGAATAGGATTAATTCACATTTAGTGAGTTGTCACAAAATCTGATCTCACAGATTTTTATTTTATTTTTTTAATTTAACTTTTCTGTATATAGGTAGTCTCATTGAGTCACGAGGACTCATTTTCAAGAAACCTGTTTTAGAAAGACAACATATAGAGTACAGACAACAATAAAAAAGCAATTAAAATAAAAAAAAGATGTTATAAAAGCACTTACTGATAGCAGCATGGTCCTGTTAGCAGCATGGTCCTGTTAGCAGCATGGTCCTGTTAGCAGCACGGACCTGTTAGCAGCACAGTCCTGTTAGCAGCACAGTCCTGTTAGCAGCATGGGCCTGTTAGCAGCACGGTCCTGTTAGCAGCACGGTCCTGTTAGCAGCATGGTCCTGTTAGCAGCATGGTCCTGTTAGTAGTGTGGTCCTGTTAGCAATGTGGTCCTGTTAGCAGTATGGTCCTGTTAGCAGTGTGGTCCAGTTAGCAATGTGGTCCTGTTAGCAGCATGGTCCTGTTAGCAGCACAGTCCTGTTAGCAGCATAGTCCTGTTAGCAATGTGGTCCTGTTAGCAGCATGGTCCTGTTAGCAGCACAGTCCTGTTAGCAGCACAGTCCTGTTAGCAGCACAGTCCTGTTAGCAGCATGGTCCTGTTAGCAGCATGGTCGTGTTAGCAGCACGGTCCTGTTAGTAGCACGGTCCTGTTAGCAGCATGGTCCTGTTAGCAGCATGGTGCTGTTAGCAGCATGGTCCTGTTAGCAGCACGGTCCTGTTAGCAGCACGGTCCTGTTAGCAGCATGGTCCTGTTAGCAGCATGGTCCTGTTTGTAGTGTGGTCCTGTTAGCAATGTGGTCCTGTTAGCAGTGCGGTCCTGTTAGCAATGTGGTCCTGTTAGCAGCATGGTCCTGTTAGTAGTGTGGTCCTATTGGCAGTGTGGTCCTGTTAGCAGCATGGTCCTGTTAGCAGTGTGGTCCTGTTAGCAGCATGGTCTTTTTAGCAGTGTGGAATCTGGCTCATCAGATTTAATTCAGTTCAGTTTATTTATAAAGCGCCGAGCCACAATAGAAGTTGTCTCAGGGCACTGAACAGAAATATTCATCCATCCATTATCTTGTAACCGCTTCTTCCATTTTGGGTCACGGGGGTCGCCGGTGCCCAAGTCTAGCAATAGAAATATTAATATTTAAAAATAATAATTTCACATTATTTATCTGAGGAGCAGACTGCTTTGAGTTTAAAACTCATCACAGAACTCTCAGTAGCAGGAGTTGGATTCTGGATACGCCTCCAGAATCGGTCCTAAAGTGCAGGTGCAAATCCAGGCTGAGCTGAGCCATGCTGAGCACGGCTGTGCAGGGCTGAGTTGGGGCTGATAGGAGCAGTGTAAATGGGTCATAACTGTACCATGGCTGTGCCTTTTGTGAGTGATGTGTACTGCTTACAAGGATTCTGTACTACAGTTTCTCTTTGAGAATAAAATGTGTGAAAACGAAGGTCTTAAGAAGTACAGTATATAGAAGCCTGTAGTACCATTGCTAGCATGATTTAATCTTTTAGCTGTGCTCTGACGGGGTCTGAGTGAGCTTCACCAGGACTGTATAGAGCGTGGTGTAGGTTTAAGATTGGGGATGTGGAAAACAGCAATAAATAAAATGATTTGCAGTTACTACGAAGGCAGCAGCATCATAGCTGTTGAGTGAGGTTTTCCAAATTCACCACAATCCAGCTACATTTATTTATGTTGTGTAGAGGAATCACCCTCCAGTGTGAAGGGGCCGTAAAAACAACCAGTGACCATACAACTCAACGGCTCTATATATGCCTGTTAAACCTAACAGTATCTTAAATATCAAACAAACTTTAACACTTGACCCATACAAACATTTAAAACGTTGTTATACCACAAAATGCCTGCCAAGCATCGCCATGGGAAATACTCACATCAAATTTTGTTTCCATAATTATGGCTAGAAAATGATACGTGGAAAAAAAATATTATAAAGGCCCCATGATGTGAAGTTTGACACAACCTGGTATTATCTAAGATAGTGTTTTTCCAAAAAGAAGGGGTTTAGGGTAGGGTATTCAAATATCTGCATCTAAATCTGAACTGAATGCTTCATAGCAGTTTGATCTTATGGCTAAAAGTTTTTGGAAGAAACAAAATCCCTCATGTGATTCAAAACTTACCAAAATGTATAACTACTATCCTCCAAGCAGCAAGGCTGATTGATAGCCAGTAACACTGGAAAACGAGAAACTCAATGTAGCCTACATTTGATGTTTTAATAGAAACGTAAAAAGATAAATGAAATTACTTGGTGCTTCACACTGTTGTTACATTTCACAAGCAGTGTGCTGTCTCAAGACTGAGTGGGCTGACACACATGTTTTGCCGTCTGTAAGCAGAACCATTACTGTTTGCTTTGGAGCCATCGCAAATTGGCCAAAAAGAGCAGTGGTGAATCCGAGCCAGAAGGGCTGCCAACAGGCATGCAGCACACAACGGAGTGCCCGACTATTTGATTTTCTGCTCCATCCACGCTGAATTCTCAACAGGCTTCATGCCACCGACACGTTCTGGACTCAGCCGACCCCTCATCCACCCGTTGTTCCACCTTATCTTAGATTGTATGTCCCCATCTGATAACGAAAACAAAATCTTTGACTTTAGAACTTGGGTCTGTAGGAGTGAAATCTGTGCTACCAGTGACATTTAATGTGTGTCAGGATTCTGTAGACATCAGCAAAACTTTCAATGTCGGCAGAAACCACGGTGACTCATGCTGTTGTTCCCCTGAATCCAACCAAAAAAGCTCCAGATAAGACGATGAGCGGAGATGAATCCTCACGCACTTTCACAACACAGCAGCAGTGGTGATGCAGTATTGGCATCAGAAGCATTAATGTGGGTGGGGGGACACTGGTGGGGGGGTGCTGTGGGTCCTCCCACAGAAAAGTTTGAATGAAGTAGATGTCATTTCCTGCATTCTGGTGTATTTTAATGGGTTATTAAACATCTATACGTAAACACTTGATTTGATAAAAATTTTATAGAGCAAGC
>JARVJN010000254.1:7955038-7969244 GCA_031763805.1 Argolebias nigripinnis
TTTTTATATTTTTTATATTTTTCTTCAGCTTGTTGTGTTCTCGTTTTTAAGAAACATGAATACAAGTAATTTTTTTACAAGCATTTCTCAACCCTTTAGTCATCCAAGGTTGGTCGACAATATTTCTTTTTCTACGATTTCTTTGCACACAATTCTTTTCATACAGAGCTTCTAAAATATTCATAAATTCATCATATGATCTGTTAACATCATCAATATACACGTCCTATACACGGTTTGACCTTGGAGTAGACTCATAGCATGGATCAGTGGAATGGTTTCCCACAATTAGGCCATTTTGGAAACAGATCGTCTAGATGGACTCGAGGTTGAAGAAAAAACATCTGTCGGCCTGAAGAAACTCAACAATCAAGCTTATCTGAATCTGACTCCCCGCCAACCTTGGAAATGGGCTGACTATTAAATTTCTCCTGGGTCATGAGTAAACACGGATAACAAGCTTCATCTAGAACTTTTTGTGCAAGCTTATCAGAACTGCTGGCTGAACAACATCATCAGAACTGTGGCCGATCTGAAAAAGGCTCATGGACAAATCTCACCACCTCGACCTCAAATGCATATGTAATCTGTTTTTACTTGTGCTTGCTGGTAGAGTTTTTTTATGTCTCAAATCGTGTCCTGATAGACAAGATGCGAAATATCTTTTTTGTAATACCGCTATCTACCCTCATGGTTCTTCCTCCTTTTCATATCTATGATTATTATTCTTAAAAGAATAAGAAAGACTGCACTGATAAAATTAGCTGCAGCTTCATACACTCCGTCCATCTTCGGGCAACTGTGTGTACATGTTCTTGCTGTACCTCGGTGCAATGATAATAAAGCTTATTCTGATTTATTGGAAGCCATGAATAAAAAAAGAAGCCCAACAGGAAGTCATAATTTCGACTTTTAAAGTAATAATTTTGACTTTTAAAGTAATAATTTTGACTTTTAAAGTCATAATTTTGACTTTTAAATTAATAATTATGAGAATAAACATCATAATTTTTAGTTTTAGTCATAATTATGACTTTTGTTCTCATAATTATGACATTAAAACCCAATCACGACTTCCTGTTGGGCTTTTATTTCATAGTGGAAATGGGCTTTTATACTAAATGTTATATGAAGTGGCGATGAAACGATGTATACATTACATACCTTTATTTAAATGGATTGTAGTTTGAAGGCAGAGGGACATACACTGAATGAATGAATCCATGTGCTATGCAGGAAAACTACTGTGTCTGACAGGAAGTTGCATCCCTGTAGAGTCACAGTGTCCGGCAAGGGCCAAACTTCGAAATTAAATAAGAAAAGTCAAAATGATGACTTTTATTCTCATAATTGTGACCTTAAAACTCATAATCAAGACTTTTAAACTCATAATTATGACTTTTAAAGTCATAATTATATCTTTAAAACTCGTGATTATGTCTTTAAAACTCGAAATTATGACTTTAAAACTCGTAAGTATGACTTGTATGTTTGTAATTATGACTTTAAAAGTCAAATGTATTATGTTAAATGTCAAAATTATGACTTTTATTCTCATAATTATGACTTTTATTCTCATAATTATGACTTTTATTCTCATAATTATGACTTTAAAACTCCAAATTATGACTTTTATTCCTATAATTATGACGTTAAAACCCCAAATTATTACTTTTATTTTCATAATTACGACTTTAAAAGTCAAAATTATGACTTCTTGTTGGGATTTTATTTTTTCTTTCATGATAGAAATGGGCTTCCTTACTCAACAGATTTAGTTCAATATCTACAAAAAAACTCTATTTTAGTGTTGGCTAATGCGGCCATCTTGAATTCAACTGACTCCCAACAGTTAATCTGTTGTATACATACATCAAATGATGATTTCCTACAAATTGAATCAAATTTTGTGCAGCGGCTGATAAAGGATTTTGTTCAAACACAAACACACACACACACATGAACAATCAGAATGTTTTTTTTGTCCTTTAAGCCACAAGGTGTTACAATTTATGAGCACAAACAGTTCCTTGTCATAAGCTCATAACTGTAAGGTCTTTGTGCATTAAACTAAAGATTTCATTGATATGTCCAAAATTCTAACAATCTTGTGGGTTTTTCTTTAAATCTCCTGTTAATGTAATGACGCAGTCAGGTTCATCATTTCCTATTTTGTTGAGCTGGTTCTGCCTGAAGTACAACATTCTTGGTACATCAAAACCTAAATTTGACAAGAAGCACTGGGGGAAGCTCGCCTGTGACCCTGTTTTTAATATGTTGCCGCAGGCAGTTTTAGTCCTGCAATAACATGCCCTCACATCGGTAACACGGCAAACTGAGGTGAAGGCTAAAAAAAGCAACACGCCAACAAAATGATGTGAGCAAACTAATGGAAGGCAGGAAGAAGAAAAAGCTTTTAAGGATTTTGTGTTTTTATGAATCAAACCTTCTGATTGTCTGAAACTGAATGTTCTCATCTGTGCAGTAAATCAAATTCGTAGTTTTGATTTTTGTTCCAATCTCAAAAATAGCTAATTTGACATAACATATATTTATGAAAAAAAGGTTTTGACTTTGCATGCATGCTTTTTTTTTTTTTTTTTTACTTTGTTGTCTTGCCTCCTGAATGAGCTGTGACAGAACATGGAGTCGGGAGCCCCGACTAACAAACAAAAAGACAAGTCCAGATCCAGCCAACAGATGACTGACAGATTCAGGCTTCCAGTGCTACAATCCAGAAAACTAATTTTACAATCAAAATCCCAGAAAACCGAACTGCCAGTAACTCCCAAACCCAGCTAACAACCAACAACTAACAAATGTGACAATGTACAAGCCTGGCGTCTATAAGGGACAGAGCGGGAGTGAGCTTGGAGATGGAAAGCAGAACCAGCATCCATCAGACATCAGATCAAGGCCTCCAGCATCTGCTCACTCCTCTAGCAGGTGGAGCTCGTTCTTCTTAAAGTGCGTCAGAACTGAAACAGAAGACACATCAAGTGAACAGACATTCATTCTAAAGTGTGACACAGATACACATCGCATGCTAATATTTAAAACCTCATTTTTCCAACACTTTTATCTACACTGACTCATTCATTCAGTGCTTTAAACAAAAGATTGTTGACATCATGCTTGCATAAAATAGGTGGGACCTCAAACTCCACATTCTTTATGCACAGACTCAACCCAGAAAATACAACATGGCAGCTTCCGTAAACTAGCTTAAATTCCAAACAAAAGTAAACTGTTGATCTGTCAGTACAAATTGTTTGTATGGGAGAAGCAAGTGGATGGGGAGCAGACACACAAAGCCCAACTCCATCCAGAAATCTTAATGTTTAACACAAAGCACAATGTTTTTTTTGTGTGTGATTTGGGAAAACAACTATTCTGTTTTGCATGTACCTAAAATTCATTGAGCTCTACAATATAATGTAATGGACTTTAGTCACATGGACTTTATCTCGCGGCTTCGCCCTCATATGCAAATGTGATTTGTCTTAACTGTTGCTTGCTGGTAGAGTTTTTGCTGTATCAATAGATCTTTTTTGTAATACCACTGATTACCCTCATGTTACCTTCCTTTTTTCCATATCTAAGATTGTGGCGGCGCAGTTTAATTACTGCTGTGGCTACGCGCACTCGCCCCCATCTTAAGGACGGGTGTGCGTCAATTGCGATGTTTTTGTGCCCCGGTGCAATGACGATGCCAATAAAGATATATTCTATTCTATTCTCTGGAAAAGAAACTGGCAAAATTGGACACCCGAACACAATGACTCATCATGTCACACACTCTCCTCATCTTCCAGAGGGTCGTACCTGAATGGTAGGTGGAGAGCGCTGTTTTCGAGTGGTTGTAGTAGACAGGGTGGTGGTGGTCTCGATGAAAGTGGTGGACATCTCTGGTGGTACCGAGGTGGTGGTGCGTGTCGCACCCCGGCTTGTGGGCACATCGCCCACCAGCCGCACACTGCCATTCACCTTGATGTTGGGGTGGCCCTCTGCGGCCATGTTGAGAACCTTGAGCCCATTGTAATAAAGGCCAGAGAGCTGACCCTGGTAGGGTCGCTTCCGGTCATTGCCGCCGATAGAGATAGTGGCCTGAGTGTTGAAGATGGTCAGCTGCCGGCCTGGTGCAGGAGGGAGGAGGGGTGAAGATGTCAGCTAAAGATTATTTCACATAGCAGGCAAATGAAACTAATAAAAACTAACATACCTCACCTGTAATAGTTATTCAATGTAACACAAAAGCTGTGATAAAAATGTACTCTTTAAAAATAAAAAAAGTTTTATTGCATAAATGAATTAAGTTCTCTTCAAAATGCCATTACAATGCAGCTTTCACTCTAAAACAGTAGCCGTAGGGTTGCTTTTAACCTTTTTCCCTGAATGAGAACAAGTAATTTAACTTATATAAAACAATAAAAAATAAAAGCATTTCATAAGCTGGCATTAATAAATTATAGTTAACCTTTAAAATTAAAAAAAGCATTTTTAAAAGTATGAGCACTCACTTTCTTATGTTCAATTCATTGGGACATCAGTTTGGATAGAAATTCAAGTAAAGGAGTCAAGCTAACCGCTAATCAGTCAAGCTAACTGCTAATCAGTCAAGCTAATTGCTAATCAGTCAAGCTAAGTGCTAATAGGGTTTAAACGACTACATATTTTTAAAAGTGGACTTTAACATGATAAAAGTTGAGTTGACTTTGACTAGTCGATGATGTCATAGGAACTCAAGACTTTATATCGTATTTGCAAAAAATATATATACTGTACAGTATTAGGAAAAAAAAAAGTCATTTATTATTACCAAAAAAAAAGAAGAAAAGAACAACAAAACATTGGGCATGTATTTATGCTCCTACCATTTATCATACAGCAAATAAGTGAAAGGAAAAGCAAAACTATTATCAAGCTGCACAAATGCTGCAGTTTGTAGTTTTATTTTATTTAATCCACTACGTGGATTGGGTGGAATAGGGTTGGGAACAGCGGGGTCCAGCAGGGTGCGTGACTAGTCGATGTGAAATATAAAAACTCGCGAAATGGCATAGAATTGACGAGTCGACTAGTCAATTGGTCGATTCAACCCCTAACTGCTAATCAGTCAGGCCTCCTGCTAATACTGTAAGTGAAGATATCTCCCTATTAGTCAAGTAAATCAAAAATTAGAGCTGACTATATTTAAATGGACATTTCAACTATTTAATACTTGGCTAGTTACACGTTTTGCTTTTACACACATTTACATTTAAATGAGAAAACTGTTTCTGCTTTACTGTTGTTTTTGGTCTAGCAACATTTGTGCCACTATGCTAATTGCCTGCACCATGGCTATTAAAAGTAAATTGTTTGAATCCCACTTTTTATTTATTTATCCTAATGCTCATTAAATATTCTGACTCACACATATTTTTACCTCATACATTAAAACTCAAATCTGTGAATGTTGTCAACCTCAGGTCAGAAAAACAAGACTTGCTCACCTGTGTGCTCATAGAGCATTATTAGCTATTCAAGTTAACATATTTCTATGAGTTATATGTATTCATACACTAACATGTTCACTATTAGTGGTTGAAGAGTAATATATGTGTGACTAATAATGAGATACAAACTGACAAATTGACAAGATTTTTTTAACTACAGCTATCACAACTTGCACAAGTCAGCCATGTTGGATTTTGAGGTTAAAGTGGCTCAAGAATAAGACTTTTCAAGCTTAAATTTAAAATTTTGGGAGTTTCTGTTGATTTTTCTGACTAAGAATTTGGAAATTTTTACTTTCAAGTCTAAATGGAAATCATATGTTGGATTAGCTTTGGAAATCTGCAAGTCACAGCTGACCATTCACATGTTTGCTTGATGAAAATATAAACGAAGCTAACAATCATTTCATGCTAAAGGAACTAAATATCTCTAGTAGTGTAGTGCTAATGCAGAAGATTAATTCCTAATGCGTCCTGGTCTGATTAGCTGTTTGCTTGACTCTCTCATGATACTTTCCCTCCACAGAGTGTCTGCTATGCACAACACTGTAAGATACTGTCTACTCACAAGTTCTCAGCACAACCACTTAAAAAAGAAGAAAAAACTGAACTGTCATTTTATTATTATCTGAAGAAAACAGTGGCCTTGAGTGATAAATAGAATAATAAATATGCATACAGGAGCTGTGTCATGAATGTCATTGGCCTAACCTAAACCTAAATATCAGCCAAAACATGCTGCTCATGCATTATCATGGAAGGAAAACGCAGAAAAAAATTCACAACACAGGAATCATAATTAAAAATCTCATTTGTGTCAATTCACAGACTGGCATGGCTTGTTACAGCTTTTCGTACAGTACATAAAACAGTGAGTTTGGAATGGCAGGGACGGGTTCATATCACAGGAAATGATACAGCATGTGTGGAGTTATGCATGCAGCAGCAGTAATGTTTTTCTTTAAACCTGCAAGTGTTTTAGGCGTTGTTAAAGGGACTTTTATAACACGGTTAAGATGTTTATGTGCAACGGAGTTTATGAAAGCAGTTTATAATGGTTTTATGTAGAGTGAGATCACGTTTTATGCACACACAACAAATTAAAAAACAGGGATGCTTTAAATCCCTGCACGTTTTTAACATTAGAGCGAGACGCTGAACTGATCATCTCAGCGACCGGTGAGTGCAGCTTTATCAGGCCTCAGCGCACCGTAGCGCGTGCACTGTGACACCTTTCTGTCAAAATGGCTCCAATTATCTTTTCATCATCAAACAGAGGTTAGAAATCCATTTTGTGCGATAAGTGCGTCTAGATAAATTACAGCGGAGAGGAGCACCTGCTGTTTGGAAAGTTTTCAGGGAGATATTCCCACTGATTAGTTTGTTCTCAAACATTGCCAGGGGAGTTAATCCTCCTCTCCAAACAGTCTGCCGACTGTTGCATAGATAATAACTACCCCTGTCAGTGTTGCTTGTACGATTAAGAACACTTATACTTAAAAGATTATTCCAGGCATTTGTAAATGGGGTTTTGAAGAAAAGTTGGTAACAATAAGTATCTTACCTGTATTAAATAACTCTCTGAATGACTTCAGTCTGGAGAAAAGGTGCTCGTGTTTGACAGGAATGAAAAGCTAATGGCTCATGTGAATGGAGCTAAAGGCGATCGCTAAAATCGGTGGTTATTTTTCAAGCAGAGGTAGCAGCAGCAGCTAGCTGTAGCACTTCTGGCATAGTCTGGAAACCATTATGGCAGAAATGTTATAATATTTCAGCTGAAATAACTATATAATGTAAAACTGAAGGGCCTGTAGAGGTTTAAATAGGGTTTGCATTCACTGCTGTTACATTTTTAAGTTTGGAGTTGTTTTAATCTGGCAACAAGTCGCTTTGAAACTGACCCACTCATCAGTTCACTGTTCAAAAATGGATTTTTATCATCCTAAAATTGCTCCAATCTTTTAAAAGTTAAAAGTTGTTTATGCTATTTAAAACCATAGACAGAGCTATTTTGGCAACAACAAAAAAAAATAAATAAATAAATAAATATAATGAAATTTCTTCCAAAAATGACCTCAAGTTGTACCACAAATGCTATTGTATTACAAGCTGCTGCTGCTGCTTTTTGGATGTAAAAACGAGCCACAGAATTAAATGTAAACAAATACCGTATTTTCCAGACTACACGTCGCTTTGGAGTAGAGGTCTCATCAGTCAAAAAAAAATGTTTCATGAAGAGGAAAAAACAAAATATACGTCGATTTGGAGTATAAATCGCAGTTTTAGCGGTAGAGGAACTACAGTTGTCAAATGCCTAGAGGGCCCTATCACAGCTGCAAATGGTAACTGTTACTCTCTGGTTCAAGTCAGTATGAATGAACATTTTTAAAAATTGCATCATGAATAGGGAAATAATATAAATAAGTTGCTTCGGACTATACGTCGCAGGATTGGCCAAACTATGAAAAAAAAGAGCAACTTATAGTCTGGAAAAAACGGTATGTCATTTCAAACCAGTGGCAATGTGAAGGTTTAAGAAAAAGTGTTTTCATAAACTGGAGATTGAAGAAATCTACTTCAGGGGCAGCTGTGGCTGAGTGGTTATAACAGTCCATTACAGTGGGAGAGTTGAAGGTTCGATTCCACCAGCAGTCACATGTTGAAGTGTCCCTGGGTAAGACTCTGAACCCCTCATTGACTCCGATGTGTGTCTCATCGGGGTATGAATGTTACAAAGCACTGATTAATCTTTGTACAGAAATAGTAAGAGTGAGTTGATAAATGAAGCACATATTGTGTTAGACAGCACTTTGAGTATCTTCATAAGACAGAAAGGTGATATGTAAGTACTGTCCATTTACCATTTACTTTATTTTTGTCCCAACTCATCAGACCTCTCATACATAAACACCACGAACTGGTTAACCCCAACTCAAAATGCCTGGAATATCTTGTTATATATCATCCTGTTGCATTGGTCATACTGTACCCCTCAGTCCCTTTAACTGGACCTCATGGCTTAATAATAAATTTAAAAAAGGTGACAATGGCTAAAAGGGATAACAAATATAAAAAGGATCATTTTCACCAAAAAAAGCATTGTTTTATATATTTTTAAGGGGTTTTACACAGGGACCCCCCCCCCCCCCCCCCCCTCCCAGGGAGCAAGCCGATGGAATGACAGAAAAAAAAAGGTAAAAATAAAACACATTCTAGAAGTTGGATAAAGATTTACCTTTCTCCTGAATCCAATCTTCTACTGGCCGGGTATATTTGAAAGGGATTTTCTTATTTGCCATTTGATAGCGCTCAATGTCGCTGTTGCCTTTAAAGTTTGAGAATTTAACAAACAGCTTGAAACAGTTGGCGACAGACAACACACATTTAAACACTGGTTTATGATGAGGTTTATCTTTGTTTAGAAGGATTTATAAAAGCTTTATGAAGTTGTTGTTGTTTTTAATCCATGTAGCGTTACTTTAGTTGGTTTTAGCACACTCCACACAAAGATTATACAACGTATTCATAAAAGCACAACAAAAAACCTGGAAGAACAAACAGAAACAAATGCATCATAGTGAACAGAACATTGTTTAGAAAATAGCAAAGAGAAAATATCATGCGCTTAAGAATAAATACTTTATTCGACCAACTTTTGAAGAAAATTGGCGGTAATTCAAGAGTGCTAAATATCCCACTGGACACCATCTGCTTTTACATTTCAAGGGGTAACAAATGATTTGGAAGAGTAAGTTACTTTGGAAGGAAGGAGCTTTGTAGCCAATTTGCAGGAAAAGGAGGGCAACGTTAGAAGAGGGAGTTGGTAATTCAAAGTATGGCAGACCCATTGGGGGTGAAGTCCCACAGCGACACAGATTTGAAGAGGACAATGCATACAAATGAGATCATTACGAACTTTGTGGGAGGCCTTTTGGGTGAAAAAAGACGCTACAGCCCAGTTGCCACAATCATTCCTTCTGAGACGCGTCCCAGGTGAAGGAGAATTAAGGTTACAGTGTGTGTACTCTGTCGTTTTTCTGGTGTGACACCATTTCCCTTTGTGTCTGTGTGACGGTACAACGTTTTGTCTGACAACCACAGAGCCTGTCGGCGCTGAGGATTGAGACGCTGCATCTGTCTTTGAGCGCTTTGAACTAAAACAAAGAGGACGTGAAGGCTGCAACAAATTAGAAATGACAGCGTGACGTCAGTCAGGTGAGTGGGTATTTGAAGCAAAAAGGAAGAGAATCAATCATGGTATGAAACAAAGAACAAGGCTTCGTAAGCGCGCAAACGTGCCTAGTGTGGGATTGTCTCAGGTGACTGAGCTACTGAATGTTAACTTCATACACACTTCTTTTGTTGCCACCTGTGATAACGCTGTGCCTGGGTATGATATCATGCACGTTATTAGCTTTCATTACGTTAAAATCCACACGGCTGAGAAGAACGAAACGCAATCGCGTCAAACCACACTGTTCCCTCCGTCCTTTCATATCCCGGGAGAAAAACCCAGCCAAGTGCCCCGTTTACACTCAGCTGGGAAGGAGTGTGATTAAGGCAGCCAGGGAGCTCAGGGAGCTAAAGGACTGTGTCAGGAGTGTGCCAGCAGGTTAATCAGCCACAAGCAGAACTCCATTCGCTTTCCTTTGATCGCAAACAGGTTGGCCAAATACACTCCCGGCTGGACGAGGGCCACAGCGGAAACCAGTACAGTTGTACCAGGGGACAATGGGGATGATTTTAATTTAAATGCAGTATGTGGTTTGTGGTACACGTTGTGTTTGAATCTGAGAGACGACGAGCTCATGGCGTAGTTTCAGGTGGAGTTCTTCCACTGTTCCAGGTGATTAATGAGGTGACAGTTCCTTGGTAATGAACACACCACAAGCTAGTCATCCAACTAGTGGGAACGATCTCTTTAGTGTCTCAATCTGGTATTCAGTTTCTAGAGGCGACTTGAAAAATGGATAACCTTGTGAATAAAAGCATTATTTTGCTGAATATTCAGTCTGTCTTTCAGGGTTTTTCTGTTTGTGTCTTTTGAACGCAGAAGGAACTGATCATTCCTCAAATGAATTTCCTCAACCCTTCACTTTGAAGGGGGAAAAAAGAAGAATAATGTGGGATAAACTAACAATTTAGTGTGTTTGTTACTTCCTGAGATACACCTAAGGTCTTGTTTATATGATGCGCATTTTGAGTGAAATTGTAGCTTTTTGCTTGTGAACAAAACAACAGTGCATGCTTTATCTCTTTGGGGCGTTGCGGCTAAGTGGTTAGAGTGGTCGTATACCAGTGGGAGAGTTGTGGGTTTGATTCCACCAGCAGTTAAATGTTGAAGTGTCCCTGGGCAAGACACTGAACCCCTCATTGCCTCTGATGTGTGTCCCATCGGTGTATGAATGTGATAAAATGCTGATTATTCTTTGTATAGATGAGTGCTGTATGAATGTGTAAACGAGGCACAGATTGTGTTGTAAAGCGCTTTAAGTATCTCAGTAAGATAGAATGGTGCTATATAAGTATGTTTCATTTACCATAACAGTTACCAAAGAACAAACTATACACGGATTTCTGTTGTATCTGCTCTCTATGGTAATGATAATATTAATTACATAATTATTATTTTTAATTTAAAATTGTATTTATAAAAAAATCCCATAAATGATAAGAATACAAAATATAAAATCAAAGGCAGCAGAAAGAAGAAAAATATCTTATTATATCTGCCCCTTTTTTCAAACAAATAGTTCAAACAATATTAAACTTCAAGTAAAACTGTATTAAACTTCAACTTCAACTCAAACCTACACTTCAACTTAAACTTCAAGTAACAAAATCAAAGAATAACTCTTTCTAATTTTTTAACTTTAATACATTACATATTAAGCTACTTTTTTTAACAATTCAGTTTTGATCATTTTCTTAAATGTACCCATTGACTTGGCATTTTTAACTTCATTCTCCAAACCATTCCACAATCCAATTCCCTGGAATGAGGTGGACTGACCCTTCAAACTAGTTCTGAATTTTGGTTTTACAAATATCTCTGTTCCCCTAAGATTATAACAACTTTGTCTTTTTACTAAATGTATTTGGATATTTAATTTAATTTAATATTTAATTTTATTTTATCTTAATAGTTAACAGTTAATCGTAAATTATTAATAGTTAATAATCATTAATAGTAGAATATTGAATATTGAATAATTAATAGTATAATAGTTAATAATTAATAACCACAATAGTTAATATATAATAACTAATAGTTAATAGTATAATAGTTATTAATATAATATTTAATCATTAGTAGTAGTATAATAGTTAATATTTAGTATAATAATAATAATAATAATAATAATAATAGTTAATAGCATGATATGTATTAGTTATTAGTTAATATTATTGTATGTAATATTGCATAGTTAATAGATAATAATAATAGTGAATAGTTCATGTGTAGTTAATAGTTTATAGATAACAGTATAATAGTTCATAGTATAATATGTAATAGTTCATAGTTAATAGGTGATAATAATAATAATAATAATAATAGTTAATAGTTAATACATAATAATATATAATAGTATAATAGTTTAGTTAATAATTAGTAGTTTAGAAGTTAATAATAATAACAATAATATAAAAAATAGTTTGTTGGATTTTGTCTCATTCTTCCTGACAGAACTGGGTAAGTTTTGTGGGTAACAGTTTTTCTGCAGGTCTGACATAATGTTTTTGTGATGGACTCTCCAGAAGTCTGGTTCTCGTGTCTGCCAGTTTGTAACTCATAGTTCAGTTTTAGTTTCATGGGACCACATCAAGATCTCCAAACATTAGTTGTTGGTTTTGTACAGTAGTCTTTCCCCTGGATGTTTCACTTTCTGTTGGTCCAGGCTTTCTCTGTGGATAATGACTCTCTGAACAGCTTTAACATTTATGGGCACCAGAACATGTTCATCTGAAGGATGAATAGAGAAGCTGTGTCCTTCCTGAGCACTTCAAACGTTCCACGGTGTTGAAATGTTGGAACAGATGAACCCTCAGATGTTTGAAACTGTACGTGAGGATGAAACAGATTTTAGAGGTGGACTTTTCCCTTCCTGATGTCTCGGCTGATTTCTTTTGGTTTTCATAAAGAAGCTTTGTGTCTGAGCTGTGCCTCCAGTTAACACAAATGTTATCAAATAACCAATAAAAAACTTCCAAAGCCATGACATCATCATCTGAGCTGCCTCAAATTACTTCAATGTATATTAATCTCCGTGAATGTGAGTGTGACTCTGAAGAATGTCATAAAAACATATATTTTTGTTTGTTCATTCAACAAATAAACAAAACCAAAAAGGCGTTCAATCCAAGATCAGCTGGACTTTATTTGTTGCAGAAAACGTTTTGACTCCTATCCAGGAGGCTTTTTCAATTCACTGAATAAACTAAATAAACAAAACATTAACTGACCTGAAACAGGAAATGTTGATTTGAATGTTAAACAGTTAGAAACATGTTGAGCTTTTTAAACATCAAGTTTCTTCTGTGAAGTAAGTGTGAGCTTTTGTCTGTAGCAGGAAATATTTTGTTCAGAAGGTGCTGCAGCCAAAGACCTGCATTCTCCTGGTTTATCATGAGAGGGCAGTCCTCGTCAAACTCGTCAAAGGTGGTGGTGGGGGGTGCAGTCAGCCTAACAGATGCTAATTTACCATCAGTCCTCCTCAGAGTGTTGCTGCTTGTCCTCCTTTCCTTGAGTCACAGCTTCAGTTTCCTGAAAACCCCTCCTTGACGTCTCATTCAGTTGGTCGAGTCCTCCATGACGTCTCATTCAGGTGGTCGAGTCTTTCATGATGTCTCATTCAGGTGGTCGAGTCCTCCATGACGTCTCATTCAGGTGGTCGAGTCTTTCATGATGTCTCATTCAAGATGTAAAGTCCTCCACAATGTCTCCTTCAGGTGTTTGAATCCTCAATGACGTCTCATTCAAGTGGTCAAATCGTCCATGATGTCTCATTCAAGTTGTAAAGTCCTCCATGATGTCTCATTCAGGTGGTCGAGTTTTCCTTGACGTCTCATTCAGGCGGTTGAATCCTCCATGATGTCTCATTCAGGTGGACAAGTCCTCCATGACGTCTCATTCAGGTGGTCAAGTCCTCCATGACGTCTCATTCAGGTAGTCGAGTCCTCCATGACATCTCATTCAGGTGGTTGAGTACTCCATGATGTCTCATTCAGATGGTCAAGTCTTCCATGACGTCTCATTCAGGAGGTCGAGTCTTTCATGATGTCTCATTCAAGATGTAAAGTCCTCCATGATGTCTCCTTCAGGTGTTTGAAACCTCCATGACGTCTCATTCAAGTGGTCAAATCGTCCATGATGTCTCATTTAAGTTGTAAAGTCCTCCATGATGTCTCATTCAGGTGGTCGAGTTTTCCTTGACGTCTCATTCAGGCGGTCGAGTCCTCCATGATGTCTCATTCAGTTGGTTGAATCCTCCATGACATCCCATTCAGGTGGTTGGGTCCGCCATGATGTCTCATTCAGATGGTCGAGTCCTCCATGATGTATCACTTATGTGTTTGAGTCCTTCATGATGTTTCATTCAGATGGCTGAGTCCTCTATGGCGTTTCATTCCAGTTGTAAAGACCTCCATGAAGTCTCATTCAGGGGGTCGAGCCTTCCCTGATGTCTCATTCAGGTGGTCGAGTCTTC
>JARVJN010000254.1:8137455-8148727 GCA_031763805.1 Argolebias nigripinnis
CGCTCCTCCACATAGACTTTCAATGTAAACCGGCTGCTTCCGCTGCCTGAAACGCGTTTGGTGGGTAGCCGACATTACTCTTCACTGACTCAGTCAAAAATAAACCCTATCTCTGTTCTTATTGACAGTACAAGTCCTATTACATGAATACCCTGTTCATATCCAGTCCAGGAAAACACTCTTCGTAAAAACTACAAACATTCACTATTCAAACCCCTCAATGACGGGGACATCGGTGTACTGCTTGTTTATGTCATGTCACGAAAAGCATAAACATTTTTGTTTCCTACCTTGCAGGAATGTTGGAGACCACGGGTTTCTTGTCGAAGGCAAACTGATGACGAAAAAGTCGATTGCTGTGGCTGTGTCAATACCATACAAATATGTTGTATTTAGGAATAAAAAGTTTGAGTATGAGTTTGAGTTTATATACAAGGAAGGTTCTACACACCACACCAACAGGTGTTTGTTTGTGAAACAACAGATCCTCACCGCTGATGGTAAGTCCTAACCCTCATTTTGTCTACCATAACTACCGTAATTAAATTCCTGTTTTTGATTTAATGTATTTTTTTTCTCCTGTAGTTCACAAATAAATTCTTATTTATGAATAGTTCAACTTATTTAGGTACATGATATCTCTAGCATTTCATATTGAAATTAATACTCTTGGAATACTTTTAGAATCCAGCTTTTAATAAACATATTTTTTATTCACATAAATTAAATAGTTTTTTAAAGCAATTTTTCCAACTTTGTATTTATATTTTTTCCTCATAATTATGACTTAAAAAAAAATCAGATTTGTACAGCAGATTGTGCACTTTACTGGAATTAATTTTATCTTGTAATTGAACTATATGCATTATATGTTTCTTTTTAAGTACCATATACCGTACACTGCCACAAAGCGTTTGTTATTGAAGCTTACACTTGGTGCTAATTGCATGTTGTTTTTGTACTGTGCACCGTAAAACTCATGTTTTATCTTTCCTGTTAAAGGTGACTGGCATCAGTACGATGACATCATTTGTGCTGCGCCATCAAAGTTTCAACGCGCTAAGGATGCATTAAAGCAGGTCATTTGGCGTGAAGAACAACCCAAGCTGATTAAAGGCAGAGAAATCGCAGGGAACATAATGCTGGAGTCCATATTTGACCTTCTCAGTGACTGGACTGAGACCAACTTGAAAAGTTTTCAAACCCAGCTAAACCAGTTCTTTGAGGTTTATGGGAACCCTTATGTATATGAAGAGAGAGGAAAGAAATGGTACTCTTCACAGTTTGATGAAGACAACGTAAGTTGAGAATCTTTTTGTGACCAGTCGAAACACTTCATGGCACAGCCACCTCAATCTGATCCTCTCTATCTGGTTTAATTCTATAGGTGAGGAAAATCCTAAAACAGTTCCTGGTCACAAATGTCATTCCTCAGCATAAGGGTGGGGAGGGGAAAAATCTGTACATCCAAGACTGCCTGAGAGCAGCAGTGATCATGCTTCATGTGTGGGGACGGTATTAAATCAAACTGGATACTTCTGAGCTGAACTCGCTCTGTGAATCACTGTGTTTACCTGACCTTGACAAACACACATTCCTTCAGTACTGGACAGAGTTTTCTCAGGAAGTGTCTGTTTTAAAAAGGTGTGTTCAATTTTCACAGTTATGGTATTGATACAGTTTAATGCTGCACATATTACACAAAGAGTTAACAAGTGACTGTGTTATTATATACATGCTTAATGCAGTGTACTTTTTTAATAGTTTGCCAGACACATTGGTGCATCTGATAAAAACTGTGAAAACAGCCAAAACACCTCGATGGATTCTTGTACTGCCACTACTCCACCTGCTCAAAGGCGTAGTTAAACCCTTTGATGTACACTTTTCTGCAAATCCAAAGTGTGACTTGTCCTGGGCTGGTTTGCAAGACCTTGACTTGGGGAACTATAAAAACACGTGGAGTCAAGATAGGAAGTAAGGGCCTTCCATTACACCTTTACCAGCATTCTTTGTGCTGTTGGTTGCACATCTTTTTTGCATTTTTATTTAAACTATCAGATTTGCATTACTGTAATACTACATTTGAGCATTTGTTTTTCAGAGCGCTTATAAATGTGATGAAAAACCACAGTCACTTGATGAGGGTGGATACCCTTTCAGCTCGATCGTGCCTGTACCTAATGCCAATGGAAGATCTGGTGGAGTGCAGCACCAACATTAACCCTGAGCTGCTTGACATGTTGCATGTTTTCACCTATATTGTTCCTACAGAAATTACTGCTATCAACGTTCAAGTGAGTATAAAGTGATTGATTGGTTGATTGATTGAAACGAGCATTCAGTTAAAGATGCAAACATCATCTTTAGAATATACCGTTGGTGTTGTAGATTTGCTTTTGAGTTTAATGTGAGTTTAGGCATATGCCAGCCATAATCATAACTTTAGGTATTGAAAATAATTAAATGTGGTTTATAGTTTTTATAGTTCAGCTTAAAATTATTTTAACATTTTATTAAATTCTAGAAGTACATGTATTTGTAAACGGCCTACATATACTGTATTTAGGATGTTTAGGCTGCTTTCAGGAGCAGATTTCTCTTGGAAAAAATAGGTCTGTGATCTCAGTGGGATTTGTCTGGTTAAATAAAGTTTAAATTATTGATATTTTCTTATTTGTAGGAAGTCACTGATATTCTTGCACATATTCAAGGCCAACTTATTATGGAAAAATACAGGTAATGTATAGTTTTATCTAAACAACATAGCCATAAAGTCATCATATGTACTATTTGTTACTTGTTAATACTTTATAATACAAAAAAGTAAATGTTTTCTTAAGGTACATTAAGATAACTCGCTTCTTTAGTTATTGAAAATTATAAATATACTGTATTCTGCATTTACAAGTAAATATGATCCTCTAGGATTGGTAATTTTTAAAGGTAAAATTTGAGTGTTTTCTGCTAGCTTGTGATTGAAGAAAAGTTAACAAAATCATCAATAGAGATTGAGTACAATCGTAATCGAAGAGCATTGTTCTCTTCAGGAATGAGCATCCATTAACAGCAGGCTGCAAGGTCATAACCTCACCCTTTATAAACCTTTATTCTAAAGTGTGCCAGTTCATTATCCAGACATCTCTAAACAATGTGTATAAGGCAGATCTGACTGTAAAATAATATTACCGGTACTACAGTAAATAACTACTTAAAAGGTACACTGATTTCTGTACAATTTGCTTGAGATGATATGGAGAAGCCAAATTGTTGAAAAATGTTTTCCATACAAGTGTCACAGGCTGGACACATCACATGTCACTTCTCAAGATCCTCTTTTTTTTCTTGCCTCTTATTTCAAGGAGTGGTCAGCACCATCTATACAAATGAGATAGTGACTCATCCTCCTAGTGGTCATCTTACCCTTGATTACAATCTCTAGTCCCAATGTGGATATAAACACCATGTTCATGGACCCCCCCACCCCCCCCCCCCCCCCACAAACACACACACACAAAGCAGGCATCTTTCTGAGTACCGGTATATCATCTACTGATGCTTGTCCCATCTGCCTGTTTCTGAAATCTCTGGGCAACGATGTCCCTTTGCCATGTTAATCAACTGCGCACTCCACATCTTTACTGAAGTTCCATGAACTTTTTCCTGAGCCCTTGACTATTCAGTGAGACCTCTTTAACATAAAATTATGAAGTTCTCAAATCTTTTTTTTTTTTTTCTATAAGAAAACATCTTCTCGCCCCGTAGTGGTGGCTCATCTCTGGTCGGGCTTCCATCTCCTCCCTTGAGGTTCTGGCCTCTGCTAAAATGAGCAATTCAACTGGAGGCCTTTCAGTTCAGGAGTCCCAGACTCCTCTGTGTACAGACTCAGGTTCAAGCCTGGTGATTGAGGGAAGATGTTGGCTTCGCCTCTCGAAGGACTAATTTGTTGGAGAAGTTTTCTCATTCACTACTGTTGTTTACTCAAAAGAACCACTCACTTATGGAAGGTGAAGTTTTGAACTGTTTTTTACTCGCAAGGACTGCATTCAGGACAGGTTACATAAATTAATGCATATGCATGGGAACATTGTTGCGGAATCGGCAGCGAACATTATTTTTTTCTGACTTTTATAACATTCATTTTATAATTTTTATAATGACTTTTATAGCGTATTATAACAGCTCAGTAGAGTTCAGTGGATGTTCCTTGAAGGAAGCTTCTGCTCATCTCACAAATGCATGCAGACATGATCCATGGCCATCAGAGGTTCTACAACCTCAAGGTTGAGATAAGAGAATGTTTTGGGAGCCATCCTAGCTGCTTGTTCTTATGACAGAAGGGGAAAATGTCCTCAGCCACAATAATAAAACACAATATAAACAATCATAACCTTAGACCGAAAATTCTGACACAAGACCATCTCATTCATTAAATAAGTTGTTTGTATACCTTTTACTACATTTGAGCCAAGGTAACTTAGAATTGACAAAACAATTTTTATTTTCTTTGATAGAGCCATATAGTATTTGCTTCAAAATGCAAGCTCAACAGAAAAATTTCATTTAGCTAGAAAGTAGTCCTAACCCCAGTGCAGCTGTACCAAATAAAGTTTTAATTTTTTTTTATAAGTACAGTAATCAAAAATGACCTTTATCAGACTGAACTTCAAGTTAATGTGCAACTACTGTTAATTATAGTTTTTGCACAAAACTCTTTTTCTTAATTAGATTATTTTATTCATATTTCAAAATTGATAATTTTTTCAGAAATGCATACAATTTTAAAAGGGTCATGAACTTTGAAACATTACTATTGAAGGTATTAAAGTTTTATATTTCTGCTCTTTTTGTTTGTCACAGCTACTTCAATGATGACTATAGGAAAGAGTGCTTGGCAACGTCTGTGAGACTTTTAGATAAGCTCTGCAAAGGGGTCAAACCAGCATCATCCACCCAAAACTTCCCTAATATTCCCATAACTTGTATGAATCTGGTTGCATCGGTGTCCGACTTTTTTCAATGTAACAAAGAGCAGGTATGTGAATTAAAGCATGTGCTTCATGTGTTAAGCTTGCAATTATCCATTAAAAATTTTTTTTTTTAAACCCCAAAATTACAGGAAGCTCAAGAAGGAGACAGAGAGCACCAAAATGCAAAAGACTTTGTGATTTCTCAGGCGATGAGCATAATGAGAGACTGGATGTCTCGATCCTTCAAAGAGAGTTTGCTTAAAAGAGCTTTATTGTCCTTTTATGAAGTTAAGGCAACAGAAGAAATTGAAGTAAGCTCTTTTTTTTTTAATCAACATAACACGCATGCTTAAACTTTTTATTGATATATTATTCAGTGCAGTACAGCTTTAACTGGTCATATTTAACAGCTATGGAACAACATAATCTCCATCAACTTCAAAAATGAAGAATGGAGGCAAACATTCACTTTGGATTTTGAGGGAAAATACAAACGGGTAAGTGAAACAATGATAGTTTAAGATATGATAAAAAAAATTAACGTACAATATTTTTTTTGTTCATTTATATGACCTTGTGTTTTAGGAGTCACCTCTGGATCAAGTGGAGTTTTACTGCAAAAAGATTGAGGATCTTACTGGTTCCCATCCACATGTTGCTGCCAGCGTTGAAAAGTGTGCTCTGGATGCTGTTTCATCTTTGTGTCAAGTAGGACTCTACAAATATTAAAAAGGGAGATTTAGAAAGATTGGGTCATACTTTCTGATGAACGTGAAAATTTAAAACAATATTAGATATCAGCAAATGCCAGTGTTTAATGCCAGAAAATGAATTTTTCTAACTACCGTAAATACTCTTAAATCACTTGGATTAAAACAAAGAATTTAATGTGTCCTGCAGATTTGACTGGTTCAAAGCATCCAATTTAACCCTTTCTTTTCTTTCTTTTAATCATATGTAGGCCAGGTCTGAAGCTCAGTTGTTTCAGAGGATTGAAATAAACTGGAAGTTTGGGAAACTAATTTCTACCATCATCCAGAAATCTTGGCCAAAAGACGTCCAAGAAAATTATCAAGAAGATGAAGAAGCGGTCCTTCAACACCTTCTCTCTTGGACTGCTGCCAAAAACATTTTCCAGCTATACGGTAAAAAAGCTTAACTGAATTGTTAAACTTGTCAATTTAAATAAACTTTCTTTTTGAATGGGAAGATTCTTAAAATCAGTGATATCTGGGTATTTAAAACAAACATTCTTGAACACAGTGATATTGAAGCTATTTGATACATACCAAATTTGCAAATACAGTACAGTATGTAAAAAAAATAAAAATAATAATAAAGGCTGATGTGGTAAATCTGTACAGGTGCAGACAAAGAGCTGATTGAGAAGCTTTCTCAGGATGCCAGGGACAGACTTGCCATAGCTATATCATCAATCACTGCCATAAACAATCAGCTGATCCAAGGACACATTAAGATCAACCTGCTCAACATCATTCTGAAGAGGAAAGCTTTCTTCTTAGAATTGATGAAGATGGGTAAAATCTGAAATTTCTGAGAAATACATTACATTCAGAATACAATACATTCAGAAGTTGTAAAATTCAACTGGAATATTAGTTAAATTAACACTAAGAGGTTTCTACGTTCTTTTAACAGATTGGCTGTCAGAGAAAGAGCAATACAAAGACAAGCACAAAATGATGATTTTGTTGGAGCACAGACAAAGAGAAGTGAAAGCTCTGTACCGTGAAAAGGAGCTTGTAGAAGTCATTTTAACAATGTGTCGCAAACTTGAGGAACACATGACTGGTAAGGAGAGACTGTACTAATAGACTTCACTATGGTATTTTGATTTGTTAAAAAAAATACATGCTCATTTCATTTTTGCAATAGTTGATGTTGCTGACTTGGAGGAGAAAACGCAAATCAACATTGACATGATGCCTTTGGACCATTTTATGGAGGTTAATCAGTTTGACCAAATGGACAGTGACCCAGTGGTTGGCATTGTTACCTACTTCAACTTGGATGAAGACATCAGAGACATGGCAAAAAACCTGTTTACCTTCAAAGACAGTCATGTTTTCAAAATGTGTTGGGAGAACAATGCTATAATCCTGGCCAGGGATGAAATGGAAGATGATGAGGATCGAGTTGTTGACATAGAGGCAACGCCAGACATGATATACAGTGACATTTACGTTCCTTGTATTCATGAATACAAAGACATTTATGTTCGTCTGAAGAATGGTAGCATAAGCATTGAAGAAATTAAAAAGCTTTTTGGAGCATTCAAAGACAAATATGTTACACTCACTCAGGAGCTGGACATCATGTGTAAATTTGAGAAATCTGCCAACAAACAATGGATCCACACCAGGGTCGAACAGGTCAAAGAGTATCATGAGCTGCACCTGGCTGTGGCCTCAGCTGTAGTTATCATGAAGGTCAAAGAGACACTCGGTCTTCAAGGGGACTTCAGAGTTTTGGAAACACTCGAGAATGTTGTAAGTAAATTTGAGAATGACTACAAAACATGCTTGGAAATTCAGAATATACAGTGCATTATAAACACTTTTGTGCCCAAAAATCCGACACGGCCCCAGCCCGCAGTCATCATTTCCGAACCCCACCCAACCCGACAAATTAATAGTAGTTACAGGTCAGAATCTGGAAAAAAAAAAAAACATTTTTATTAGTTATTAATGGTCGGAGACGCGCAGCTGAATGGGACAGAAGATCGGAGCTGATGGGGTATTTGTCCTTTCATGTCCTTTCATTTAAACCCTGTTTCTGCCTGCATTCTTCTGAATTACTCAGACACGTGGACCGCTCTGGCACAGGTCTGTTTTGGGATACACTTGTCATCGGGTACGTGCAGCTGAATAAAAGATGCAGAAGATTGGAGCTGAGGGGGCTTTTGTCCTTTCAATGCTGTAAACGAGCATTTAAACCCTGCTTCTGCCTGTATTCTGATTTATTCAGATACAGACCCTGCTCTGACACGTCTGCTTTGGGATCTCACCCGTTTGGGTTGTCGGCCGCATGTCTCCGATGGATCGCTTCCTGGCAGTATAGTCCCATCTGAAGCTTAACTGAACTTTTTATCTCTTTCAAGGCCGGTCAGCTCACGGTGAAATGGCCGCATATGGCTGGTGAAGTATAGCAGGCCATGTTACCATATAATTGGTCAGCGGCTGATCCTGACCTAATTAAAAGCCCATAACAAGCCGGCCCACCCATTAATCACATTATAACGGCCCGGCCAGGTTGCCGGTTCCTCCCACAGACCCAAAACATGCATGTTAGACTTATTGGTAACTCTAAATTGTCTCTAGGTGTGAGTGAGAGAGGGAATGTTGTTTGTCTCGTTTGTCTCCATGTCTATGTGATGGACTGGAGACCTGTACAGGGAATCCCACATGTCTCGTACAGTGATGGCTTTATATGGGCACCAGTGAGCCCCGTGAACCAGAAAGGTACAGGCTGGAAAAGATAATGGATGGATGGAATAAAAATAAAAAAACATTTAGCCTATAATTGGTGTTAGAAAAAAAATGTGTTATTGACTTTCTATGTAAATGGAAAAGTCCATTTAGTTGTCCTATCTGGGACTGCATTATTTTAAAAGGTTACAAACTGGACAAAATTGTTGTGTAGTGATTTAATTGCTATAAAAACCTTGGTGCTTGCTTTCATGAACCAAAAATGACAGGTTGCTAATATTTTCAGCCGAGTACTTGAATTATAATTAGTTTTCTTTATTAATTCAGTGTTTTGCATGTTGCCAGGGAATTGCTTCATCACTAAAACAACACAATTAAACGGTGCACACAGTTTAAACAGGCTTTTTCCACAGAAAGACAGAACATTTTAGTAGTTTCGCTGATGACTCATATGTCAACGTGAAAAATAATATTGTCCCCAATTTATCAATGTGAGTGAAACATTTAATAGCCAGCATTTGTTGGTATAGGCTCAGTAATATGCACATGCCAAACAAATAGAAATACAGTTTGGCCTTTTACAAGTGACAGTTTTATTAAGGTGTCAGCCATGCTCTCAATATAGTTGACATATTTACTGTATAATATTCTTAAAAAGGTGCAATTCTGTACAGACAAATAATAAATACATTGCTGTGTTGTCATCATTGTATGTTCCCATAACGCAAAATTAGTTCTCTGCATTTAACCCATTGCACCTGCAGGTGGGGCAGTGGGTAGCTATGTAGGCACCCAGGGAGCAATTAGGGATCGGGTGTCTTGCTCAGAGACACTACAACACGTGGGAATGCCTGGGGATTAGGCCTGGGGCTTTCGGGTCCCAGGTTGGCTGCCTTGCCTCTACCCCACCTCAGCCCCCATCAGGATTGTTGGAATGCAATTACAGAAATTTAGTTTTAGGATGTTAAATCCCAAGTGAATTTATAGTGTTTTCTGGGTAAATTATTCAGAAAAAAACTTTTTTCAAATTATTTTTAACCTTCAAGAAAAGCAGCAAAAGCCAAAACAAGCTGTAAGCCTGAAATGTCTCTGAAATGAACCTGTAAATCAATTACTATGTCTATTTTTATTTTAAAGAAAAGACTTGTTAGACTTATTACAAGAAAGCAGTACAATCATCCATCAAATGTATTATTTTGTCAAACAAAACTGTTGAAGTTGTACAATTTAGTTGATTATAATATTTTGTTAGTTATGTATAGAGCACAGAATGATACTCTGCCTTCAAATATTCAGAGGTATTTTGTTAAAAGAACGAGTTGTTATTATCTAAAGGGGAATATATATATTTGTAAAGCCACAAATTAGAACAAGTTTGAGGGGAAGATGGTTCATGGAGTTGGATTGTGGAACGATTTGGAGGCTGATGTTAAAGTGGCTAAATCAATGGCAATATTTAAGAGAATGATGAAGTTAAAATTGTTAAAATCCTATGTTTAAATTAGTTTAAGTTAGAAATTATATGTTGTATTGGAGGTTAAAAGCTTTGTTCATTTCTTTTGGAAATTAAAGAAATGTGTTGTATGAATTGTTTGTTAGAAAGATATGGGGCAGATAAAATAATATATTTTTTTCTTCATCTGCTGCCTTTCATTTTATACTTTTGTTTTTTTCTACTTTTATGTGTATATTGTTATGTATTTTATTATTATAAAATGAATGAATAAAAAATAAAAATTACCTAAAAACTTGAAACATTATAACTGGCTCTAATTATTTGTTTCTCTTTATGTTTAGGGATATTTCTGGGACATTTGTTTGTTTGATGCTGTAATTATAAGATACAGCAGTGTCAGTTTATTGGCAGAGCAACAGACAGCATAAGCTATTATTGGCTAAAACTGAGATCTGTTCCTACTAAATCTTGTCCTGGGAAGAAAAAAAAAAGGTGGAGAAAGAAGCGGGCAGCGTCAATATTTTAGTTTCACCCTAATGGAGGAACTGAACAGAGCTAAAATAACTCGGGAAGCTAAGTGCAATCCCTGATGGGACTTGGTGAAGTAAATCAAGCCTAAGCAGGAACATCTGCCTGAGCACCTTCCAACATTGAGCATGCTAACAAAAGCTTCTAGCTTTAAAAAAAAAAAAACACTGGCATCCATAAATTCAGAACATGCTTTGTCTCAGTCGATGCCACGTCATGCCACTCTTCCACCTTTCAAGGGAGGAAAAATGAGCTGTCTGTGTTTGTGTAGCTGTGGAATCATTTATGAAAACATTCAAGGAGAACAGGCCTTTGACTTAATGCATTTGGCGACTAAAAATACAGAACAGTGGACTTACAGATTTTTTTTTTTAGACAGGAGTTTGTTAGTTGATGATTGCAGAAGATAGAAATAAGTTCTGAAAATTAGGCTTGTGCTGGGCCTGACTTTTGCACCATCCATCCATCCATCCATCCATCCATCCATCCATCCATCCATCCATTATCTTCCACTTGTTCTGAAGTCGGGCCATTGCAGCAGCTTGAGCAGGGAAGTCCAGACATCTCTTTCCACAGCCACCTCCTCCAGCTCTTCTGGGAGGACCCCAAGACGCTCCCAGGCCAACTGAGAGGCGTAGTCTCTCCAGGATGTCCTGTGTCTTCCCCAGGGTCTCCTCCCAGTTAGACATGCTGGAAGCATCTCCCTAGGGAAGTGCCCAGGGAGCATCCTTACAAGATGCCCAAACCACCTCAACTGGCTCTTTTCAATGTGGAGGAGCAGCGGTTCGACTCATGGTACATCCAGACCGAGCACGATTTGAACCGCAAAAACGCGCGTCACGCCTAGTGGTTGACGCAGAGGACCCAGT
>JARVJN010000254.1:8215234-8227839 GCA_031763805.1 Argolebias nigripinnis
TGCCACAAATGATCCTAAATCACTCGTACGCACAGTTTAAGAACAAATCTGTGCGTACGAACGGTTCGTGCATGAGGGCCATTGTATTTTTAAACTTAAATGATATCACCATGAATCCAGCTCAGCACCCAGGTTGCACCACATAGCACAACTTTCAAACTGGGCTACACTAGTCTGAACAAATTCCTTGACTGATGCTAAATTTTCAAGACAACAATCATATTACCCACAAAGCCATATTCATAAAAAGGAAGATGTGGCGGTGTTAAAAGTTTTAGTTATAAAATAAACTATAATTTTGCAATATTTAGTAGATCCTACTGTATGGATGTACAACGTTTTTGCCAGCTGACAAAATAATTTCAAGCGAGGAATTAGAAATAAAACTTTTCCTTTTTTGAAAGTTCCAATAAAAAACACAATAGAACAAAGACTTGCAAGAACATCAGCATGCCTGTAAAAATTCAAGCTAAAAGTAAAATATCGCTTTATTCTCAGTTGTCTGAGTAGATGCTTGCTTTGAATAAAGTGGGACTCCATGTGTTAAAGTCTGCCTTGATATCAAGTATAATAAAAGTGACAGGACAGTCTGCTCTCAGTGGTAGTCAAATATCAGAGGTAATTGCTTGTGAAACACTTCCACCTGATAAAACTATCAGTTTTATCTGATGGAGAGTGAACCTTTTTGCTTGGTTCTTACTGTGCTCCTCAGAAACACCACAGGGTTCGTCTGCTGAGAGCTTTTCAATCGTTGAAATTAAAGGCTATAAGCTATGAACCAGAACAATTACATTTTTTTTATTGCTTGAAGGGCCAAACTGTTTCTTCCCACATGCTTTCAATAAGTCACAGGCCTCGCTGTGCCAATCAAACCCAGCATGGCTGTCCTGATGGGAAACCTATATGTTGGAAAAGTAAAAATAGATACTAGGAATTACCTGCAAAGAAATAGAGGGGAAAAGTCTATATTTAACCCTCGCATTGTCCTTTAACCATATCACAGTATTTCTTAATGAAAAAAAAAAACCCACCTAGCATAACTACTAAAATATTATATTTAAATATTTTCCCAATGGATGTTGAATGCATCTGCTACCCATGTCCTTCTTTGGATGAAGTCAACAGCAGTCAGCTGTTCTCAGAGTGGAGCGTTCAATTCTGCATCCTGGGTGCATGTCAAACCAAATGTTTACTCTTGTGCATTGCAAATGTGTTTTTGCCCTTTACATCCAAATAAAGGCAATATTGTTGAATGAGATGACAGGCGGAACTCAACAGCAATGTCCAGCAGACAAAATAAGACGTGCTGTACCTCTTCAGGGGTAAGTTAAAGTCCATCTTGATGAATTTTACAGAGGCTCTCAAACATAAAAAGCAAAACATTACAGAGTGAGCTAATATAAAAATCTAAAGTATAGAGATAGGGGTAAAACTGTGTAAAAAATAAGCATTACTCATAGGAATGCATTATTTTATGCAATAATCATGGGATCCGGTAATGCATTTATAATGGGATTACCTTATGGTTGATTTTCCCTCTAAGGAAAACTAGAGGGTAGTAATAATACTGTGATGTTACAGGAGCATTTGAAAAATGTTGACACAAAATAAACTGATAAAATAGAATGATTTTAGGCTTTTTCAGAAAAAAAAGTGTGTTTACTGACTATACTAAAATGAATAATTAAAAACACGGACAAAAATAAATGTGTGGGTGATTTTTCCCATAATGGCTATCCAAGAGTTAAGTAAGAGGTAAATGTCTGACAGAAGGTAACAGATAACATGTAATATTAATGAATGTATCCAAGCCTCATACTTGTTTAAGTCCACCCAGAACTGCAGTTCCATTGACTTCTGATATAAGATGAACACAAACAAGCTGATGCACTCTTGCTTCTGATGAAGTACCGCCCTTTAAAGGCTGTGTACGGGAGAACTATCTTCTGGTGTGTTTTGAGCACTTTAGCTGACTACTTCAGATGACTACCATCAGCTCTGCTGCTGAGAGGCAAGATAGAAAAGAAAAGAAAGCAGAATGAAGAAAATGGGATTGCAACTAGAACAATAGTGCGATGGAATGAGACCAGCTCGGCTTACTTTTGAACCGCACACACCTAAAAGCCGCTGTAAAGCCTCAGAGGGGCCTCGCGGTGGAGAGTTATAGCATGTACTTGCAGGTGCAATCGAGCACCGGGTGGGAATGCTGTCGGCCAATGACAAATTACTTTTATTTGTGTGGCCTTTCAAAACCGTCCGCTGCACTGCACAAGTGCACAGCTGAAGGAAACTGATGAGAAGCTGCCTATTGATCCCCTCTATTGTGCAGAGCAGGTTAACAAATATGACATGAAGTGCAACTGCAAGAAGGCCATGAACGATGGAAACGGGAAGGTTATTTGCACACAAAAGGACATACGTGAACATGTCCAAGGGTAGAGGAACAGTTACTAAAACATTTAAGTAATGACAAAATGAAAAAGCCATCCTAGCAGTTGACTTATGAGACAACAAACAAAATGTAAGAGCTTGAATAATATTGCAATTAAATGAATGTCAGCGCTGCAGGCTACAATGGCAAAGAAATGGACTCAGTTGAAGGAGAACAGGAGGCAAATTTTGAATGAAGCTATTTATATATTTACGGTAAACACAGGAAACAGGAGCAACATAAGACATGACACTACCCAAGAACTATTAAAAGGATCTGTCGACCGAGAAGGAAATATACTGGGAGAGGTGATTATTGAGATTGTGATTATTGACAGGTGTGCTGGTTACTAATGGAAGACATGGGGTTTGTAATGAGCTGAAACTAGAAGCTAAACAACAAAAACATCCATCCAGTGTTCCATTATCTTGCTTCTTCCTTTTTCAGGTCACGAGAGTCCCTGTGTGTGTGGTAGGGGACACCCTGGGCAGGTTACAAGTCCATCAGAGGGACACATGGAGTCAAACGAAACAAACAACCATTCACATGTAAGGACAATTTAGAGTTAACCATTAGCCTAACATGAATATGTCTAGTCAGTGGGAGGGAACTGGTGTACTCTACAGTAAGAAAACCCACACAAGCACGGATTGAACACGCAAACTTCACCCAGGAAAGCCCTCGGCCAGGATTCAATCCAGCAAACTTCTCACTGAGAGGTGACAGTGCTACCAACTGTGCCACCATACTGCCCACAACTAAAACCAATCCAAAGCAATCTGGATTCAATACCAAACAGGAATCAATTCAAAACACCAAAACTACGGCCAAAGACATACGGTAAAATATGATACATGAACTCAAGTTACTCAGTGTGAGTGGAATGCTAATTATTATAATTTTTTGTTTCAAAAATATTAAATGTATAAAATCTAGATGATAGAACCATGCATTTCTCAAATATCTCAAAACAATCCTTACAGAACCATAAAAAAAATTAAAAAAACTTTTTGGAAACTAATCTAAAAATGGCTATATAACTGGCTGGCTGGTACCGCTGATTAAAAACCCAGCTTTAATAGAAACTCAAACATTCCTGCCACAAACCCTTGAAGTTCAGGTGAGGCTTTGAAGCTATTGATTGGATGATTTGTATGTGTTGCCGGTGCTCCTGAAATGTGTTCCCAGACACATTTCAGGAGGCACTTTCCTGCCTAGGTGTTGATGGATGTATCTGTGGCAAAGCTCTGGGCCTGAGAGATGCCAGAGGGTGGAAATGCGCTGACGGCCTCAAGGTTGCCCTGCCTGGCACCAAAACAGATGGATGACCCTCATTGTAACTGTCTGTAATGTGCTCAGCTCAATCACTCCCTCTCGCTCCTTTGCCTTTAATGCATCTCTCTTGTTTGCTTGTCAAGGCGGCTTGCAGAGTGTCTCAGCTGTAGCGCATATATGCAGGGGCGGCAAATCGCGTTATGATTTTATCTATCGCACAGGGAGAGTGTGGATTATATATGTTCAATATGAGGCACACTGGTTGAAATGATTAAAGGAGAACTCAAGCCCTTGAGAAGTAATTTTATTTGCTTCAAGTATGAGAAAATAAATGTAAAGATTTTGCAACGATCCTTATTAGGCATTAAAGAAATTACAGAGCACACGCTCACAAAAATTACCATTGCATTTACATTAAAAACAAGGTTTAGCAAACTGTGGCTCCTTGAAAAGTTACGTTTAAATCAGTCTCTTCTGCCAACAATGTTTAAATCAAGTAAAAAAAAAGTGAAACAGAAAAAAACACCTGAAAGTTGAGATGCATTTTGCCTAATTGGTTGTAGTCAGAACAAATTTCGAGCAGTTGCAAGCACAGCATTAAAAAAGTACTGTCTACTGTGCTGCTGTGAAAAGGGATCTCGTTTCCATTCTGTAATCACATTCATTTCACCTGCCTTTAGTTTCAAGACTTCCACATATCCATTAACATCAGAGGAAGACCCATCTCCAACCTACGCCTTGCTAATTGTATTGATCTCATGGGGAATTGGAAAACGAAGCTCCAGAAACTCACCACTAAGTTAGAGAAGGTATACAAAGGTATACAAGTGGTAAGAGTAAGATCCCACAGCTATCTAAAAGCAAACAATGTCAAAAGGAGTGGACGAACACCAGAAATACCCTGAAATGAAAGACTTCAAGTATTTGGGGTCTTCTGTGAGACAAGCTGGAGGCTTCACAAGTGAAATAAAAACAAAGATTAGTACAGCTTTATCATGTTAAGACTTGTTGGTGTCCGGCAAAACAACTCCATCAGCTTCTCTGTGAAGGTCAGACTTCATAAATCATCAGTACAGTACTCAATCCTATTCTATGGATGTGAAAGTTGGACCCTCACAGCAGATACTGAGAGGGATTTTTTAATGTGGTACAGGAGAATGCTGTATGTATTTTACACAGAACACAAGACAATCACATATGTAAAACAGTTGCCACATATCCTGGAGAACAAGAACCACAACTCACTGCATACATCACTGTAACCAGACCAGGTATTGTCACATTACAAGGCGTTCCTCCCTATCAAAGACTATTACAGAAAACTAAAGCAGAATCTACAAGGCAAACAGTGTAAGACCATCAAGGAGAGGCCTGGTTGCAGCATCCAAACCTTGCTTTGTACAACAGAATAGAATGCTAGAGACACTTGACTGCTCAAGCATCCACCATGACACCCCTGCCACCCTCTGGGTCCCTCAATAGAAGTTCTATAAGGTGATTACGATGTTGACAAGTTTAACTGCACCTGATTGTTTTCCTGGAGTAATCTTTTTTGGCATATAACTAGTAAAGCTCAATAACTCTATGACCTCAAAGTTCATGTGTAATAATCCAGGTAAAAAAAAATCCAACAAAGCTATGTCAAGTCCTCTGGATGGTTTATTTTTGTTTATCCAAAAGACTTCATCAGGTGCTGCAAGAAACTCAGTCTTAAAAGCAAATTTACATTGTGGGTGCTATGTGAAGGTGCATCCACTTATGTGAAGGGGATTTTAAGCTTAGGAAAAGTGTGAGGAGGAACAAATCTGGCTGGATGATGTCAAAAGCAGATTGCAAAAGCTGGAAGATCTTAGCAACAGTTTTGGCTTGACAATAAACAACTATATTGTCAGCATAGACATGTACAGATCCATCAGGGATGCTCTGACCTACATTGCCTATGTAGAATGTAAAGAGGGTGGGTCCTAAGACTGAGTCCTGTGGTACACCATTGTTTGTTAAATAACTAGAGGAAGTACCATTAAGTTGAACACATTGCCTCCGATCTGAAAGATAGTTCAAGAACCAACCAATGGTGTGATCTGAGAAATCAATTTCTGAGAGCTTATGACAATGATTGGTATGCTCCCATACAATGATGAAATTAGTTCTCTGCATTGCAACAATATGCAACAACAAAAAACTTGCTTCCAAGGCCTACGGAACACCAGAAGACTCCTCTATGCTCTCCATGACCTGTAAATCTATAAAATCTGTAAAAAAAAAAAAAAAAAAAGTGGCTGGATTGCAGCAAATTTCAAAAATCCTTCAGTGTGAAGGCAATCATGATGCTGCTATGCTTTTAGTACTCACCAAAAAGGGCTTTCTTGCTATTTTCCATTTTCTAAAGATGCTCTCTTGTGCCATTACCATATCTCTATATGTCTATATAACTGGAAACAGGACATATAGGAATTTAGGGGAATTAACTGAAAATTGGGTCTAGTTTAAGATCGCTGTATCATATCCAAATCAAAATCTGAACATTTTGTTTAGTCATGGGTTTATAATAAATTTGATTCCAAGTTTATGAATGTATGGTAACCAGTTTAATTACTTAATTTGCACATTAAAACATCATTATATCATAACCACATATTTTCAAATCCCGTTTAAAGACCTACTACTATTCCGTTGCTTTCAACACCAGATGATCTGTGTTTGGTCATTACCGGTATATTTATTATCTGTGACGATTTTATGTAAATATTCTGTTTTTTTTTGTGTGTTTTTTTTTTTTTTGTATTTCATTTTGTATGTTGCCTATGTGTTGCCTGTTGTTGTTTGTTTGTACAGCACTTTGGTTGGTATTGTCACTGTTTTAAGTGTTCTATAAATAAAATGGTATGGTATGGTATTTTATAGAACAATAGATTTGGTTTCTTTCTACAGCTTTGTTGTCATAATATTATCCTACATTCATGTAAGTACCTCAAAACAACAACAAAAAAACATTCATGTCACATTAAGTTTAGTCATATATTTGCATTGTGTTTACATAAAAACAAATGAAAATAAAAGTGAGTAAGCTGCATATCACAAAAAAATCACTGAAACATCTAAATCATATGCATGTAAATTTTCTTTTCTTTTTTTCAAACAACTCTGATCAAAACTATTAGCATGTTATTTGATCATGGGGAGTGGTGACACAGGGGTTAAAGAAGGCGAGCCTGTGACTGAATCCCCAGATTGTTACAACAAAATGTGGGTGAATTTCAGATGAAGCACCCACATCAGCTTCCTCCATCATTTGTCCCACTGTGGGCCCTTAAGCAAGGCTCTTAACCCCTTCATTTGCTCCAAGGGCACCTTATTGCAGCCTTTGCTCCACACACATGGGCTGTGGTATAACTCATCAGTCAGTGGTTGCACAATAAAATGCATCTGGCGTAAAAACAATTACCAACATCTTTGTGCGAATTTGCTCTCTATGGCGACTCCTAAAGGAGGAAGCAGCTGAAAGAAAAATATAAATAAACAAAACTGCATAAAACAAGATTTTTTTTTATAAATTGCATTTCACAACCAAACTATTAACAACTGAACAGAAAATTTTGCAGGTAACTACGTCTAACTGTCACTGTATACCCAGGTGACCTAGTTTGTCTTAGTGTGTGGTACCTCAACTGCTTAGCATATTTTAGTTAAGGTTCTGAGTTCATATCTTATTACTGTTTTTCTTTTACATTTTTTACTTTTGTTGTATGTAACTGGGACCCTGTTTACACAATTTCATTCCACACATGTACCACATATGGTACGAATGACAAGTAAAGAAACTCTAACTCTGACCTTTTATTGCATATTACAGCAATGAAACATTGTTTTAGTCAAGCTTATGCTAGAAATGATTTTCCCCGACTTTATTTAAACTCCATGTTAAGGGTAACCTTTTAATATTTTTAATTCAAGAGTAAACTATTTGAAAGTCCTGCTAATTCCTAAAAATTCTCATTAGTTTAAAAGAAAACTTCCCAAGTTTGAACATTTTTAGGATTTTGCAAACCTAATGAGGATACAGCTACATGCCAGAACTTTCCACTCTTGCCACATTAACAACGAAAACCGGAAAAGCTCGCTACTTTAATCGATGAGGCGGACATTCAGGAATCACTGAAGGTAAACGGACTGACCTCCTCGGACATCAAGGAAAGATCCCTTCTTGACTGACCGTCAAAGGTAACAAGTCGCTGATTGTTTTACCGGACCTGGTCTAGCTCATATCGCTCAAAGATAATTGATGATATTTTGTGTCAGGATCAAACCTGCTCATTTTACATCTGATATAGTGTACAGTCAGTAAATCTGACTGTTACCCTGTACTATTACACCCTCTAAAACGTCACATCTGCACTTGGTTGTTTCCATGAACTTCTTGTCACGGTCACAGTCATAGCTTAGAATTGAAGGCACTGTGTTCAGATGGTGACCAAGCCTCACCACTGCACGCAGACCGCATGGCATGGATACACTACCATGCACCACCTGGGACACTGTATAATCCCAATCAAAACCCTGCAAAGACCAAATATGTTGATGTTATGGCTTGAAGACATATGTTTGAGTGACACTGTAGTTGCAGGTTGATTTTCTGACCCAGCTGTGCTGTGGCCCATGTGGGATTAGATGGCCTGACTCGTCCCCCAATGGACATCCACCATGCATCCTAGTTGAAATCTTCACCTCCTGCTCCTCCAACAACTGAAGAGGCCTGCCTATCTAAGTCCAGCTCTCCTGCCACTCAGAGGTCTGTAATTTAAACAGAGCAGCTTGCCATTTTGGTATGGGTGTCTTTATTTGTGCAATGTTTGACTTTGGCTAAAAGTTAATTTCTGCTGTAAGATAACCTTTTGAACATATCAACATAGATTGTGTTGGACCTTTACCCCACATAAGCCAGAAATCAGTTTTACTTACTTTAACGTGTGCTTCAACTTGCTAACCTGAGACCATCCCACATCTAACACCATTGAATGGTACGAGTCTGTGTAAACTTCTGAAGACAGTCAGAAGGCTTAATAGTTCAAAATCTTTGTTTTGAGTCCATGTACATTTAGTTTAAGGCTAAATGCATTGCTTTTGTTTAGTCATTGAATTAAAAGGGTTGTATTGATTAATTTGATCCTACTTCAGTACAAGTATTAAGTTGTGTACTTTAATTTATCAGGAGACTTAACATACTATTTAACTCAATAATTTGACATTAATCTTGTTATTGCATCTGTTCTGTTATATTCGTAAACTATACTTGGTAATAATATTAGAGGTGTACTACAGTAAGGTGTGATAGGTCAATCTGCATATGTATGTGTGTATCTCAGCTTTATAACCTGAACCCCACACTCTGTGCTCTTTGAATTGAGAAAGCTCCTCGGATGAGAAGTACAACATCTGTTACTTTGTACAAATAAAGTCCATTTGTTTATGTCTTGAACATTTTTGAATTTACTATCAGAGTTTTACATCTTAGTGGGGTCATTAAATGTAGAGGTGGTCTTAAGGACAACCGTATAGACAGCTGAGAAATCTTGCAGAAAGAGATGGAACTGTCTTTGCAAGATTATACAGTGCCTCAACAAAATCCTATTTTCTGAATCATAATTTCTCTAAACTATAATACTGAAAAGCATAATCTACTTAGTGTATTTATAGATAAATGTTGTTCTTTAAAGGTGCAGTACTCCATTTTTAAGTCCTTTTTTGCTAAAAGATTACATTTCCCCCACAAATTCTGTGGAAAATCCTTTAACAATTAGAAAAACAACTTATATTTATGTCCTCCCTAAAACCTATCATCTCACCTCGGTATTGATTACATTCCTTTGTTGACAAAACCTGTTCGTGGATTATGATTAAAGTGGCTGCGTCTGGGTCCAGCTGATGCTGAGCCAAGTTCTGAGGATGTGCAAGTGCGCTCGGTAGCCGACGAACCTCTGCTCAACACCTGCTGGCCAGTTCCAGCCAGCTTCAGCTACTTAATCCCATTTACAGAGACAGGCGGGTAAATTATTCAGAGCACCAATAAAAATGCCTTCAATATTCATAGGACTGCCTCTCAGATCTACAAAAAGAGTGGGGATGCATCTGCATGTGTGAGCTTGTTTATTTTAAAAACCCACGGCCTGTCAAACTGAATGAGGGATTTTGTGCATCTGCTTGTACTTATCCTCTTAGTTTAATAATACCAAGAGCAGACACATTGGTCAAAAGTAAGGAAGCGCTGCAGGAATTATTTTTTGTCTACTCAGTTGAACATCACACACAACCCAAAACACAATGCACCGTTTTTTTATTCCTTCTTTTCTTGCAGATTAACAGGAAATGACTACAAGGCGGATGCCAGGAATATTTTCCGAAAACTGTAAAAGAAGCGACACTGCTACTGTGTTGTCATTTATGTAAGCAGTTAGCCAGATGTGGTTACACAGCCCTCTGAGGACGCCGTGGAAGTAAATCCATGTCGTCAGGTTATCCAGGAGCAGAGAATATGCTGGAAATAAGACGACTGGGGGAAAAAAGTCTCGGTTTCTGAACACTATCACTGCAATTATTGATGTCAGCATCAAACCGAAGAGCAAACGGTGTCATTCTGTTTACCACGTACGTGACTCAGTGACCTTTACTGAGATCATTCTGTTACGTAACCTAAATATTTGCTCTAGATGTGGAATGTAATGTTCAAGTGGCCCAACGCTTGGGCGTCTTTGGAGCTAAGTGAATTCAAAGAACCTGCCAAAGAGAAAGAAGGAAAGATAGAAATAAAGAAAAGCAGTGAGCCAGAGTCCAATGGAAAAGAAATGCTTTATAAAGAGGCACACTCCACACTCCCCTCCGTTTTAATGCAGCATTAGGTGTGACATGTACTCGAGATGTTGCAAGTGGCTTCGAAAATGACCTCAAATTTTCCTCGTATCTTAGAGAGAGCAGTCCATTGTGCAAACTGCAGAGTTGTGCAAGAGTATGAAAATTTAAAATGAAAAGCTGCATAGATGATTCTCGCCTCCTGAGGTGTTTTCTTTTAGGTTTTCCAACTACCAGAGACCTGTTGGCTACAGTGGAGACGTTGCGCCGAGGCTCGGTGTTAACAATCGACACAAATGAAAGTGGGGAGCAGCGGGGCTTGCAGGAGAGTTCACTTTGCTTTATTTGAGTTTCTTCATTTGGGCAAAGACGGAGCCGGAGAAGCAGACAATTACTGATGTTTGCTGCCAGCTATCAGAGAGCGAAGGCGAGCCGTGTACAGAGGCGGTGGCTCCAGCTCCACATTGTTAATTAGAAACTCTCCTTCAGCGCCGTGCTCACTGAATAAAAAAAGTCACAGTCTCACCGAGCACGCACACACGAGGCACAAACTTCATTTTTATCAAGTGGTGAAACAGCTGGCGATGCCAGAGGACTGTTATACACTGGAGTTTGCACCGTTGAGGAGATCGAGCAATATATGATCATTACATACAGTCATTGAATGGGCTGAGGGTTCATACAGGGGGTGGGTTCTAAAGACAGAAAGCAACAAGAAGCAAAGCAATGAGGAGAACTAACAGGCAAACTGATGTCATGCTCAAAGGATTGCATCTCATTTTCTCTGAGCACAAGGCTCAGTGTGTGGTCTCTTTCGAGCTGTTACTGCCACCTGGTGGTGGGAAGCTGCAATGCAGGCCGGAGATTACATCCGAGGAAAACAACTCCTCACTTTAGTTTTTAATAAAAAATAAAATAAAAATGCTAACACAAATTAAAAGGGCTTTGCTGTATTTCCAAAATGTTTTTAATCAGAATATGTATCTTAATGCTCTTTACTTTGCTACTAAGAGCATTTTATTTTGGGTTCTAGCACTAAAAAGTAAAGAGAATTAACGATATATGAAAAAAAAATGTTTAATGCAGGTTATTGTTTTTATTTGGACTATTGGCATTAAAAACATGGACAAAAATAGTGACGTAAAACAAATTGAGAATAAAAAAATAAAAAATAAAGAAATCACTTGAAGGCATCATTACGTTTAAAGATGTTTTGATAAGTATCCAATGACTCGCTCGGTCACTGCTGGAGACAGACACCAGCTGTACATGACCCAGAAGAGAGAAGTGAGTAAAGTAAATGAATAGATGAGTTATGTGTGGTCAACAAGTGGCCACATGTTTTCCATCTGGACATGGACAAATATGATGAACTGCTGAGGATTTTATATACAAGAGGCTGAAGTTGTTGGATCTTTATGGTTATTTTTACTCGGGGCATGTACAGGAGGAGCCATGCTTTAGGTGTTCAAGAATTCAGTTCGTATTGTGAAAATTGATCCTAAATCTAAATGTGTCAGGCAAAGTCTTGAACTGTGATTTTGACTTGAATGGATTTGTCTTCAGTGTACACCAGACCTGGAGTTCTGGGTCACTAAGACAGAGCTGTTTGTGATTTTTATTTACTGCTGATGCTGTTTTCTAATGAAGTGAGAGAGAAAAACAGAATATTACAAGCACAAAAACAATATTTTGAACTCAGGCTATAACAAAGTTAGGTAATTAAACTAGAACAACTGCACACTCTGCTAAAAAGCATTTATGATGTTTAGTGCTGAATGATGAAACTTGTTGAACAAGCTGAAATTAAACTATCAGTCAAAGAAAGCAGAACTGATCAAAAGTAAGCAAAACCATAATAAAAAAACAAACATAAAAAATCATAGCTAGAAGTAAAAAAATCAGGCAAAAATAAGACAAACGCAAGAATTACTCTATAGTAGTTAACAGTTAAAATATGGGTAAGCAAACCCATAGAACAACTATAAATCAGAAGTTAAAGAGAAACTTAAGGAAGTTTGAAGAGATCTCTGTGTACTACAGTGGAAAAGTTATT
>JARVJN010000254.1:8476970-8487239 GCA_031763805.1 Argolebias nigripinnis
GGGACTATGTTTCTCGGCTGGCCTGGGAACGCCTTGGGATTCCCCCGGAGGAGCTGCTCCAAGTGGCTGGGGAGAGGAAAGTCTGGGCCTCCCTACTTAGGCTGCTACCCCATGACCCAACCACGGATAAGCAGAAGAAAATGGATGGATGGATGGATGAATTCCCACACCAAGCATGAAATATAATCTGTCGTAAATGAACTAGTCTGAAATACCTTTCTTGGAAGGTATCTAAAACAACTCTATCAAATGACCAAAATCTCTCAACTGGTGTATTTTGATGCATAGGAGCAACAACTCTACTATTATCTCCTCCTTAATAGCTCAACTCATCCGGTTCATTTGGAGGAGTCACTACATACAGTAACCACATCCCCATGCAGATGCCATTCCAACCCACCTATCAATCTCCCTCTTTGTTCTACCACTGCACATAAACAAGAACCCTGAATGCGTTAAGGAGCATAACCTCAGCCTTGGAGATACTGCTCTTCATGGCGGTTTTGCACTCAGCTGTAAACCATTCAAGTCCCTGATGGAGGCCCTGGCTCAATGAGGCTAACAGGACCACCAAAAAGCAGCTATGACATGCAAAGGCCCATCTAACTGGAGCCCTCTGCCTGATGGTTACACCTTTACATTTTACACACTAACTCTTTAGTCTTGAACACAGTTTCAGTTACAATAGGTTTTCAAAGAGTTATATATATTACTTTCAAGAGAAAGTAATGTAAAGCTCAGTTCTTAAATGCAGTAGTATGAACTACCGGTAAGTCCGAGGTTTTAGTTCAGCTAGACAAAAAGCAGTCTTGGTGCAGTGACTTGATCTGTGTCAAGGCTGCAGAAACAACTGGCCTGCTTTCCCTCACCAGATATAGCAAGAGATTTTTCACCTTTATTCCTTCTCTCTCCCTCTTGTTGACACTATTGGGTTAACGTTTAAAGTTAGATTTAACAAACTCAACAGAACAAATATCTTTCAATAGGAGGGACAGGCTGGAAAAAGTCTTTAGCAGAAGCTGGTGAGGGCAAATTTAGTTCCTGTCTGCTTTAGGGAATTTAAAATGAATGTGATTTCTCCTCCCACAGAAGAAGGATGACATTGTTGGAGAGAAAGGAAGGATAAAACTGGTGGTGTGTGTGTAGGGGGGGGGGGGGGGGTGTCAGAGAGTGGCCCGCTGATGGACAGCAGTTACAGCTCTCAAGAATAGAAGGCTTGGAACCACTCAATTTATTTGCCTGCATCAGCAGGTGCATACATGTTCTTTATTTTGACAGTGCAACGCTTGCACTCATAGATGTGCATATTCTGCATGCTTGTTAAATTGTTCTGTTCCCTATGTAGATTAAACCCTTTGTCTTGATGCAATAGCACTGGGAACAAGCCAATGTGCTGCAGTAGACATGTGGCCTAAGCGTAATCCCTTGTTCTATTTTACCAGCAGCTTCAGCACTCCAATCCAAACATAATTTTCTGCTTGGGCACTACACACAAATATGCCCTCTGCACTCCCTGCACCATTTTTTTCCCTCCCTGACCTACTTTTGTAGTAAGATTATTGCAACTGTCATTTTTTTCCATGTCTGTTTATTAATCCCAAGCGCTAAACCCAAAGGCATAATTTCAGCATTCGTTTAACAGTTTGCTTGCTCTAGCCTCCAATTAAAAACCTTTTGTCAAGCCACCACGTTTATTTTTTTTAAAACTAATGTTCATTTCAAATGCAGGCTGTTGAGTTTTGAAAGACAAAACGAGGATCATTTTACATATTCGTTCAACAACGCTGACCTTCTGCAGCTCTTAATGTAATGGAAAACGCTGAAAGCAGTCAGACTTCAAAATGTCACCGGAGTTAATTGAACAGAAAAAGGTTCAATATTCAGATCATTTTCATCAGCGTTCCTGATATTTGCACTGCAAATAGTGACAGATTTTTTTTGTTGTTGTTGATGAAATAAGGCCATTTAAAAATATTTTGAGAAAGCAAAATATCGAAAAGCTTTGGATTTCTCTCCCAGAGTCAATAAGTCTGTTGCTCTTACATGAATTAACAGCTTTACGTGGGAAGAGAGACAAACCATTTGCTTTTTGTCTGACTTGACATGTTTGTGGAGTAATAAGGCCCACTTTACACTGGATGATGACCCAGAACACATCAGTTAGAATGATATTTGCAGGGTTTTGGCAATATTTATGTGGGTGTATTAGGGACTCACTAGATTCTTTATTGTGTATCATATACTGTAGCATGAAAAGCTGTGACTTCCATAGTAAAACTGTGGGACCTTATTATGATGATTGGCAGAGTATCAGGGTCTTGGGTGGAATGTGACCACAGCTTGGTATATGCACACAAGCACTGCTTCATCATTTAGAATTTGAAGCAGGGATGGCCATATTGGTCTCATTTATAAGTTACAACCTCAGCATGCCCACACAGAGCCCGCAGTGCTCCCAGCAAGGCATTGCACAACCTTAGGTGGCGTTTCCATTTTTGCTACAATCAAGAGAATCACAACAAACTCCCAGCATGTGACTGCAATGAACAATTCACTCTCTCTATGCACCTATATATACATATTGCACAGCTGTCCTTTATTTGCCTTTAGGGCGCAGAGCAAAAAGGCCTTTTTCTCATCATCAGGCCTACGGGACGAGGAATGAATAATTCTGAATGTGATGAAGGTCTGTATCCCTTCACTTGCATCCTCTTATTCTTATGACAGATGTTTCCTCCTTCACATCTATGCTGAAACTCATGGCAGAGACCCAGAAACCTCCCACATTTTTTAGGAAAGCTCTGCAGATCAAGGAACCAGCCTAGTGCAGGCATGATACATGTGGCAGTGGTAGTGTGAAGGGATCTAGTGCGTAACGGCATGCTGATGTGTTTCAAAAGAGTTGTGCCTGGTAGGGGTCCCAGGGCATGGTGGGATTGTGGGCGGACAATGCAAGATTACTACTGAAGCATGATGCTGATCTATAAAATGCAGTGATCACACAGGAGGGTCTCGAAGAAACAAAAATGGCAGACCACCTAACCTATTTGGCATTGGTCTTGAGGGGAAAGTTAAAATTGTCTTCATACTGAAGAAGGTTTGCTAAATTTGCTACAATTAAGCCACATTCTAATAGGTTGTATAGGTGATGGAGAACATAACATGGTCATCATTCAATGTGAAGAGGGCCTAAGAGACAATAATGAACCTATGACAAGGTACCAGTGTGGGGAAGTTGTTCAGAAAATGTGACACAAACAAGTTTTATTCCATTTTATTTTTCTCATCCCAGGTTTTAATTCTGCTCACTTCCTGCATTTCTCTTCCAAGCCGGTGGGCTACCATTAGGACTACGGCTGGCAGAATGCTTTCAAGGCTCGGCCCGCTCGCTCCGTTCAGCCATCTGCCCATTTTAACGAGCAGCTCAGGGGCTTTGTCTGCGTTAATACATCCAATTGTGTGTGAGGCTGTGAATGCAACTGCTTTTTAATGCACGCTTGCGAGGCCTAAACGACACTGTGCTATAATGCAACATAAATATTCACAGGTCTGACAGATTGCTTTTGTTGCTCATTAATGCACCATGTAATCACAGTACAGACAATGACAGGTGTGCTAAACAGTTGTTCATATAGCAACAGTCATTCTAAATATCCCTCGGAAATATTCAGCGTGCTTAAAGTCTGCTTCAACGACATGTAGCTACCACTTGTGGACATGTGGTCCTAATGGTATTAGAACTGTGTTTTATTTGCCAACAGTTTGATCTGAGCTGATGGTGGTGTGTATGCAGGCATTTCCTGCACAAATTAGCCATCTCTGTTCTCATTATCTCCCCTAATTATAGTTCCAAGACTTTGTGGAATAATCACAAGCACTCAGTCACATCAATTAGCATGGATGCAGAATTGAGCAGTGGTCAGATCATTTGGGGAACTAGCATGGCTGCACTCTTGGTACTACTCCTTAAACTCTAAAAGTTGGGGAAGATGAAGAGGAAATGTCTGGTTGAATGCACCTGAAAAAGACAAGGCAGGCACAAAAGGAAGCCAACAATGAGGGGTTAGAGTTTGACGGACAACCTCCTGGGGCAAATTGCGGTACAAGAAGCCAGTGGTGAATTTACTCCTTCCTTTGCCCCAAGGCTGTGAAACGACAGCATGCTTTCCCAGTCCAAGCTGGGTCGGGCACTTCAAAACCCATGTTGTTTTCACACAAAGATATCATACTTCCCTTGCATCAGCTCCTAGACAAATGGACCACCTACTACTACGCTTTTGACTCTCCAACACAGACAGTGAGCAAATGGGACGAAGCGAAAAGAGGTCAAGTCCAGTCCATTCGCCTGACTGCGCTGCAACCAGCACATTGTGTGCCGCTCTGAACAACGACAAGGGCAAGCGCTGGAGATTTAAGCTCCAAACAGCTTCATTTTAGCTGCATGCATTGGGCCGTATTACAAAACCAAACACGGGAAAGGCACTTTACAAAAATAAGGAAAGCATCCACTATAATATGCTGGTGAAGATTCTCAGTCATCCAGGACATGATGAAATCAAAAAAACGTTTAATACAGAAACAACTGGACTTTATTTGTAACAGAATCCACTATAATACAACTTTTATTTCCTGACTGTAGACAGTTTTTAAGAGTTTGCAATTGGGGGTGCAGTGAGCATTCTTTTGATTTTTTTAAAGGCAAAATTGAGTAATTTTTAACCCTGTCACTCAGATTTAGACAAACAGGAATTGGGTCAGCAATGGAAAAAATTGACATGGGTCTGTTCACACAAAGTTATTTTCTACAATTCATATACATGAAGAAAAAAACGGTATGCGAGGAAAGTATTAGTACAATTGTGTACGGCTGCTAATATGAAAATGTGAATGCTTTCATTTGTGTAATTTATTAGCAAAAAAAATACATTTTTTTCTAAATGACATTGCTCTTAAAACAGTTGCATATTTTGAAAGGCATTAAAAGCAGTTTTGTGTACACTAGTGATACAATTGAGGTCACAAAAAGAAACACCAGTAGCAAATGACTCCTCCATTATATCTCTTTCATTGGGCTATTTTAGAGTATCTGCAAAAAGAAAGCTGTTTATATCTCAAGTACTGAACATGTAAGGATAAGAAAAGGGCAGAATATTGTCAAAGAGCTGCAGCTCATTGCACTCCCTAAAAAGAGACACTCTTGGCTCAGAAAGAGAGGGGAAATAAACAAACAGAGAGGAGGTTGTTTCTCATCCAAACTTTGCTTGTACCTTTACGTCCCTGCAGCACCTTGAAAAATCTAAATACATTTAATGGAAAAAAAAAAGAAAGAAAAAAGACTCAGTGTTGTAATTTTAGTCACATCAGCTAATACCGTATATACCACTGCCTCATCAAATGTAATAACTGTGAAGGGAGAGGAAATGCTGAGCACATCACCTCCAATTTAAGTCCCACGTGAAATGTGAAGAGTTGCTTCGCTGTCTGAGCAACAGCCCGTGAAGAAATATTCAGATTCTCTGTCCTGCAAGAACTGCATTAAATATTTCAAACACAAGGGAGTAGAGCTGCTCATGCTCTCTGTAAATAACGCTGATGTGTAATGGCATCGCTGCAGTCAGTCTGTATTCTTTGAGGCATTTCAAAAATAAACTTTTTTGGTGTGGCGTAAATTTCTTTTAAAACAGCAAGGCAATTATTGGAATCATGTCAAGTTTTAATAGCCTGTGTCTATATTTTTGTTGGAACAAAAAGCTTTGAGGTTAAAGCCACATGACAAGAGGTGATTTCCCACAAAGTAATTGTGAAAAAGGGCAACAGGAGGGGACGGTGTGATGTGTTTCTACCGTAAACCTGGAACAAGACAGCAAACCTGGGTTAGGTCAGTGTCACATTTGAAAGAAAACCCTTCTGATAAGAAAGTCTATAATCAATATGCAGTGCTTGACAGAAAACATAGAGCCAGCTTTCTTACCTTCAGTGCAGTATCGACCTACAAATCCAGTTCTGGAGCAGTCACAGTAGGTTTCTCCATCGGCAAGTGAGCAGATCCCACCGTTTTCACAGGGGTTCTCAGTGCAGAGGCCCATCATCTCCAATCGGACTTTCTGGCTGTTGATTAACGTGGGCAACTTACTCCCATAAATGAGGTTGGTGATAATTCCCTTGAATGGCGGAAGCTCGCGGACGGAGGGCAGGGTGATGGCCGACGTGCGTATATCCCCTGGAAGTCCTCCCAGAAAGAGGTCACTAACGATCTTCATGAACTGTCGCTGGGGTCGCACTTCTCCCGTCTTGGTCTGGCCATCCACGGCTAAGCCCGTCCACAAGTTCTGCCTGTTGATGGCAGCAAAGTGCCAGCGGCTGTCATTTACGGTTTTGTCAGAGGCAATGGTGGTCTCAGCGCAGTCAATACTGACGCGAAGCTCCAGCCTACCCCCAGACACGGTGAGGAGCAGAAAGTCGCAGTAACCACCATCGTCAAAGTAGAGCACCAGGCCTTCCGATTCTGAGGTCTTGAACTGAAACGTTAGGTCACTTTTAGAGCTGGCGTCCCATCTCAGATATCGAGCCCATTGACCTTGCGAGCCTGTAAACTCCAAGCCTACACTTAGCCCCAGCATGGTACTTAGCAGCATGAGAAAATATCCAGCCAGGCTGTTTGGATGCATTGTAGAGACCAAAAGGGTTACTCAAGGGTTCGAACTGGGAATAGATCCTCAAAGTGATAACATCTGATTACAGCTTAGCTCCAGGGTTTATCTGCTGAATGTTATATTCCACAAAGATTGTTTGGGAGTCTAAGGAGATGGTGCAATATCAGCTTTTTCCACAGGCAGATCTAACGTTGATAATGAATGGAATATAATCTTGTCAGCCACGTCTTTAGAGAGATAAAGGGAAAAAAATATCCAGTTTCCACACAAAGTGGATTGGTGAAAGTGTTATGATGAAGGTGATCCTGAGAGTGCTCTGTCAGTGATTTAAAGCTGCATTTTGTGATGCTTCTTTGAGATGACTTCCTGGATTAAAGCACTTAAGGATTTTGGTTGGTCCAGTTTTTTGCCCCATGGTTTAGAACTCAGCTTTAGGTAGAATAACCTGCAGAAAATAAACAGAGATAATGATTTTAAAAGGACAAATTGACACTTGACTGGTAAAACAATAGAACCATTTACAGATAAAATACACAAAGTACTAAATTATTAAATTCAAAGATATGGATGCAGTGACTTTAACCTAATAGTAAAGACGTCTGCAACAAACACTTCATTGGTAATCCAGTCAGAGAGTGAGCAAAAGAGGAAGCGCAAAAGGAAAAATAATCCCCCTATGACTTTAGATAAAAAATAAAAGGACACAGAGAATCTTATCAACATATCTTTGACTCACTATGTGTCCAATAAATACTAGAAAATAACCAGTAATACCAGCCATTAGGCTTTCAATAGCCTTTTGTACAGTCAGTTCTACCAGTTATTCACTTCATTTGATGATTAACTCAATTAATTGCTCCAAGGTTTAAGCTTAACCAAACAGTTAGCGTCCCAATTTACAACCAGACTACCAAGATAAACAAAAATAAATAAAGATCAGAGATTGTTGTTGTTGACTGCTTGGCTATTGCAAATCCACGGTGGTGAGCCAAAGCATGTGTTTAGCTTTACATGTTGGGCTGCTATCTGCAGGAGCCTGCTGAGATCCTGAATAATATGACTAATTATCCACCAGTATTCTTCTCTTTCTTTCTCTCATTTGCATGTCTTTGTGGGATTACAAACATAATTGGTGATTCAGGAAGATGCTAGGATGGCATCATTAATACAAGTGGTCCCCGACTTACGATGGCCTCGACTTACGACGTTCCGGACTTACGAACGCGCTTGCGAACAGTACTGTTGTACAGTAAATACAGCACTGGTATGTGTTTTTAGATGAAAGTGTGTTAGCTAACTGTTTGCAAATAAAGTTCTGTGCATGTTTATGAACCAGTGTGTTCGCTTGTTCAGTCTCATGTTGATAAACGTGTGTGCGGCGCAGCCTTAGCATACATTTTCTGACTTACGACCAAAAATCCTGACTTACGAACGACACGTGTTATGCGTTCCAACTTAGGAATTTTTGGGATACGAACGGTGCGTAGGAACGTAACTCGTTTGTAAGTCGGGGACCACCTGTATTTGTATTCTGCTGTCTTTTAATTTTTTTTTACGAGTAGAAATAATTTAATTGACCAAAACATTAAGGACGCTATAATGGCGTATTAGCAGGTGATGGTGTTGGTTTGCATTCTGAAAGATTACACCCCCCAATGTTAACGTGTGCACTGGCATAGCCCAACTGTGCACCTGCAGTTGTGTTTAATTTGCCCACTCACAAATGTTTTACATGGAGAAACCCTATATATGTGTGTACTCTTCTAGCCCTTTGCCCTTGTGATTGTTTCGGCAGTGGGCTGCCAACCAGACAAATGCATTGTCCAATCATGACAGTAGCGCAGAATGGAGAAACACAATAGGCCCTTTTAACCACCTGCCCTGAATAGTTAATCTTGCTGCAGCAGGCGAGCTATTGAATTCAGGTAACTGATACCTATGCTAATGCACTGCATGTGCTCACATGTGCGTCCCTCCTGTCCACAAACGTATCTCTGACAACACTGGGTTGCTACGATGGATGATTGCTGTTGTCTTTAAAGAGATTTGGTGAGAAAGAACAGGTTTAAAGGTTCTGTTTGGGGAAATAACCCTGAATACCCCCAAGCCAACCAACCCACAAGCATAGGTTGTATGTAAAAAGCAGGTTAGTTGTGTTTCATGAATTGGAAAAGCTGCATATGAAACATGAGATGGCAGTTCAGTGTAGTAACTGGACAAGCTTCTATTCACTTGACATGACTCATTGCGTGTATTGGCTGATTGAGGTATCAGGTGTCCCTGGAGGCTATAGATTTGTAGAGTACGCTAACAATGCTAATCTGTTTCTCCTAAGGCACAAACATAAATTTCCTCAACTGCTGTGTGTGCCTAGTTACCACAATTGTTAAATCAATTTATTTATTTTCCTATTGCACTCCTAGACTTGACATTGACAAGTAATACCTCATTTAATGTTAAAAACGTGCACCTAGCTAGTTTGTATTTTAAGTCATCCTAGCATAATGTGGCTATGAGCTAACTTTATTTTATGTATTTTATTGACACTTTTGTTCAGAGAGTTGTTCTGAAAGATGTCTTTTAAGTTGAACATAAGCCAGATATTATTAATTTCTGAAGGGAAAAAAATTGTTGCTGATTAGATTTTTTCCCCTCTGTTACTTAGGCTACACAAGCTGCCATGAACAATTCCTGGATTGTGCATGTGCCAACAAGAATCACATAAACATATAGATGAATAAAGACAGACAGACGGATTTTCAGAGGAAAACTGAAATTTTAGATACTGTAATACATCAAATTATCTTCTTTATGGGGAAGGTTCTTTATCTGGCATGAATAAGAAACTGTAAAAAAAATCACACTATGAGCATTTACTTTATGGTTAACTCATTTCTTCCCTGAAACGTTCACAACATAAACATTCATTGTTATAGCTATAATGCGCATGTTTAAAGTCTGCATTCTGCAATGCATTGTGGTCTAGAAAGAGCCATGCCTACTTACTATTCTTTAACTTCTAATTGATTTTGATTTGTTGTTTGTGGACATTTGGTACCACCACTGACTATGGCCTTCATCTAAAATAACTATATATATAAAACAATTTATACGTTTATTGCTTCACCTTTACGTTCACTTTTATTACCAAATGGATCCACAACAGTTTTCGTATCTACTTTTGTTTCTGCCGTGCGCGGTCATTCAGACATCAACATTGCACGCATTGATGACATTTTGCTCCCATATAACATAATATACCAATAAAACTCATTTATAAATACATTTGTATATACAAATTCAATAAAACACATGTGTACAAGGCCAAAATGCTATAACTGGACACTGACCTTGAAAACCAGAAATAGTCGTGAACGGCACCTGATTACGCATGCGCATTAGTTACGGTTTCCAGATAATGTGTGAACTTCACCTCAGGATGTGTTCACGGCAGCTCGGAAATACGTGGAAGCCCGTGCATTTAGGTGCCAAATACAGGTAGTCCCCAACTTACGAGCGAGTTCTGTTTGTACGAGGTGCTCGTAAGACGAAATCTCGTATGTCGGAACCCGAAACACGTGTTGCTCGTAAGTCCGGATTTTCGGTCGTAAGTCGG
>JARVJN010000254.1:8988829-9004713 GCA_031763805.1 Argolebias nigripinnis
TAATTTGATTAAGTGTCATTTAAAACGAGGGTTGATCAGCCTTTTGGACGATGGACGGCCCAAAATGCTGATGGGAGTTCTGAAAAATCGTCCAGCTGTCAGTCACTACAACATATTCATAGAAGGTTTGGTAAAGTTGATCAACTCCTATGTAGATGATATTTTGTTATATTTATATATAAATGTCCAGTTCCTCTCTTGAATATTTTATCAACTGCAATATTTAGCCAAGTTTTATGAATCATTATCCAGCAGTCTCCTTTCCTTAGAAATAATCATCTCTATTTATAAAGCATTTTAACACCAGCCACAGCTGAAACAAAGTGCTGAACATCAGTAATAAATAAGATAAAAGAAAGTATAAAAATAAAGATACAAAGCTAAGCGCACAATATTGAATTAAATCAGTTAAGGTTATTGGTGCTTTGTACCATGAAATTAAAATAAAACAATTACAGCCAAACATTTGTATTTTGCTTAATATTGCTCATTTTTAGAAGATTGTTTTTAATCTGTTTTGCTGTTAAACTTGAACATTATAAAAAATAATTACCAACAAATATGAAGAAAGTCTGCATTAACCCCTTAAACCTGCTGGCCAGGGCCGCACAAAATCACCCCAAGGGCCGCAAATGGCTCTCAGGCCACATTTTGGACACCTGTGCCTTAGTCAATTCATAAAAAAAAAAAAAAAAAATCATACCATGAACATGCCATATTTGGAGAAAAATCACAAATGATGGCTTCTTTCTTTCAGTGATCTCTGACACTGATTGAAATCTGCCGTTAAAACAGATAAAGAGAAGAAAACACTTCCTGTGCACTTCACATTATGGCTCGAGCAGCAGTGTGGCGTGCATAACAATGAGAAGAAATGTTGGTGTTGCTCAAGGTGCAACGCTGTGAAGAAAGTTTTCATTGGGACCTTTGTAAAAAGAGGAAGTTTGCTCGCTCTTTACAGGAAGTGCTGGGAACCAATTATCCAGAGGTGTGACGCTGACAGTAGTCTCCAGGTTTTGTCAAGTCTTCTGACACTCTGTCAGTGTCGTTCTCTGGGAAATGGAACTGTTGAGAGCTGTTTTTTCCTCCTCCCCCAAATGAGATAGGTGAAGAAAAAAACAACAGCTTCAATGTCGTGAGTAGTCAAATAGTTTGGATTTGAGCTCGTGGTCAATTTTCTGTCAGATTATCTGTTACACAAACATTGGCTTTCTGCACTCTTTAGTGTCCTACATTGAAATAGCTGACAAAAAGTGCTCGTAAAAAATAAAATGCTTAAACGTCCCTCATTAGCGACAAGGTTTGAGATGTCGTTGCCATCGCGAGGAAATCAGAAAAACAAGACGAAAAAGAAAAAAAAACGTAGATTAGTACTTTTCGAACTGCCTGCATAGAGTGCATCATTCTGCTTCAAAGAAGAAAAAGATAAATGATGATGCCATTAAAAGTGAACTAATTAAGGAATGCTTCTTTTAAAAACTCATTAACTGCACCCTCATTTACATAATGATGCATATTAATTAAGTTTTAATGAATCTGAGCTTCCATCAAGTCTCCTCTCCTTGGCAGTGGAGCCATCTCTACAAATGAATAAACACTTCTCTTAAGTATATCTCTCTCCATGCAAATGGGAAATGGGTTTTAAACAATAGCAACAAACAAACAAAAGCCTTCAATCTCAGCTCAATAGAAATGCACATAATTCAGGGTCAAACTTCTGCAGAGAAATCTGCACAACCTCTCACTGCTTAAAGAAAAGGGAAATCCTGCAGCTAATAACTGAGAGTCTTCCCAGTGAGACTTATTTATCGAGGGGAATATTTCAGCTGTGGTTTCTTGAATTTTTTTCCTTTTTGGAGGGTAAATTACTAAATTATGTCTCCATATAGAAGAAGAGTATGTATAGTGACAGGCCAGGGGTTGTTTCTAATGAGATGCATTTTAAATTAGAGCGCACCTCTCACATTGCCAGCTGGTGCCTGCTCAGGTGCTTCTGTGTTGTGAGTGACGGAATGCACACACACATATACACACACTCATCGTCATCATCATCATCAGATTCTATCCCCATCATGAACCCTCCAAGTAAACCCTTCCTCAGAGCCACGGCTGCCTCTCTGACTCGCGTTAATCCGAGCTTTTGCCCCTCTTTTTAATTATGTGATTCCTCTCAGAGAAATAAAAGTCATTACAGCGCCGAGACAAGTTTGTCTTTAACTTAATGGAAAGGAGCGGCGTTTTATTTTCCACAGAGCAGGAGAGAGTTTATTTAAATTTACTTTTTAGAAAAAAGGGGGAGGATTTAACACGAGTCGAGCTCTGCATCTGTCAGTCTTAAGACCGAGTTTCTTAGAAATAAACAGAGTTTCCTCTTTCACTTTGAAAATGAGTAAACCCGCTCCGACGCTTGCCAGGAGTGAGACGCGCCGCCGAACGGAGACGTGCGGCGTCTGCCTTCCATACGAACGCTGCCTACTTGGTTTGTTTGTTTGCGTGCCCTCGCCTCTCCCCAGCTGGCGTGCGGCAGGCAGGTAAAACAGGGAGGAGGTGCAGCCAGGCGAGCCGGCGCAGGCAAGACGAGCTCGGCGGGGTCAAAGGTCACAACGATCAGATGATTGGAACTACAGAGGGAGAGGGTGTAGCCATGTAGGGAGAATGGGAGAAGCAGATGCCCGTTAATTAGGGGAAATGCGACGGACAAGATTTGATCAGCGAGGGGTACGGCTGCCTCCCGCAGCATGGCAGCTGTTGTGAGGGGTGGGGGGCCTCATGCCTGTGTGTGTGTGTGTGTTCCTGAGTGTGTGCGTTCCAGTCCCCACAGGGCACCGCCACACTTCACAGGCATCCCAGGAACCGTCCGCAGGCCACTGCAGTGCCCTGCGGGGAGAGACTATTTACAGCGCAATGCATTTCAACTCATTAAACTCTCAGATAAAGTTGTTTGTTGGTGGAGACTTTCACAAGGAAACTTGGGCTCGTTTCTGTAACATTACACTGCTTTGTATTAATTTTTTATGCACTGGGCGGAAATATTTTCAACACAAGTCCCATTAAGAATGCAGCTAGGATTCATTGAATTAATCTGCAGCAGATTGCCATTTAGCAAAGATTCGGATGTGATTCATTGTTGAACTTGTAATGTACCTCAAAGCGCCGCAGCTCTCAGGTGTTTTTCAAGTCATTTACCAAGAAACTCTCTTTTTTTCTTCTTCAAGGTTTGCTGGAATTTGGGTTTGATTATCGTCACACTTTAAGAAAAAAACTCTAAAAATAGTTTCGTCACCCGACATTCTGAGTCAAACCCTGATAACCACTGACCTAAACGAGTGGCGTCAGCTCTGCAGCGAGCTGCCTCTCAGAGAACACGAGTATCCCACGCTGTGTCACTTTTGTCCTTTTAGTAGTGAAAACAGAGGAGTTTCAGTGAGTAACTTCTCCACCTGCGACTCTCCGTCTGTCTGTCTGCTTTTCAGCGTGTCTCCGACTTTCCTTTTCCTTTAAGAGGGTTTCTATCTATAGTCGTGTCAGGTGTTCCTTAAAGCTCTGTCTTAGACGTGAAATTTGTATGTAGAGATTACCAACCTGCACAAAACCAGCTGGGTTATGATTCCTGAAAGTATTCTCTTTAGTTATGAACCTTTTGTGAGGCGATGATGTGGGTAAATATTCTGTGTTGATTGAAATATTAAAACTACCAATAAAGTTTTAAAAAATTACCTTTTTACACTATTTTACAGGCTCCTCGCTGTGGCCTCATAAATCCTATTTCTACCGAAAAAGCTTATTATTATTATTATTACAGTCACAAGAATGTGAGCTAATTGTAGAAGTTTCTTTCTTTATTCATTAAAATGGGTATGTTCACCTTTAAAACATCTAAATGAAACTCAAATAACCAAGAAGGCTCCCGTACACTCTAAAAACAGAGGACTATTCAGTAAATGTTGTGTATGTCAAAATGTCAAAATATGGCAATGCAATATAAAAAAAAGCCCATTAATTTTTAAATATAATTCTAATATCTTTTTATTTATTCATGAGTTGATGATGTGTGACAGCTGCGACTGCCAACCTTTTAGAAATCTGTTCAAACAAAAATGGAAGAATTTACAGTAAAGTTCAAACAACTGGCTGCCAGATGTTTACGGTTTAAATATGTTGTAATTTGTAAAAATCCTGAGAATTTTTTTTATTTAATTCAAATTTTAATACTTTTCACAACAATAACTGCCAACTTTCCTTAAAAAACAAAATTAAAAACAATTTTTGTAAGGAAATACAAGCTTCTGTGTTTGCAAAGATTTTACTGTAAAACATTCAAATGACAATGTAATGTTAAAAAACGTCTCCAATGACTTTATTGGATATTCATTCATTTTTTAAATTTAATGAAGACCTTAAAATAAACCACAACTATGACTGTCAACTAAAAAAATACTTTATAACTATGCAGTTTATGGTAAAATAATTGTGGTTACCAGAACTTCACTGTAAAAAAAAAATATGATAATGTCACATTGAAAAGTGCAATAATTTTTAAACATCATTTTAACATAAGTTTATTTATGCACATGTTTATGGTGTATCGCAATTATGATTGCTAACATTTTATTAAAAAAAACTATAAAAATGTAAATTGTGGGATTTAATGTAAAATATCAAAAGTTATGATTGCCAGAACTCCATTGTGAAAAAAGAAAAATAAGTGACAATCCATGAAATTAACAATAAAAATAAAGTGTTTTTAAGTAATATTGCAATGTGTTAATTTATTATAGGATTAAATATATATCACAGCTGTGGCTGTTAACTTTTCTAAAAAGCCTCAGTTGTTGTTTCACTGTTTTGGAATCAAATTGTGTTAAATTTATCATTTCATCGTTACAAGCAGCAGCCGGATGAAGTACGGGTAAAAAAAGAAATGTTTTATGTGGAAGAAAACCCCTCCTTTTCTTCTTCCACCTCTACCCACATCTCTAGCACCTATTAAAACTTATCTTTCTTTAATCAATTGTTAAATGTCATAGACAATCATCATTTAACAGCGTCTTCCTGTGTGATTCTTTTTAATCTGGCTGTAAATAGGGCAGCCCTGTCTATCACTTCACTTTCTGCTGTACACCAGAGACTTAAGGTGTTTCAACAATAGCTCTTGAAAAAAATAAGACAAAAAAACAGACACAAAAAAAACAAAGAAGCACTTTTTTTTTTCAACCTCTCCTCATCTCAAATCCCCGCAGAGAACACCAAAGGTATGAAAAGTGAAGAAAGGAGGAAATAAATCCGGGCGATGATGAATAATTTGAATGTAGAAATGAAGCTGTTTCAGGAGTGAGTGAGATACCGCACAAGGAGCAGCCATGGGGAGCGTACAATTAGGTCACCCAAAATAAAACGCTATCCTCCTGAAAGTCTTTCTTGGAGTTGTCAAATTCAATATATTTCACTGCCAACAGAATTCTTGATTTGGCTGTGAAGTGAGAAGGCGAAAGAAAGAAAGAAAAGTGAAGGCCTGTTAGAGACAGAGAGAGACAGGACAGTGTTCATTTGATAATTTATGTAAAAAGAAAGAAAAGGGGGGACTTTTCATTTAAAGTCAGAATATCTAGAAGGGACAACAACATGGGCCTTATTGTAAAGGCATGTGCTAAGATGTGAAGCACGCTGACACAATGTTTGTTTTGCGGCTTTATTTTAGACCTAATGACACTCAAAAAGATTTCTAGCCTGTGAGCGCACGTGTGGCCTCGACGGCACCTCATATGCAGGAGTGTGGTGCCGAAAAGAAAAAGAAAAACTTTGAGGGCGGTGGAAAGTTTATAAAGCATCAATGCGGTGACAAAAGTCAACAAACAGCCTCAGCAAGCCAGCTTCTCTCGATCCCCCCAACAGGAAGGCGAGGCCTCTCTGGAGAGCATGACGTGCAGCGTCTCCAGGTGACAGATATGTCACACCACCTAAAACCCTGTGGCACAATTATACCTCCGTCGCTCTGAAGGGAGTAGGCAGGAGAGATGGTGCGAGGAGTTGGGGGGTGGTGGAGGCAAGCCGGGGAGGAGATGGTGGGTACAGAGTGAGTGAGAGGGAAGGTGGAGGGTGCGCGGGGTTGCTGCTGCTGCTGGATGCTTTACTCCTGGCTTATTCAAAGAGACAGCCCAAGGGATGCCTCTCGCTCTTCTAACAAAGCACTTCTTTTTTTTTTTTGGTTGCCTTTTTTTCTTGAGTATTGCTGGGTGTGCTCCAGTCAAATCCTCTGGGTCTCAGTCCCCCCCATAATCATTTGAGGATGCCTCAGAAACTTTTTCTTGCGGATGTTGGGCCTATTTCAATGCTAATGCTTCAAATGAACATTATGATGCTGCAGAGGCCATGCAGCGAGGTTACTTGGGGAGGGGAGATGGTGGTAAAGGGATAGTTGAGCGCCTTTGAAGTAAAGTTCCGTAGAAGAGTTATTGACAGACTCTTACATGTTTTAGGTAGCTCTTTGAACAAACTCAGTTTTGAGTAAAATGCTTCCATTGACCTTGGCTGCTGGAACTTGGATCTAGGAATGACATAATCAACTATACAGTATAAGGCTAATACACAAGATGCCTCAGTCCAGGGCTGAGACATGTTCTGGCTGCCATGGTCCATTCAGAACACACACCACGGTGGCAAGACGGGTTAGAAACAGCCTTCCTCTGAAACGCCTCTGTGCCTCTGAAACTCTTTCATAAGACAGTACCACAAAATGGCTGTTCTGTCAATACTGTTGTTCAGTCAACAAGCAAGTGAATGCAAGTACAGTAATGTCATCAGTTCATCACCTTATTGAGCCATAGTTCCTTGGGGTTTTTTCTTCACATATTGGTCAGCCCAACTCTGGTATTATCTTGGTCAGAGGCACAGAAGCATGTTGTACTCAGGGGCTGTTTACATGGCGTGTATTTTGAGTGAAACCGCACCTTTCTCTCTGCGGTTTGGCTGTTCATTTATACGACACCAGTAGCCCCCCTCTTTGAATCCGGAGGTTTTTCAACCCCCCTCTCAGAGTGGAGGTTTTCGGGAGACCACCCGCTGATAATGTCAACATATCCCGCAGAGGTGCAGGCGTATATTTCACGCACCCACTGACCGATGGCATTTTCTATCAACAACAATGGCGGTGGAGTAACATACTGCTTTCTGTGCTATGACTAATGAAGTATATTTTGGATCAGCCCAGTCGAGGGACCTTATATATGGTTGTCCCAGGCAGCGTGCATGCACATTTGGTGAATGTACAAAATTCTCAGTGCCAACTAATTAACCTAACTAACTAATAAGTTGCTGCGGTTCAATATAAATACCAAAAATGCTCCATGTCAATGCAGACCTTTCCTCAAATCAGCATCCAATAAAACCTATGTTTCCCCCCGCAGTGGCCGTGTAAATAGGGCCTCAGTAACCAGGCTGACTACTGTTAGCAATACAAGCTAAAATCATTGTATTTCTGAGTTCTGTGCATTAAACATTGTAGCAACATGTTTCATAACAGAAATGGTAAAATACTGTTTGTGCTGCTGACTTTATGAGCTATAAACTGACAAAAATAAAAATAAAATTATTATTACTGCAGTGACAGACCAGGCAAGACAGGTGACAAAGAGCAATTCCAAAGTCTCATATAGACAGAAAACAGCAATAAACTCAGTGACCCCTACCCAGATGTGGGTTACTGGGGTCCCACCCTGGAGCCAGGTCTGGGGCTCATTAGCATGTGCCTGGTGATGGATCTACTCTGTACCCATGGGACCTGGTTAGCCTCAGCGCAAATGAGCAACATGAGTTTGCCTCCCTCTAGCCCCACCAAATGCAGGATGGTCCATACAAGTCAGGTGCATGATGCCATGACTGTAGGTTGTGGTCTTGGTGCTCTGACCCAGGCTTACCAAAGCTGGCTCTTGGGACATGGAATGTAGGGGTGGGTGATATGGCTCAAATATTATATTGTGATATTTCAGAGCATTCTGCCAATAACGATACATTTCATGATATAACAAAAAAAACAACAGAAATCAATGTTATTTATTTGACAAAATTAACTGAACATGTTGCTTTGCTGTATTATATAAAATAAAAACCAACAAGGAGTAATTTTACTGAAATTACTTTATTTAGTAAAGTATTCAGTCTCCAAGTATATTTAAAAAAAATTATCCTTCTGTTATTTAGATTGAAAAAGTCTGCACAAAATATAGATCAACAAAATCTGCAGGCGTAGTTTCCCAAAACAACTAAATAAAATGAAGCTTAAGATATGTTGAACATGTGCCGCCACTTTGGCGTGGGGGATAAGCGCGCGGCACATGTTCTGAGGCTGGGCCTCACTGCGGGCGTCGCGGGTTCACGTCCCAGACCCGACGAGCTACTTTCCACAATGTCTCTCCCTCTCTCTTCCCGTTTCACACTCATCCTCTACAATAAAGGCCACTAGAGCCCAAAAATGTAAAAAAAAAAAAAAAGATATGTTGAACATAAATGAAACCTACAACAAAATATGTTGCCTTTAAATCTACCAGAACTTGTAACAAGGTGATCAGCTGACCCTGAAGCTTGTGGTGTTTCAGCTTCATATATTCATGCAGGAATGATTCATTCCTCTGATTAATTTTTTTAACTGATCTGTCTTTGATCACCTGCCTCTTGGTCCGTGGACCGACTGTGGAACTCAAGAGACAGTTGAGCTGCGCATGTTTGTACCAACAGTTTATAGCGGGGGAGCCGCAGCCTGCACCGGCAGCTCAGAGAGGGGTGGGGGGAGACAGTTGAGCTGTCTGTACCTGTAAGGGTACCACTGCATGCAGCTTGCACTCCAAGATGGCCGCTGATTGACAGCACCTGGCGGTCATCATCCTGACGAGCTCCACTCACTACTTAAGGCTGCAGTCCAGTGCTAATCTTTGCTGGAGCATATAACCTCCTATGGTATTGTGTGACTCTGGTCTGAACATTACCTATTGTCTAGGATTTGTTCACCCTTGGTTCCTCGGTTCTGGATCTCCCCGTGTCCTGTTTTGGATTCTTCTGGCCTTGGTCTGGTATGACTCTCCTCGTGTTCCACTCCGGACTCCCCGTGTCTTGTTCCACCAGTTGGCTGCCTTTCTCATTCCCCTGGACTTCCCCCCAGACTCCTCTCTGCAACTCTCCACTGGAATTAACTCCTCAACTCTCCAAGGCCTGTAAGAGAAACAATATTATCTAATCTTCAATATCAACACTCTCTTGGATTCCATCTCTGACAATCATCTCCCCTTCTTTCAGGAGTTGCAGAGAGGCGACAAGCTAATTCACTGTATATAAATAAATAGTGTTCTTTTGTACTCCCCGTGTCTTTCTCATTCTGGGTTTCATACCAATCTGGGTTGCTCGAGTTTACAACAGAAATGCTCCAGCCACAACAGACCCAGAATGAGACAGAGAGCGAGCAGAACGTCCCTCTCCCCAGGTGGAAAAGATTAACAAATTGGACGAGATGCTACAACAAGTTCTAACTCAACAGAAAACCGTCCAGTCCAAGTTACAAGAACTTGGAGGTATGGTCTTTTCCATTAAGCGTCAACTCCAACCTTCTTTTCCCCCAGTTCCCATCGTTCCGCCAGCTCCTGTGGTCCCCCATGAGAACCCTGGTCTGACGCCTCCCGTCCAACAATTAATTGTGAAAACTTATGAGCTCTTCTCAGGAGACCCCAACCAATGTGGAGGTTTCTTATTGCAGTGCAGACTCACCTTCGAAGGGTCTCCGTCTCTGTATTCCTTAGACTCAGCTAAAATCATCTATTTTGTAAGCCAACTCAACGGTAATGCCCTTTGTTGGGCCAACTCTTTCCTTTACAGTCATGATAATCCCTCTGCGTCATGAACAATTGTTAAAAGAGTTTCGCAGGATCTTTTATCGCCCCCTGCAGGCACCAAATGCTGTCAAACATCTTCTGAATCTACGTCAAGGCCGTCGAGCCGTATCAGATTACACCTTGGAGTTCCGGATCCTCGCCGCCCAGATCGGAAGGGATGAACTGGCATTGCAAGGTACATTCCTTAACTCTCTCTCTGATTTCTTTAAAGACCAAATCGCCACTCGAGACGAACCTGAGAACCTTGATCAACTCATCGACCTCGCTATCGCAATTGACGATTTCTTCCGTGAAAGGAGGAGAGAGTCAAACTCCAATTCCCAACGGCTCGCCATTCTGGGTTCATGACCCTTCCACGTGAGCTCAATTATCCGAGACGTTTTCAGATGCACTACAATTCCCTGAGTTCCTCCACTTCTGGGCTTGTGAACCACGCAGGTGAGATCAATCATTCGAAACGTTCCCAAACGAACTACAACTCCCTAAGTCTACCTACTTCCGGGTTCGTGACCTCCCCCAGTGAGCTTTATGCTCCCACACATGTCAAACAAACTACAAGTACCAGCATCCTTCATCCACTGTTCCTATCTTGCCTTCCCCGACTCCCAAGATGAACAATTTGCCAGAACCTGAACCTATGCAGGTGGGGCACACACGACTGTCCCACGATGAGAGACAGCGCCGTATTTACGCCGGTCTTTGTATTTATTGTGGTAATCCCGGGCACTTTCTGCCCCACAGTCCGTTTCGGGGAAACGAGAACAACCACCAGTAAAGCAGGAGATACTGGTGGGTACGTCAGCTTTAACCTCCCCATTCAAACTTATGCTTCCCACGGTCATTCAAACCAATAAACACCGTCTATCCATTTCAGCGTTGATCGACTCCGGGGCAGAACAGAATCTAATCAGTTCTAATCTGGTTAATAAATATTATCTGCCTACTTGTGAGATTTCCCCTGTTTCCTTCTGTGGATTAACTGGAGAGACATTAACGCAAATTTGTCTCAAAACCACTGAATTACATTTAATTGTCTCCGGTAATCACCATGAAATGAATGATTTTTTTGTTGTTTTTGATTCACCAAATCCACAGATTATTTTAGGTTTTCCTTGGCTCCGTCGTCATAATCCAGTTCTTTACTGGGAACTGGGTCGTGTAGAAAGATGGAGCGATAAATGTCTTAAACACTGTCTTCGCTCCGCTGTCTGTAGTTCTTCCCAGTCTGCGCCTCCTAAGGAGGAGGTTGATCTTACTTCTGTTCTTGCAGAATATCACGACCTAGCGGCAGCTTTCAGTAAACAGAAAGCTTAGTCACTTCCGCCTCATCGTCCTTATGATTGTTCCATTGACCTGTTACCTGGCACCCCCTTGCTGTCAAGTCATCTCTACAACCTTTCTGGCCTCGAGAGGGAATCTATGAAGAAGTATAATAATTAATCTATTGACGCTGGCATTATTCGTCCTTCGACCTCCCCCGTGGGGGCAGGTTTTTTCTTTGTGTCCAAGAAAGACAAAACACTTCAACCCTGCATTGATTATAGAGGGTTGAATAACATTACTATTAAAAATAAGTACCCGTTGCCTTTGATCGATTCTCTCCATGAACAGTTACACACGGCTTCAGTCTTCACAAAATTAGATCTAAGAAACGCCTATCATCTCGTCCGTATCAAGGAGGGCAATGAATGGAAGACAGCTTTTCGTACGCCTCTCTGTCATTTTGAATACTTAGTTATGCCATTTGGGTCAACTAATGCCCCTGCTGTTTTTCAGGCACTTGTGAACTATGTTTTCCGTGATTTTATTGGCAATTTTGTTTTTGTTCATCTCAATGATATTCTCATTTATTCTTCTGCCCCCAACAACATGTTGAACATGTGCGCTTGGTTCTCCAGAGGCTCCTGGAGAACCAGTTATTCATTAAAGCAGAAAAATGTGAGTTCAATGTTTCCACTGTCTCCTGGGACCTAGGTTTCATTTTTGAGGGTGGGTGCTGTAGGACTGATCCTGAGAAGAGCAAGGTTGTTGTCGATTGGCCCACTCCTGAGTCTAGGAAACAATTACATTGTTTCCTAGGCTTTGCCAATTTTTGCAGGTGCTTTTTTGAAGAGTACAGTTGTGTCGCCGCCCCCCTGTCTAAGCTCACTTCCACTGTCAGACCCTTCTCTTGGACACCCAAGGCCTATACAGCTTTTAATAAGCTGAAGAGATTGTTTCTACTACTCCTATCCTTTGTCACCCTGACCCCAAGTGCCAGTTCATCCTGGAGGTCGACGCCTGTGACGCTGGGGTTGGGACGGTCCTCTCACAACAATCTCCCGAAGATAATAAAGTTCATCCCTGTGCTTTAAAAAATATATATCTTTCTCAAGCTGAATGCAACTACAATGTGGGTAACCACGAGCTCATAGCTGTTAAACTTGCTCTCGAGGAATGGCGGCACTGGTTGGAAGGCACCAAAACCCCCTCCTTAATCTGGACCGACCACAAGAACTTAACCTACCTCAGAGACGCTAAACGTTTGACCCCACATCAGGCCCGTTGGTCACTTTTTTAAAATCGATTTAACTATGTTCTCACTTTCAGACCAGGGTCTAAAAATGTCAAGCCGGATGCACTGTCCCGTCAGTTTTGGGGGCCCCCCCCCCCCCCCCCCCACGTCCCTGAGTCTGAGGAAACCATTGTTCCACCTACATGAGTGGCGGGGTCTCTCTCTTGGCTTATTAAGAACGATATCAGAGTGGCTGTCCAATCTGAACCTGATCCCAGTGGTGGCCCTCCTGGCACAATGTTCATCCCTACGAGCGTGAGATCCAAGGTACTCCAATGGTTGCACACTAACAAGTTATCCTGTAATCCTGGTACAAATTGTATGCTTTCCCTTGCCAAGTCCCACTTCTGGTGGCCCTTCATGTCTTCAGATGAAAAAGAGTTTGTTTCAGCCTGTGCTACCTGCACTAGAAACAAGTCTGGTACTCAATCCCCTGCTTGTCTCTTACTGCCCCTTCCTACTCCAAGCTGCCCCTGGTCTCATATTTCTTTGGTTTTCATCACTGGCCTACTTCCATCTGACGGTAACACAACCATTTTGCTTGTTATTGACTGCTTTTCTAAAGCTGCCCATTTTGTCCCTCTTCCCAAGCTTCCCTCGGCCTTTGAAACTGCTCAACTCCTGGTCCAACACGTTTTTTGCATCCATGGCATCCCCTCCGACATTGTCTCTGACTGCGGCCCACAGTTTGTCTCCCAGGTATGGCACTCATTTTGTAAATCTCTCGGCGCTACCGTCAGTCTCACCTCTGGTTATCATCCCCAGTCCAATGGACAAGCTGAGTGATACAACCAGGAGATGGAGACCACCCTGCGATGCATAGCTGAATCCAACCCCTCCGCTTGGAGCTAACATCTGGTCTGGGTAGAGTACGCCCACATATCTCATTATTCCGTTAACACAGGTACGTCCCCTTTTGAGGCCTCCTTAGGCTACATGCCCTCTCTGTTCCTAGGCTCAGAGACCGACTGCACAGCTTCATCCGTGCAGCACCATTTTGACGCTGTCGCTGTATTTGGTGCCTGGCCAAAGCGGCTCTCCTTCGCACCACGGCTCAGGCTAAAACATTTGCCGACCGCCATCGTTCCATTGTACCCACTTACCAAGATGGCTCAACGAGTATGGTTGTCTACCCGTAACATCACTTTGAAGGACACCCCCCGCAAACTGGCCTCCCGCTTCATTGGGCCCTTTCCCATCGTCCAGATCATTAACCAGTCTGCAGTGAAGTTACAGCTCCCCAGGTCCATGTAGATCCACCCCACTTTCCACGTTTCTCAAGTCAATCCTGTCATCGAAAGCCCCTTGTGTCCCCCCTCCGACCTCCTTCCTCCGCCCTGCCTGATCGACAACCACCCTGCGTTCACAGTTAGAAACAACCTTGATGTGCGATGTAGGGATAGGGGATTCTAGTACCTCATCGATTGGAAGGGGTACAGTCCTGAAGAGAGGTCGTGGATCCCTAGGTCCTTCATCCTTGACCCTAGTTTGATTTCCTCTTTTTTCACAGCTCACCCCGACAAGCATCATAGGTCGCCTGGAGGCGATTCTTGAGAGGGGTAATGTAAGGGTACCACTGCCTGCAGCCTGCTCTCCAAGATGGCTGCTGATTGACAGCACCTGGCGGTCATCATCCTGACGAGCTCCACTTACTTCTACTTCCGGCACTGGACGAGGCAACAGCTTTTTCTTTTCACTCCTTCCCTACCCGAACTTCCCCACCCTACGCAGCTTCTTGTCTTGTCTGCAGCTCCTCAGGAAAGCACCTCAAATGCAAATTGAGATGGATTGGGTTTCATGGGCGATCAATTCTATTGATCTTTTTCTACAAAAAGGTAAGGTACAGGGGAGCCAGCCTGTCCCCCGCAGAATCACCCGGGAGGCTACGTCATGGATTCCTGGGGCGGATTGAAGGTGACGCGTCTCTCAGTGCTCTTCAGAAGACGTCGAGAATTTGGATATAATTGGATTTATGATGGCAGGCACTTTGCTTTTTGGCGTTTGTGGAATACTGGCCTATCAGAAAATGAGATGGCTTCGGCAGGACTTAATGCCATGTCGAAGCTCCCGAGTCAAAGTGTAAGTCTGATCTGCATCGTGACCTCCATAAATCATCTGTTTTACGAGCTAATCTGGAAGGTGGACACGATCTCTGAGGATCTCAGACCACCTGCACGACTTGGGACTCTGGATACTGTACTGGTCAACATCTGAGGGGGTCATAGCTTGGATCAGTGAAAAGTTCCCAAATTGTATCATATTTGGATCAGAATCACCCTTACAGGACTCAAGGCTACAGAAATTACACTGTGTACCTGAAGTGAAAATATTTATGTTATCTTTATCTGACTTCCCAAAACAGCCTTGGAAAGGCTGGATATCAAATTTCTTCTGAGACGTGTTACTGAGGACACCAGCTGCAACTAACTATCTGCTAAACTTGATGGCATTCAGAGTAGGAAATCCTGTTATTTGAAAAGGTATGTTGAAGCAAAGAAAACATAACACTTGTTGGACAGTGGACCTCGAGGACCAGGGTTTGAGGATGTATGCTTTAACTTATCCAGATGGAGCATCAGCCAACAATCTCAGTTTCCACAACAAGGAACTATGAAGGTGAATACTTTTTGGGGGGAAAACAAAAATGGCTAGACCAGCTCGTTCAAATAGCATATATGTACCCGCCCCTCAAATAAATAAAAATAATAATAAAAATACCTCAGAGCATGGTTTACTTTTTTTTTTTATTCAAATGGTTGCATGGTTTACATTTTTAACAGATTGACAACTGGCATTTGATAGTTTATACAGTATTTATGATTTTTCAAGGAACACTCATAGTTGATAGCACCAGTGAGCAGCAACTATGGATGATCTCCCTTATGAGCTCCAGGGGTATAAAGGATTTCAGGAGAGCCTCTTTCCTTGCTTGATAATTGCATAACTCTTGGTAGTTTTGTAGTTTGCTTGCAGCCAAATCTTGTGTTAATAAAAGTATTACTTGTCTTTTTTCTCCTCATATTGCCTGATTCCTGAGTCTTGCCCTGTATCCCTCATCCATCTCCTTGTGTCTACAAAGGCAAAATTCCTATCAGCTGCTCAGCCGCCTTTCCACCCCCTACCAACAACTTACCTCTACCTGTAACCTACAGTTCTCCTCAAAGTGTTGGGGTTTCACCATTCCAGTAAGAGTTCCTGAAGCTCTAAATCTACATTGCTCATTCTCTGGACTCGCCTTGTCTTCCTCCCTCTTCAGGTTTTAGGTTCCTTTCAGCGGGTTCGGATGTTGCCAGTCCATAGAATGGGCGTTATCAACTGTTATCACCCCCATTCGTATGGGCAAATAGGTCACAATCTACCGACTAGAGTGTTTAACAGAACGTTATCAGCGTTGTTATCGCAGTGAGTAGGCAGCGTGTTTCCGACAACCCGGAAGTGTAGCGTTTTTGTTTTTT
>JARVJN010000254.1:9056231-9066523 GCA_031763805.1 Argolebias nigripinnis
TTTATTTATAAAGCCATTTAAAACGACCACAGCTGCAACAAAGTGCTGTACACATGAAATTAAGAACATTTAAACACCAAAATATATATATATATACATTTTCATATTTTTATTAATTATGATAATCTCGTAAATCCGGAACCTTGTAGGTCAGGGCACTCGTAAGTCGGGGACTACCTGTATATGCTTTTACATGATTGTCTATTGTTGTCTGTACCTCATCTGTGTTATTTGTTTAAAACAGGTAAATGAGTCCTCGAGGCTCAGTGAGACTAACCTAAGGGTTAATAAAGGGCTAATAAAGGTTGCATGAATTGTCTTTAGTTATTACTGAAATGCATTGTTCTAGTAACGTTGCACTTTGTAGCCCAAGACAGATTTCCTTTTGTGGACAGTAAAGTTTATTGATTTAATCGAGTATTTCAGGCACAGACAGAAAGAAGATGAAAGGCCCTTTTAGTTAGAGTCTGTGAGATTACGACACTTTTGTCCACGTATATTGAAAACACATCCCAACATCCTCAGAATGTTAAGTTTCTGATTAGACTTTCTGCTCATGATGCCAGAGAGGAGGCCACAATGAAATGTTGGGTCTTTAAAAGTTAAAGGTTAAGGACAAACGGTAGAAAAGAACTGGCAAGGAGGAAAAAATACTTCTGAATTTGCCAAATTAGTGAAAAAGGCAGCTCTCCAGGAACATGTGACTCACCGTGCAAACTGCTCGACCACAGACGCGATGTGCCTCTTCCAATCTCGCCGTTGCTGCCCTTTCGCTCACCAACCCGCGCACACACACAGCGCACACAGCCAGCAGAGAACATGGGTGCAGGGTCGGCCAGCACACATGAGAGAGGCGCTTTGAAAAATAAGCCCTCATTTGGGCAGAGTGGATTCAGATGGTTTGGCTGCGGCTCAAAGGCGAGCAGCTCTCTGGGTCAGCTTATTATTTCAATGGATGCAAGGCGCTGATGTTCTCAAGTGTGGTGCACTTCAATCAAGCGAGCGGGCAGCTCAGCACATGGGTCAAGGCTTCGGCCTCGTCTGCTGGGGTCTGAGCCGACCGAGGCCTGTCCTGCGGCGGTTTGGAACGGGCCCCGATCCCAAGTCTCCACCGTCTGTGACAAACCGGACTCCTACCAAATAATAAATAAATTGATTTCAGCTGTGGTAAGGGAACCCCAAACCTGACCAAGAAAAAAAAAATCACAAAAATACGCCAAGTTTTGCAGGAGGAGAGAAGACAGATGTCTAAGTTCCTTCAGTGTGTGATCGGTGAGGTGTGGATTCATGTGTGTGTGTGTGTGTGTGTGAGGGGGGTGGGGGGTGTAGTTCTTCTTCTTCTGTTTGCATTCCGTCAAAGTGTTTGGTGTTTGCGCTGGAAAAATATTTTTGACTCTGTTTTTTTTTCTTCTCAAACAGAGAATAGCATAATTAACATGAGCAGACTCGCCAAACAAAAACAATCAAATTCATGAGTCACCAAAAAAACAAAAAAAAAAAACGGTATGGAAGTAATCTTTGCCGTTTCGTCTCTGTCTTATACTTCCGAGACTCTCCGGTGATCCCTCGTTCCCGCACTTAGTTGTACAAACATGCTTTTGTTTGTTCGGCTCAGGGCTGATTATTACCATAAAGGATTGCCTCTCCATTTTTAATGTCGCGGTGGCGAGTTTCATCAACACGGGGGCAACAATTAAATCACACTCCAATTGACCACACAAAACAAGAGACGCCTCATAAACACACACACACACACACAAAATGAACAGCTAAAACTAATAAACATGTGAGACTCGCAGCCATCCGGTGTGGTTACAGAGCCCATACCTTCCTGACTGGTCAAAGGCAGCCTTGCGAGAAGGTGAACTGGACGATATTTGTTGTTCCTCCTCTGTGGGCATCTGTTTCACTGCTTTCATTAGCAGTTATCGACAGCAACAATATTTGTCACGGCCCCGGAGTTGTGTAATTCAAACTTACCAAAGCATACCATCCACCACCATGGTCTGTTTCCCCCTTCTAGCCATGCCCCGATAGGGTAATGTGGGATGTAATGACGGCCAATTAGAAGGGAACACGAAGCAGGACGTGTAAACAGAGCTCAATAGACCGGACCTGGAGGGGCTGCACCCTGCTGGGGCGGCTGGCAACTTCACTTTCGCTCTGCTCTCGCTGATCCCCTATCAGTTTTAGACTTTTACATCAAAATGAATATTGTTTAGGCCTAAATGGTGGAATTGTGGTCTTTGAGAAGCTCCACTGGACTCCGCTGGACCACTTGGACCACCCAGCCTCAAGCCGAACCAAGGGGTTATTGTGCAGGCAGCACCTTGACTCCTAACACAGTCTGTGTCTGAATGAGTGCCGTGTGTGGCGAGATGAGATAGCCTCTGCAACGTGGCGCTGATAATTGGTCATGATTAATTGAGCAGCCCTCACGATTTGCTCAATGCAAATTGAATAACGGCGCTTTTCCTCTTGTAGAAATGCACGATAACGATGCTGCGCCGTGACCGGAGCAAACTGTGTGGCTTTCAGAGAGAATATTATTGCACTCGCCAATTTTCACATTTTACAGCATTAAGATATTTTAGGTGTGGCCTAAAAGTAAGGGGGAGTGGTGGTGCAGAGGTCAGAAGAGGTGGGCTTGTGATCCGTAGGCTGCCAGTTCAACTCCCCAGATCAACATCAAAATGTGGGTGTGAAAGGTGAAACACCCACGCCTGCCTCCCTTAATGCTCCCTCTCTGTGTCCTTAAGCAAGGCCCTTAACCCCCACCATCTGCTCCCCTGGGCACCCTATAGCAGATCTCTGCTCCACACAGAGGGCTGTGGCAGCTCGGTGGTCTGTGGTTGAGTCAGGAAGGACATCCAGCATAAAACATTTTCCAAGTCTTCATATGAGTTAGTTCGCTGAAGAAGGGAGCAGCTGAAAGAAGGAGAAAAAAGAGATTTTAGGTCTTGCAATTCATAGTTTGGTAAAATAAAACTGTCAATTGCTAAAATATATAAATACATTTTTTTTTTCAAGGTCAAGGTGTTCTTATTGTCATTCACATCACATGTGGTACATGTGGTGGAATGAAACTATGTGCACAGGGTCTCAGTTACATCCAACAAAAATACAAATTATAAAGAAAAACAGTAATAAGATCCAAGATATGTTGGAATCCTGGCAAATACCAATGCAGACATGTTCCTGTTACTGATTTTTCTACATCTGCCTTATAAAGTTTTGATACTTTAATATTTTGTTTTAATTTGTTTTAAAAATCTGTATTTCTCTCTGTTTAAGGAAATTTCTACTTTTATTGTTGTCATTCTTTAGTTTGTAGCAGGTCGCTCTTGTAAATGAGTCCTCGAGGCTCAATGAGATTAACCTGACGAAAAAAAGGTTGAATGAACTAAGAGATCTGCTAAACTATGAATATACTAAGCACTAATAATACAAGACAATGCCAAAACAACAATGTTCATTATCTGATTCATAAAAACTTCTATATGTTTTAAAATGTATAAACTACATACACTGATCAAGATCACTTTCAAATAATTTATTTTTAATTTGTTCCTGAAATAATTTTCATATATTTTTGTAGCAACAAAACACTGAAATAACCATGCCGAGCCACTAGGGGGCCACTAGCCACCTTCCACATCAACAAAATATTAAAAATACTGTGACAGCATTCTGAACGTGGCCTAATAGTTCCCCAAAACAATGTTTCTCACTTGAAAGTTTTAATTTTATTTTTTGTATACCTTTTATGTTTTTCTATAGTTATTACTTAACTCAGATCATGAGCTAGTTAAGCCTTAAAAACATTCCTACATGAGCTGCAGAAGACGTGTAAAGAGAACCAAGATTAAACGAAATGCCCATGCCTTCAACAGTGGTCCACCACAACAACCAAGCTCACCACACGGTGTTGGTTTTCTGGTTTGTGGGAATGAATAACGATGGGCATACACGAAAAATGCTGTTACGTCATTGTTTTCCAAAAATGTTGACTCTCGGGTCAAATGAAACACCAAAAGCAAAAATATTTAAACAATTGTCACTGTGCAAACATCAAAATCTCAAATTTTCTTCACCAAAAATCATCTTCTACAAGGACAGGAGCCACAAACACAACATACAAATATCTAGTTTCAATACTTTTTAATCCAGTGCAAGCAACAGATATTCAGGACACCTCAAAGTAAAATTTGTTTCGATAAAAATCTTTTGAAACGTGCAAGCAACCAAAATGATGATACTAATTATCACAGAATTATATATTTGTCATAAAATATTATGGTGATGTCAAAAACAAAGTTACACAAGGGTGAGACTTGCCATAAAAGCTGAGATATTATTCTGCCCTAATGATCTCTTCATGACATTTCAGTCTGTGTATGCAAGCATCACCAAGTCTCAGCAGCCCAAACTTTAAACCGCACATACCAGAACGTTAATTTGTGATGTTTACGACAGAAACGATCTGGAGCCGCTGCAAAGGCAATGAATATGTGACTGGCAAAAATATACTTTTTGCTCAATTACTCGTAAATCTTTATAAAAGTCTGTATTGTGTTAGCACTCCTCCAGCAGAAAACAACCACAACACAAGAAAATCAGCCTGAGAACTTAACATCTCAGCTACACAATGTGTGCAAATGATGTCACAAGTGCCTTAATTCTAGCTACAGGATTAACTTCAGGCACAATTCATATTGGGGACTTTTTGCCAAAAAGAAACACATGAAACTAGTTTTGGTGTAGATTTTCACCGTTAGAACCGACAGACTGAATCCATCTTGCCGTGACGAAAGACGCAAGAGGTACAGAAGTGCTTTAGATGTTTTACAGCTAGTTTAATCTAAAAAAAATCATATAAAGCACTCCTGCAGGGTCTGCTGGGTAACACGTGGGCACCTTGATCCAGTGCGGAAAACACATAAAGCACGACCACGGACAGCGTGTGAGGTGTTAGACGTTACATGAAAAACATTTGGAGGACATATGCAATCGCCTCAAAGTGAACGAGTCACGTTGGATGTAAATTTACAGCAACGACCTGAACCGCAGGCTGAGCTGCAAAAACTCACCAAGATCAGAGACTGACATGTGCCCTTTCAACTCCTTTCAGTTCAATGATGTTAATCTACGTCACAGGAATTGGACCTGGGCTGATGTCGGTGCAATGGTTGGCATGGTTGCCTCACGGCAAGAGAGTTGCTGGTTTGAATATCAGCTCTGCAGGTGTTTCTACGTGAGTTGACATTTTCTCTCAACACATGAGCATCCTCAGCTGTTTCCTCCAACAGAGCAATAAATATCAATGTTAGGTTAACACTTGACATCTAAATGCTTAAATGGTGTATTTTAACCACTGAAATATTAAAACCATAAGCCAAAGTTAAAGAGAGATGAGTGTTGGACAACCTGAAAGAAAAGAAAATTATGATAACATTCTTCTCTTTTAGGACACGTTTGAATTCAAGTTCTGGTCCATGTTTGACAACAAACTCCAAGTTTAACTCAATGTTTGACTCCATTTTTGACTGCGGACTACATGTTTGACTCCATGTCTGACTCCTGAAACCATGTTTAACTCAATGTTTGACTCCTGACTCCACATTTGACTCTTGACACCATGTTTGAATCTTGACTCCATATTTTACTCCTGACTCCATGTTTGACTCCATGTTTGACTCCTGACTCCATGTTTGACTCCATGTTTGACTCCATGTTTGACTCCCAACTACACTTTTGACTCCATGTCTGACTCCTGACTCCATGTTTGACTCCATGTTTGACTCCCAACTACACTTTTGACTCCATGTTTGACTCCTGACACCACATTTGGCTCCTGACTCCACATTTGACTCCTGACTCCATGTCTGACTCCTGACTCCACATTTGGCTCCTGGCTCTATGTTTGACTCCTTGACTCCTGACTCAATTTTTGACTCTTGTCTCTGTGTTTGACTCTATGTTTGTCTCCTGACTTTATGTTTGACTCCAAGTTTGACACCTGGCTTCATGTTTGAACCATGTTTGACTCCTGACTCAATTTTTGACTCTTGACTCCGTTTTTGACTCCTTGACTCCTGACTCCATTTTTTACTCTTGACTCCGTGTTTGACTCCAAGTTTGACTCCTGACTCCATGTTTGTTTGACTCCCGACTCATGTTTGACTTAATGTTTGATTCCTGATTAAACGTATGACTCCACGTTTGACTCCTGACTACATGTTTGACTCCATGTTTGACTCCTGACTACATGTTTGACTCCATGTCTGACTCCTGACTACATGTTTGACTTCATGTTTGACTCCTGACTCTACAGTTGACTCCATGTTTGACTCCACAATTAACTCCTGACTATATGTTTGACTCCTGACTATGTGTTTGACTCCATGTTTGACTCCTGACTCCACAGTTGACTCCATGTTTGACTCCATAATTAACTCCTGACTCCACGTTTGACTCCTTACTCCATGTTTTATTCCATGTTTGACACCATGTTGGACCTTGTTTTTCTAAAGCATGTCTTTATTTGTTAATGTATTTTGCACCTCAGGGCCACCGTAAAAATGAGTCATTGTGACTCAGTGAGACTACCTGTATAAATACAGTTTGAATGAATGGGACATTGTCATAGTCAGACCAAAAAAAAAAACATATATCCAAAAATGCAATTGTTAAGAAAATGAAAAGAACATTTGTTTATATAAATATATTAACTAAAGTAAACTAATCAATAAAACCAAGAGGCTGTGTTTTATCTGTGTGGTCAGGTAACTGAAGGTAATTACCTTTCAGAAATGCACTGGTTTTTGTGTAAAGAAAAAGCTGCACTCAGGCAAACCAGTTCTACATTAAAAAAGGATCTACAACTCTTTCAAAAACATTTTGCTTGATACAAACGCTTGATGCAAGGTTAGGCAACAAGCTTTTTTTCTCATTGGATCCATAAAACCACAGAGAGATTTGAAGGTTAACCAAATCATTTTTTTAACTAAAACATAAAAATGAGGAAAAACAAAAAATATATTTGCCCGACTGTGCTTATTTATTATTTATCTCTGATGATTCCTAATAAGACACTGGATTACATTTTGAATGATGTCTTAAAAATAATATTTATCAGTTTTGAAAAGATCAATGGCTTTTTGTCGCAACCTGTTGTAAATATTAAAACTCAAATTCAATCAAAAATTACCTGTTTTTCATTTATCTACTTCTGCTATTTGGTAGGTTTAGGAATTTTAAAAAGACAGTTAAGGTTACTTGTAAAAGATAAAATAAATATGCAGGATCAGGTTTTTTTTTTTTTTTTTTTTTTTTTTTTAAATAAAATAAATGATCCACCCCAAACAAACTAACTAACTAAGTATGACACTAAGTGTTATTTAATTATCACCCACTGTAATGCAAGGTAGGAGATTGTGTAATTGAATGACTGAGTGTTTATTGTATTTTGGCAATACAGTAGTCCCTCGCTACTTCGGGTTTTGTTTTCCGCGGACTCGCTCTATCGCTGTTTTTCAAAGTAAGATTGGACATGACGCACAATGGTTGATTGATGGATGAGGCGCACGATCGATATGGATTTTTTAAATTTTAAATAAATAGTTTTAAATGATTTAGCACTTGTGTACAGCCCACAGCTGTGGGAGAATCTTCCTCCTGCAGCTGATTGGCTGATGTGCAGAGGGAGAAGTGGGCGTGGCCTAGAGTGCAGTCGGAGGCAGAGCTAAAATCATGACATTCTGTTCATTTTTAGAGCGTCTAGAGTTTAGAAATATTGTTTAGAATATTGTAAGTGTGGGAAGGATTTAAAATGCCTATTTATATATATACTAAACTAAACTACTACTTTTACTACTATTCCTACTTGGCAGTTTTTCACTTAGCGCGGGGCTTCCGGGTACGGATCCCCCACAATAAACAAGGGACTACTGTATATCTTGTTAACCACTGGACAGATTTTATTGAAATTGATTTTTATTTTTTAATCTATTATTAAATGTCTGACAATTGTTTTCTTTTGACGCCAACTCTAATAAAAATGGCTCCTACAGGTAATCAAGAATAGCAAACACAAAATGGATGTAACTCATACATTTTTATAGATAAATTACTAGAATTTGGTGTGGTAGTAGCTGAGAGTCTTTTCCATCTTATTCTCTAAGCACCAACCATTCACACAAAATCAGTCTTAAAACTTTGGAAAGTGATATGGTGGGAGGGATATGCTGCTGTCATTGTATGAACAGGAAACAGATTTTTTTTTTAGTCAACGCTCAAAATCTTGTGTATAGTTAAAAACACAGTCTGTTAGCTAAGTCAGACAGGCTAAACAGTTTCTTGATTTTAGCCTCAGAGGTTTCATCAAGCCCTCGTCAAGTAGCTTTTGAGAGTGTCTGTCCTTTTCTAAACAATTTCTAAGCACAACCTCTCGAGTGGCTCTACACAACGAACCATCTGCCACACCAGGTTCAAATCTGCCGGCAAACAGATACCACAGGGTCTGGCTAGAAAACGCAAAGCTAGTTTTCACCCAACCCCTGTCTGAAAGGTGGAAGCAATTGTTTTAAGGATTGCGACAATTACTGAGCAGTAAATCTGTCACCGCGCTTACGTGCAAGGCCTGAAAGTTTGACAAATGGGGAAGCGGTGACTGCAAATGATTCAAAAGGCCTTTTCTATGACCTGTTACAAATACAAGCAGTGAATTAAGCCTTATCATGAAATATATACACTATACACAAGAATAACAGCCTGTAAACATGCTTCAGTCTGCCGCAGCGTCCTCTGCTGCAAATGCTTTCTTTAACCGTGAATGAGCGCCACTGCCAGCTCTGACTCCTCCCCCTCCTCATAGTTATATTTGTTGGGGCTTCAGCCCGAAATGCAGACGCGCACATAAATTATGCTCATCTGCACACATGTGCATGCAAACCAGTGCATACCAGTGATGCACATGCACAATTTTTCCCCTTTGTGATGACTCCAGTGGGTCACAAAGCAAAACAGGGGATTGACACCCTCTGGTTTCAACTTCTGTGACCCCTCCAGCAGCCTGTGAAGTAGGCACAGAGCAGCCGAGCAGAGGCCCTTTGGAAATATCTGCGGTCAGCTGCGTGGGGAGGAGGGAGCGAAGGAAAGAAACTTGCTTTTAATAAACAAGATAATGGGTGCCATACGCCCCTTCTCACACCATCGCTGCTCGCAATCTCTCCCTCTTTTTCCCCTCTCGCGCTGCGCCTCGCTCTACCTTACATTTGCTATCAAAATTACGTTCATCATTCACGAATGGGATGAAAGACTGTGAGAAAAGACAGAGAGTGCAAGAAAACAAAGCCGGTGGGGAAAAATAGGGGGATGGTGTGGGTGGGTGATCTTCAAAACCAACAATTAACTGGCGTCAGGATGTTTATGGGCAGAGTTGGTTTAAGCCACTTGTCCTCGGATACTTCAGCTGTGGCCTTTAAGACTCTTTAATGCTGAAATTATGCAGAGAGGCAAATAAAAAGGCAGTTTATAATTTGTCCTCACTGGACTCTAATGCATGAGAAAATCTAATTTAGTGAAGCAGTCATTCCATGTGACAGCATATTTTTTCATCAGTTGTGCATTTGCAGGATTTTAAGCAAACACCTCAGTGTTTTTTCCCATCTGCCACAAAGTGATCCCAACAAGTTTGACACCAGTACCACAGAGAGGAAAGGGTGGGCGAGGCACAAACATACGGCATGGAAGGGCTCCACAATGCGATTTTAACTAGATACATGCACTGGCATGACTAGAGCAAGCTGTGTGGATGTGTTTTAGGGAACCTATCTCTTTGCAACATAAACAACACAAAACACTCTGTTGGAGTTTTACCAGAGAGGTGGAGGAGTAACACCTACAGGCAAAAAAAGTGTTACTGTATTTATTTTTGTAAGCAAAATGCTAACCAAGTGTGGACTGACTAAGATAATTTACTAACATCTCTACTGGTATTTCCCTAAACCCAAATAATTGAAAACTGTTGCCACGTTTGCAGCAAACATTGCAGAACACAACTTCACATTATTTCTGCATGAATCTTTGCAAATGAAAATGTGATTTTTTTAAATGAGTAAACAAGCACAGTATTAAATGCATATCAATCAGTTTATGAATTCATAAACCATCTGTGAGGTGTTCCGCAAAGATCTATGCTTGGACCATTAATATTTGCTTCATATATCTGTATATATCTGTAATATCACATGTGGAGTTCCCCAGGGCTCTGTGCTTGGACCAAAGCTATT
>JARVJN010000254.1:9123997-9138540 GCA_031763805.1 Argolebias nigripinnis
GTAGATGACTGAGGACACTTTGTCTGTTACCAGATGAGGTCCAGTCCACCTGGGCATTAGTTTGCGGGCGAGAGTTCTGGTCCCGGACTCTCCTTTCCCAGTTGTGGGTGCGAACGTATATAGTACCAAACCCTGTCTCCCACTTGGAGTTCTTCGTGAGAGGCCTTTTGGTCATAGTACGCCTTGCGTCCTTCAGCTGATGTTTCCAGGTTTTTCTGGGCAAAAGCAAAAGTGTTTCTGAGGTGTCTATTCAAGTCTTTCATTTATTGTTGCAGAGGGGATCTGTGTATGTATGAATATTAAGAAGCAGGACTATTTGTTTAAGAGCTGGAAAGCCCCTGGGCACAAAGGTAGCTCTTCCCCTCTGTGTCCTGCAGGCATGGCAGCGAAGCCGACGACTTGATGGAGGCCACTCCAACGATGAGAAGAGGACGTGTGAAGAGTCCTGTTTGATCCGGTTCACTAACCTGCATGTTAAGTGTTCATAGACAACAGACGGGGTCTCAGGGGGTAATAAATCTAATAATTTTAGAACAGACTGGTGGATTCTGTTCCGTTTGGTAGAATGAAACCATCAGGTTCTGGAGAAGGTGATGATGCTCTCAATGATGGAGTAGTAAAATGTCCGGAGAATTATCTTACTTACTCCAAAGGAGATGAGCTTCCTAAGGACGCACTGCCTCTGGTGACACTTTCTGAGGATCTCCTCCATGTTGGTGGAGACTTTCAGCAGACTGTCAAAGATGGTACCCAGGTATGTAGTCCTCAACAAGCTCAAGAAGCTCTCCATGGATAGAGGTGGTGACTGGTGTGACCAGCGCCCTCTGCTGATGAGGCCGTTGTTTCTGTCTGTTGTGAGTCAAAAAGCAAAGTTCTCGATTTTCTGGTCCGTCTAAGTTCTGGCCTTCAGCTATGGTCATGAGGTTTGGATCATGACCAAAAGATCGAGATCCCGGATACAAGCGGATTAAATGGGCTTCCTTTGTAGGGTGACCGGGTTCAGCTTTAGAGACCGGGTGAGGAGCTCCATCATCCCGTTGGGAGCTCAGACTAGAGCTGCTGCTCCTTCGCATCTAAAACAGTCAGTTGAGGAGGTTCAGACATCGAAATGCCTCTTGGACCTCCCTTTAGAGGTTTTCTGGGTTGGGAGGCCCCTGGGAAAACCCAGAAGTCACTGGAGGGGTGGTATCTTCTCTGGCCTAAGAATGCATCAGGGTCCTCCAGAACAAGATGGACAGGAATGTCTTGATTTATCCCCTGGACCTGTTGCCTCCACGACCCGACTACCGATAAGCAGAAGAAGATGGATGGAAATCAGAATTTTTGGGTGTTCTCTGAAAAAGCTATGCACAGTTAACAAGCTACCTGTTGTGGATAACCCTTTGAGCGACCTCAGTTTGAAGACAACAAAGTCTAATTCTGACTGGACCGACAAGCTAATGGCTAATGTGAGTGAGGCCAAGACCAAAGAGACTGTTGTGGTCTCCCTGCAGGAAGTGTTCCTGGCTACATCAATGCTAGCTTCTGTTGTTGTCATTGGATCTTAAAAATAACCACAGAAGTGTAAACAGTGCAAAACTGATGGTAGAAGAAAGATTAATAAAATAGCGTTTGCTTTAACCACTATAAAAAATGTGAGACCAAAATTGTTTGGATAGGAGTTGTCTTTGAAGGAATGCGTACCGCCACCTTTTAGGAGATCATTTAATTCAAAATGGCCACTGCAGTCACTCACATCCTTTGAGGTGTGTAAATGCTTAAAGTCCACGATGGGTTGGCGATGACTTTCAGCTACTTTCACATCTAACTTTTGCTCAATATCCATGAAATCAACCACGTTCGAGTGATTTTTGTACTGGCAAATGTTATTTTAGCCGTGAGCCCAAAACATTGTAAAAGTTATTTGATGTCTGCTGAAAGTTTCTTGTGCAGCGTACCTGAACAGGCAGCTTAACAACTCTTATCACCGTTTGCATTCAAACTGAACACTTAACTGCATCCGGCTGGACTCTGCATGGGTTATGATGTCTATGTGCGTTAATAACACGGTAATAAAATAGTTAATGTGCAACCCGGCAGAGCTCGGTTGCATGTAATATCTTGATTTGGACTTTTAGCTTTCGCCTACGTAGCAGCAGCTTTAACTGCGGCGCTGGATTAGGCATTAGAGCGCATTGCTAAAGCTCGGAGAATTCTTGTTTCTCGTCATTTTTTGCTCCACTTCTGCTACGAGGAGAATGCAGTTCAACACCTACAAGTTATGTTGGATGTGATACTGATTCCAGGACTAAACTAAAACATAACTAGTCAACAACAACAAAAAAAAAGGTAAGAAAAACCTCTGTTTAATTCAGAGTGTTAGTTAAATCGGTTAACATGGTTTATTATGTGATAAGTGAGCCATATTCCCTGTAAAATATTCTACAGCAGGGATGTATTAGATATATTTATGATTCATTCAGAGTGAGAATAAAATATTTGATCAAACTGGTTCCATCTTTTATAGACATCCCAGCAGATCCATGAGGGGTAAGGGGGCTACAGTGTTTTGAGTTTTCCAAAAGCTTTAAATTATTCTGAGTTGCAGACAATTTGCCTCTTTGGATTAAAAAAAAAATGTCATAACATCCACAAGCCTCATTGAATACAGTTCAGTGGGACAGAAAAGGTTCTGGATTTAATAGTTGAGCCTGATTTGGGGCCTGGCAGGTGGTGGGTGCAGGCGTGTTAACATTGTGGTCAAAGTAAATAGGACGACAGGAAGTTGCAGGTGTGTTCAGCCCTGGGTGTGGATGCAGATGCATCAACCCCTCTCTGACTCACTGGAGGAGAGGCCAGCAGCACTTTATTATCACATTTTGTAAAAGATCAATTCCCTCGTCTGTCTTTGCTACGTGCAGGAGGCGTCCAGACGTTCATTTCGTCTTGCGGATTAAAAAAAACAAAAGGTAAGAAACGTTTAAATTTACTTTAAATGTCTGACAGCTAAACAGAAAAGCATCTTTGAAAACTTGTGCTGTGAAAAATGAGGTTTTTTTTGTAAAACACCATCATCTTTAATATAACCTATGTTTGGATATTAGAAATATTGGGATGCTTTCATGGGTGCAGCTCTGGAAAAGCTCATTGTGTGAGCTGAGTGAATGGACAGACAGGAAACCAGTCGTACCTGTCTCACTAATGGGCGCAGAGTTGTTGTCCCCCTTTCATCAGCTATTTACTCACGTCATGAATTAGTTTGAACACAATCACTGACCAAAATGGTGTTTGCATTGCTAATACTTTGACAAAAGTCCCATTGAAATCAAATGAAAAACATAAAGATGACAAGAAAATATGAATATCAGCTTCTCCATCAAAGCAACAAATAAAAATCTGGTATTTCTGAATCATTTCCATAAGTCAAATTGTAAATGTTTGTTATAATAAAGCTTAAATATCAGGGCTATTAAAATGGCGGTTCGGGGGCCAAATCAGACCCAGTGAACTCAGTTTGGCCCACCATGGGTTCATTTTTAAATAAAACAATATTTTAAACCATGAAACAAACTTATTTAATCACAATAACTGCTGGATGTCGGGCCCTTGAACCTTTGGCTTTCACTAACTGTGCCCCCCTGAGTAACTTATTTGAATAATAGTCCTATTATAGATGTATATTTTACAAGACATTGTACTTTAGCTGTTCATTTTTTTCCAAGAAATGCTCTTATTCTGGAAAAACTTTGATATTTAAATGCTGTAATTGTATTAAAATAGTTAAGGACCCTCCATGGACTCTTCCAAGATTTTATCTTTGTTTCTGTTTAGGGTTCACGTAATTGTTGCAAGAAAAGTGTTTTATTTCATTAAAACTGTTACAATTGAGAGAACATAATCTGTTCTTCCAGCAGATCCAAAATAATAAAATCTTCATTAATAGGCATCTAAACTAAGCTTAATTTTTAACTAAAGTTACTGAAACAAACCGTGTCATATAAATATTTGTCTTTACAACTTCAAAGCTACTCATTTTGATGATTTATGTGTATTTTTAGCATAAAATGATTACTGAGTCATTACTGAGTTGATAAATGACTACAAAACTTATTTATCTGAACACTGACTAGCTAAATTAAAGCAATCATTAATATTTTTGGACAGTAAATATTAGTTTTAATAAATAGAAAAATAAAAAGTAGCATATATATATATATATATATATATATATATATATATGAATGATTAAAACCACTTTAAAACATTACAAAACAGTTTGGCTCCCTGACAACTCTTTATGTTGAGCTTTGTTGACACATAAGCAATATATTAAACGTTTATACTTAACATCATGTCTAAATATTAATGAAAATCAGCCCGATTTATTGTCCATGTGCCACTCAGAGCCCCACCCAGTGATCTGATTACAGTTTTATCAAACTACGACAGAAAAGCAACAACAAAACTAAACTAAAGCGAACATTTTGTGCACATTTTTTTTTACTTTTTCAAGAGAAAATACTTAAATACTGTATTTGAAATTTCTCACAGTAAAATTCTCTAATTCATCTAACAAGCCTAGTCAAGAGTAGTTTGCAACATGAAATGGAGGAGAGTCGCCTCTTTATCGGACTAAAGAGCATCTCTGATAATGAACAGGTGTGATTAGGATATATTGCATCACAGCTGATCTCAGTTCATCACCTGTGGCAACGATACGTGAACCATGACCCAGGGCTGGGATACTCCTCTCAGTACCCTATTTGACAGTGAGACCTGATCTTTGTATTCATGGCGTGATGTAAGTAGCGTGACATCCCAGCGAGCCTGTTTTCCATTCAGGGTGACAGCTGTATTCTCAGTGTTTGCTTATCAGCGCCGTTGTTTCTGAACTCTCAGTGGAGAGGCTCTTGACGCACAGCTGATGGAGGGACTTGTTTGCTCTGATGGCTCCGGGCCGACTCTCATTAGTGGAACCGCTTTACTGTCAGATGTGAGATCCTTTGAAAAGGTTTCTCGAGTTACTTTGAAAAGATTTCGTCTCTGAAAAGATACAGTAGAGCGCTCACACTGATGAGAGAAGGGTCTTTTTTTTGTTTAATGAGCACTTTGAAGGAGTTTTAAGTCAATATGTGGATGCCAATATGAAGTTTTCAGTCTTTTAGTTATTATATGCATTAAAGACTTTTGATTAAGCCTTTTTCAGTGATTTGTAAAATATAAATAAAAATTATGTCATTAATACTTTTACAAGTCAATTTCTTTACTTTAATGCCTAAAAATGTAAAGCTTTCATGTTATTTAAAGTTTTTACAAATACACTCCACAAGGCCTTGCACTAGCCTTAATATATACCTACTTTTTAATATTTATGTCTGAATACCTGGATCATTTGGCTATTCTCTTGAATTGAATTGTATTCAACAATACAACTTCATTAACAATAACAATTTCATTGTTTTAAAGTTTTCATTTATGTATTTTTAGAGGACCCTTTGTTTATTATACACATAAAGGGAGAACAACTCTGCATTGCTTTAGTCCTACAGCTTATCATTATTTTTTTACATGTGAAAGGATAGTTTATTGATTACCATATTTTTCAGACTATAAGGAGCACCAGATTACAAGGTGCATTAAGCTAAATAAGTTATTTTTTACATAATTTTGAGTACCATGTACCACATAACAGCGGATCGAGGGCAGTAAGCACAACTGGAATTATTACATAAGGTGCACTGTTGATTTTAAAGAAAATTCAAGGATTTAAGTGTGCCTTATAGTCCAAAAAATATGGTACTAAAATGTGATTTGAATGTCATTAACTTTAAGGACTTTAAATTATATTAAACTAAATAAATGCTTTTAATTAGTTTTCTAACACATTTCAGTGTTCTGTATATTCATCGTGCATTTCTTAATAATATAATAGGAATGAAAAAAGTATAAATATAATGTACCTATGAACAGAAATCAGTGTAAAGAGAAGGGAAAAAATCTATACGGTAATTGTATGTGTTGTGATACTTGTGTTTTATTTTTCATTTTTTTGCCTGTTGCTTATTAAAAAGTTTAATTGTCTAGTTACATTTATCATGTGAGGAAAATACAGTTATGCATTACCTTTTTTATTTGTTTGTTTTAGTTTGCAAAAATGACAAGTGTTAAGGAGAAAGACGCTTTTCGGAATGTCAGTCAGAAGCCGGGCTTGCAGATATGGACCATCAACGTAAGTCAGCCCTTAGTATACCTTCTTTTTCTTTTTTACTATAATGTGTACATTTTTATCATTTATGTAGGGTTTTGGGGGTTACAAGTGAATATATTGTTGTGTAGATTTTTTTTTTAAGTGAGTTATGTGGAAAGGCTATGCACAGTTATTATTTTACCTGCTGCAGATAACTCTTTGAGGAACCTTAGTTTGGTGAACTTTGAACAGATTCTTGAGCTACTGGCTACTTCAAGCAGAGCCGAGACAAAAGTAGATGATCTAAGCCAGGGGTGCTCACACTTTTTCAGCATGCGAGCTACTTATATAACAACCAAGTCAAAATGATCTACCCAATACAAGAATGCAAAACATATAATTATCTTCAAATGTATTAAGGATTCTTTTTATGTACAATGTATGTTGAGGTACCTTGTATAACTATAAGCCAATATTGCACAACACATATAATAAATCAGGGGTCACCAACGTGGTGCCCGCGGGCACCTGGTTGCCCGCAGGGACCACATGAGGTGCCCGGGGGTGGTGACAGCAAAACACAACGAGGAGCAACAGTTCATCAGCTAACATGTTAGCTTCAATGCTAACTAGCCCCCTGGTGGCTCACAACAGACAGAAGAATGTCAGAGCAGCTTTGAGCAGGCAGATGTTTCTCATGAGGCATTTTCAGGTGTGGAGCTCTTGAAAGAAGCAATGATGAAATATGTGAAAAATAATTTATTTAAAAGAGTAAAAGATGTGATGATTAGTTAAAATGGTTTTATATGTACAGCACTTTGTTGCAGCTGTGGTTGTTTTAAAGGGCTTTATAAATAAAGCATAATTATAAAAAATGCTGAGGATCAATACTAATGTCATGTGATTTGTTTAAAAATGTCACTTTGTTTATTATATTACATTACTGATATTTTGTATCATCAAGAGTTAAGAGTTATTCTGAAATGTTACAAATACAATGTGTCAGCTGCTTCAACAAATGCTTCTTTTACCATCTCTCTGTCTTGGAAGGACTTGTTGTTTTTAACGAAGCGTGACTCACCCGTAAAGATGCTTCGGTGGCGGCTTTCGCTTTTGAAGTTGGGTGAGTGAAAAATGACTGCTGTCCAGAAAACTGAGATTTTAGTTCCTCCACCTTTCTCAGCTGGCTTTTCGCCGGGAAGTAGATATCGTATTTTCCATGAACAGTCCAAAATGTGATTGTTTTCGCCTTTGCGCCGTTGTTTTTACGCATGAGCGGTGACCTAAAGCTCGTCATCTGATTGATTGCCCTGTATGCCAATCAAGTGACGGGATGTTTGATAGGCTGACAATTTTTTAATGTCACGCTGCGATCGACCACTTCTGCCTCCGGGATCGACTGGTAGATCGCGATCGATGTAATGAGCACCCCTGACCTAGGGGAAACACTGCATGCACTCTGGTGAGTTGTAGGTAACCAGGAAAACCTGGAGTGGATTTTTAGTGATTTGAGTACTCTCCTATTAATCAAGTGGAATAATGAATATTTTTTAAATGTGAGGGAAACATGTCCCCATCACATATACCTGTAATTGATTGGCCTATGACCACGTCACACTGCTCCCTGCAATGGCCAAAAGTAGCAGGGCATTGTGGAACGGGAGCTCCTTCATTACATAACTCACTACTCTCTCCACACATGCACACACAGTGGGCCACTTCTGCTTCTCTCTTTTTCTGCACACAAGGACATGCAGTGTTAAAATCTTTAAGCCATACTGATGCTTGATTTTAGTGGACGGTAAATTTTAAAACACTTCCTATTTTGAACTGAACCCCCCGGCTATCAGCTTTGGAACAGTTAGCTCACCTCACTCAGCATTAGGCTCAGCGCACACTGCTTTGGGTCTGAAAGCTCCATGTTTTTCCAAACTGAGGTGATCCAGTGGGCTTTCTGCAACAGGTAAGATGTTAATTATTCAAAACCCAACCACAGAGCACTTCTTCCAAAAAAATGCTTTTTGACCTCAAGTTGAAGGCAAGTTTTGTCTATTTCCTTTCACATGAAACTTCCCTTTGTCTCCATCCAAACTTTCCTGCTCAGAAGTGACAGCAGATGACAAAACCTAATTGGAAAGAACCAACAGAGTCTTCGAAATGCTCCTCTTCCTGTCTAATTTCACAGGTCCTACAACAGGTGTAGCTGTCACAGTCACAGGATCAATATAAAGGGTTGGAAAACAGCCCGTTCACTCCTCCACGAGCTGTTTGTGTCTGTGTGTGTGTGTGTGTGTGTGTGTGGTTCTTTGCCTGCACAATTGTATATATAGAAAGTGTTAATTGAGTTGTGATTGCCTTTGTGTGCCTCATCAGGGGATGTACAAGACCCCCCTTCACCCCTTCCCATGTCAGTGTGAGCGTACCTGCGACATGTCGAGCTGACAGACGTTTCGTTTCCTTCTCACTCGATAATTACTGTAATACAAATTCAATTAAAAGTAAGCAGCTCAAAAGAAAAGAGGAATTAAAATGTGAATAAAAACAGAGATCTGAGAATACATATTTTTACAGATGTGTGCTCGAGTGGCGACGTGCTTGAGTTCGTCTGATTCTCGTGTCAAAGGAGACGTTTTTTTACAAAGAAGCGTGTTTTGTTAACTTTGGAGTCTGATGTGTTGCTTTTTTTTTTTTTTTTTAAAGCTGTGGAAGTTTTATGTCATTTTACCAGAATCTGTTAGTTGACAAAAGTACTTGGAATCGCTGAATAAAAGACTCCCCGTTTGTCACACAAACACTCAGCCTCTATTATGAGCGCAGCATTGAGAAGGATGGCGACCAGCTATATGTCATGGAGCAGCACACGCATAAAGACGCTAAATGAAACCAGTTCTTCTGTATTTCAACATTTACTCAGGAAAGAGATTTGTTGTTGTTGTTGTTGTTTTCTTTTATTTTAAGATCTTCTGTTAAACTCAATTACTTCCTGCGTGAACTTGGCCTTGATGGAAAGGGGGCCTCATAATTCAGTTCTGGAGTTTTGAGGGAGGAAAAAAGGAAGTATATTGCAACATGGCTCGTTTTTTGGAGGAAGAAACTTTTAATACCCACAGCTCTTAATGACGGCACAGCAATTAGAGTGGCTGCATTTTTTTGCTCTAGCCGCGAGTCAAAGGAAAACAAATAAAGCAGCTCGATTTAGAAACCTTATTAGACTTTGAGTCCCTGAGCAATTAAAGTATTACAGCTGAAGTGCTTCTGTGAACCCACCGATGGAAAGCATTTATAGGTGGTCTTTACTTTACTGGTGGTCCGTTGCTGGGCTTTTTAAAATTGTATTTATTTCTTATTTGTGGCATTCAGGGCTGCAGACGCTCGAGTGTTTGCATGCAAGTGTGTTGTGAAAAGGAATTGGACAATGAAGGCTCTTGAAACTACAGTCTTTCAAGGGTAAATTGTGCACGCAGAAACTTTTTATGGCCTCCGCTTTACTTTTCATACAGTTTATGGCAAAGCGTTGCAATGCTTGTCACAGATTTTCAAACCCAAGTGTAATTATTTTAGGACTTAATTCCAATGAGAAAAAATGATTAAAACGCAACACATCTCATCTCTTTTATCATTCATTCTTTAATCTCCTTGCCGCAGTGTTTGCCCCACGCAGTGTCTAAATTGGCTTGGCTGTGATGATGCCCTTTGCAATGCAATCTCTCCAATTTGATGCCTTATCAAATTACTAACCCAGAGGAAATTAATGGCATCATCTATGTCACGGCATTGATGTAGTTTCACTTAGCCTGAAACACTGAGGTCCTAATTGAAAGATTAGATTCCTTTAGATTTTCTATCCATCTTTAGACTAATTACAATTGAAGAGGAAAACCGGCTGCCCTGCGTGTCAATTTAACAAATAAAAACCAGGTAAAGATTATACAAAAAAAAAAAAAAGATGTTTCAGTCGCACTGAATTTAATAAAACGTTCATGTAATTGGCTGTGATTGGAGACGAAGCGCTCTGCAGACAGGCAGCGTGTCATTTTCTAAGATATGTTTTGTTTTAATTGCTCATGATGCGTTTCTGGATATGCTAAAATCATGTGATAACATTAATAGCCATGAACCAAAAAACCTGACGTGGTGCCACTAGGGGGGGTGGTGATGCTTTTTGGGGCCGAGCATTGGGAATGCATTAAAATCTTTTCCTCTCATTCACACAAACAGGCAGAGAGGAGAAGTGTGTGTGTGTGTGTGTGTGTGTGTTGGGGGATGTCTGTGAAGGAGGTGAACAAGGAAAAAAGCAAAAACGCGTGTGACCATGTGTCACCACTCACACTGCTAATACCATAATCTCCCCCGTGACCCCTTGGGCCTCTTCTTACACCTTCACTTCGGCCACCTCTGACCACCGATCCTCCCACTGATCGCTCAGCGAGAGTCCACACACACACACACACACACACACACTATAATTGACTAATGACCCCATATCAATATTTGACTGTGGTCACAGGCTTTCAGTACTGTTGTAATTTAAAGTGGATTAGTGTTCGCCTCAGCACGTTTCTCTTGGCAGCCAGCCAGTGGGACGAGCTTTTGATAACAGGTTTCTTCTTGTGTGAGTGTGTGTTTCCAGAGTCAGTGTATGTGTGTGTGTGTGTGTGCATACCTGTCTTGATGTGAACTGTATAAGCTGCCCATTGCCCCACGGGACTTCACCAAAGGTACAAAAAAAAAAAGGCTGCAGTGTTTCCTGATGAGGAGACGGTTGTGTGTGTGTGTGTGTGTGTGTGTGTGTGTGTGTGTGTGTGTGTGTGTGTGTGTGTGTGTGTGTGTGTGTGTGTGTTTGCGGTCACAGGTTGACTAACTGCCTGAGCCCGTTCCTGTGAAGTGCTGTGGTCCCAGCCCAAGTATACTTTTGCACAGTTTACATGAATACCTGAGAAAAATAAAAACAATCAGGCAGATTTTTTTATTCTAGCAACATATTAAGAGAACTACACAATATTTTTTCTAATTTTTAATCTGTGGTTTAAAGTTTTTTTTTTTTTATTCTCAGGTATAAACAAAACATTATATCATACTCTTAAAACACATTTAGAACCCACTTAAAGTCTCATCAAAGTGAGTTCTGATTTACTGATACGTATTTTCTTGCTTAATTGAACAACCTGAACCCCGTTAAGATGTACAGACTTTCTCAAGTCTTGTTTCATGTCTGCAGTTCTGGTCTGGACTTGTCAGGACACACTGTCTGCCTCTTCTGCTGCACTAAACAAACTGTACAGCAGCACTATGGCAGTGAGACACACAGACAAGACAAACAGAAGAAGAAAAAAAAAGACTGACTTTGTCTTACCTTGTCCCTGTGCCGGCGCTCTCTGTATGCAGAGCGCGCAGGCGGTGTTTATCTCGGTTGCTGGTGGAATGTTTATGTAACCGAACGCCACAATGATCGAGTTGAAACCGCGGAAGGATAATTAAAACATGTTGATCCCTTCAGTCATGGGAATAGGGCAGATTTAATAATGATACACTTACCACATTCGTGGACTTGCGCGCGCAGCTTAGGGATGGCAACGTTGCTCGAAATCATTGGTTAGCTTGTCATTTACCTGCGGGCCCGTGCCAGCGTGAGTGGTCTTTCATGTAAATGAATTTGTCTGGAGAATGAGAGAAATGAGACACAGAGTGAAGAGTGTGAGATGGAATTAATAGCTTCGGGTCATGGGGGGGGGGGGGATAATGATTTCTTCATGGACCGAGTCAAAGTCGAATGGCCCGGGCATCTCGTTTTGGTTCTTTGAAAGAGAGGAATGAATGAAAGGGTGAACATTACATTGAACAGGGAGGTCATTTACAGAATATGTAAATGCATTTGGGTTTACGACAGGGGGTGTACACGCCAATAACGCCTCCAAATGACCCACTTTGTATTCACGCAATGCAAATTTGCCAGTACATCGTTAAGTCTCGCTGACTGAGTGGTGCTCCCATATGTTGAACAAGAGAACGTATCATTTGCGCATGATATCAAAATATTATGACATGCAAGGATTAAAAGACAACCCCCACCCCCATTATCAGTCTAACTGGTCAAGTTCAGACATAAACTTCCCAAACAGCCATAAAACTACTACCCCTCTGGCATTAACTGTAAATTCACACAAATAAAAGTTGCAGGTGGTTCGGAGGCTGCGTCAAACGCCACCGGCCAATGTCTTTGCACGTCTATTGTGAAGTAAACCACCATGGACACATGTGAACATAAAAGGCCCTCTTCACCACCCACCCTAAACCTAAAAGAACCCTGTGGGGGGTTGAGCAAGAGGGAGCAAGAAGCAGACAAGAAAAAAACCGGCCCTGGCCAGGGCCTAATGGTGGGAACGTGTGGAGGTGAAGCCGTCTTTTTGTCTGTCTCGTATAAAGGAGATTGTAGAGAGGCAGCGTGCGTTTTTGTTCCACGGAGGGCCATCCAGGCTGCAGGCCATGCTTGTTCTGGGCTGCGTTGTTCTGGTGAGGGGGTGCAGGAGTGTGGACACAGGCGAAGGGGACAGAGTTACTTGCTTCAGGGAGAGAAATATGTTATTGTGAGAATGCTGGAAGAAGGACAGCAGATCATCTGTCTCCGAGGAGAGGGAAAAAATCAAGGAGGGGGTAAGATGGGGGCAATAGAAAGAAACAGATGGACCGGGGGTAGACAGTGAGACAGAATTTTTTTTTAAGGAAAGGTGTGAAGGTGCTTTATGGGGGGTGCTTAATGGCTCAAGTATCTGTGCAATAGCTGCTCTACTTTCAGAACATTCATTTTGATTTTAGAAACTGAACCCCTCTGTTTTTCTGATTCGATATGATCTAAAAATAGTTCAGATCTGCTAAAGAGGCATTCTGTGGAATATGTATGACCAAGTATTACATTAACTGCTATACTCTTTGAATGATCTCGGTTTGCGAGTTGAGTTTATTTCTGACCAGACTGATGAGACAGCTGCTAGTCAGAGCTGGGCCAAAAACCAAATTCATCCCTGTTAATTCTGTATATCACAAAACAGTTTGTGTAAATCCTGTTAAAAAATAAACTTTTATACCAACATCAATTTTTCAACATTGGATGCCATGATATTCCTGTCTGGTGTCTCAAGGTGCACCAAAGGTGCTGTAGTTCTGTAGCTGCTGTTGGCGCTATTTGCCTTTGCCAATCACAACAGAATTTTATGTAAACAACCATGCCATGGTAAGGTTCATGACATTTGAACTGCCAAGAAATTTTGAAACATCCTTACAGAAGCCTGAACCACCTCAACTGGCTCCTTTCAGTGTGGAGGAGCAGCGGATCTACTCCAAATCTCTCCCAGAGAACTGAACTTCTCACCTTATCTCTAAGGGAGAGTCCGCCTACCCTGCAGAGGAAACTCATTTCAACTATTTGTATCTGCAATCGCATTCTTTCAGTTACAGTACTACCCAAAGTTCATGACCATAGGTGAGAGTAGGAAAATAGACTAACCGGTAAACAGTGACTTACAGCTCAGCTCATTCTTCACCACAACGGACCGGCACAGAGTCCACAATACTACAGAAACTGCACCAGTCCATCTGTCGATCTTATGTTCCATTCTTCCCTCACTTGTGAACAAAATGCTGAGATACTTGAACTCATCCACTTGAGGCAGAACCTCACCCTCGACCCAAGACAGCAATCCACCATTTTCAGACAGAGGACCCTCTCCTGCTGATTCTCATCCCAGCTGTTTCATGCTTGGCTGCGAACCACTCAAGTGAGAGCTGAAGATCATGGCATGATTTGTTTTATTTATTTTTATTTATAAAATTTGTTCATTTTTAAAATACAATACAAAACAATCCCATAAACGATAACATACAAAATATAAAAGTGAAAGGTAGCAGAAAGAAGACAAAAATCTTATATCTGCCCATTTTTTCAAACAATTAGTTCAATCAAAAATAATCTTCAGCAACAGAACAAAAATGAATAACTCTTCCTAATTTTTCTACTTTGTAACTCTAATACAATACACGTTAAACTGCTTCATATATATATTTTTAACAATTCACTTGTGATAATTTTCTTAAATATACACATTGACTTGGCATTTTTAACATCACTTTCCAAACCATTCCACAATCCAGTTCCCTGGATTGGGAGGTAGACTGTCCCTTCAAACTATTTAAACTCTTTAAACTGGTTCTGTATTTTGGTTTTATTTTGCTTTCATCTCTGCCCCCTTAAGGTTATAACAACTTTGTCTTTTAACAAAATGTACTTGGACATTTAAAGGTAATGTGTTATTCTGAGCCCTATACATAACTGATAAAATATTATAATCAACCAAATCATGGAACTTCAATAACTTCAGTTGAT
>JARVJN010000254.1:9208868-9220050 GCA_031763805.1 Argolebias nigripinnis
CACCCGTTTTTCAACATGTGACTCATAAACATGCACAGAACTTTGTTTACAAATGGTTAGCTAGCACACTTTCATCTGAAAACACATACCAGTGCTGTATTTAATGTACAACTGCTGTATTTAATGTACAACTGTACTGTTCGTAGGTCCGTTTGTAAGTCCGAGTTGCCGTATATCGAGGGCGCCATAACTCGAGGACTCCCTGTATTCCATTGTGACCTCTAAGTGTTAAATTGATATCAGGTGATAACACGTTAAAAAATGTGCACCACGAAATTCTCTTAAAAGTGTTAAAATTGTATGAGATTGTGAAGACATCCAAAACTGGCACCATTTTGCTCTTCATGAACAGGCATCTTTTCTGAGTCCTGTTTTTTGTACTTGATCATTCCTTTCTGAGTTGCAAGGGGCCTGGTTGCGGTTGCCAGATAAGAAATAACAAAACATTGTTGTGGCACTTTGAAAATGTTGTGGCGGGTGGAGGCAATGAGATGAGTTGGGTGTTGATTGTTGAACATGTGCACAGGAGAGGAAGTCTTGCGAACCTAGCGAGTGCACAGTTGACTGGATCAGGTCTTTTGACATGTGGGTGTTAACATTATAAAAAGTTTTTTTTTTTTGGTGTATTGAAATGCTACAACTATCATATATTTTGGCCTTTAAAAATATATTTATTGTATATTGTATGAAACCCTGAAACTTTTATATACAGTAAATACAATAATGATAGTGTATCTGACCACGCACGACCTGGTGCCTATCTAAGTAGTCACCCAACAAGAGATCCTCAAGGAGAGATGGAACTGACTGCATAGGTTTGGCTCAGAGATGCACAAGATAAGCAACCATAAACATACAAACACATACACACCCCTAAGGTGAATTTATAACCTCCAATTAACATTTGTGTTCAGACTGTGGTAGAAAACCTTGGGTGTGCAAAAAAAAACATGCATGCACCTGGTAAAATGTTTCTAGCAACATCCATCCATCCATCATCTTTACCCGCTTCTTCCTTTTCAGGTCATGGGCGTTACTGGTGTCCATGTCCAGCAGTCACTGTGCGAGAGGTGGGGGACATCCTGGACAGGTCTCCAGTCCATCACAGGGACATAGAGACAAATGAGACAAGCATTCACTCTCTCACTCACACCTAGAGACAATTTAGAGTTGCCAATCAGTCTAACATGCATGTGTTTGGTCTGTGGGAGGAAACCTGAGTACCCATGTATGTACAGAGAGAACATACTCCACCCAGAAAGGCCCCGAGCTGGGATTTGAACTGGCAAGCTTCTCGCTGAGAGGCAACAGTCCTACCAACTTAGTCACTGTGCCGCCCTAGCAACATGTCAAAGTTTAAAGTGTATTTGGCATGGTTGGTTACTGTGTTCTGATTTGTTTACTAGATGCAATTGCTGAAATTGTATTTAAAAAAAATTATCTGTTCCTACAAAGGTGAAACAAACAAACGAAGGAATCGTACAACTCTTCAATAAAAAGAAAATATATATATACCTGTATATAATTAAAATTCTTGTATCCTCTGCTAGACCCAGATAAACAAGGTGATCATTTCAGGGCTACATGGTGGAACAGCTGAACACTGTTGCCTTGCAGCAAGAACATCCAGGGGTTGACTCCCAGCTGTTTGGCTGTGCTGATTTTTTAATATTCTCCAGGTACTCCGATTTCCTCTCACAAAAAATATGCATGGAAGTTTAATTGGTGATTCATGTCCAGGCTGTATCCCTTCTCTTGTTCTTTAACCGCTGGAGATACACACTAGCCCACCTCGACTCTGCACACGGTCTAGCATAGAAAATGGATGGCATTCACTTTAACATCAAACTAAGTGTCATTGTGGTTCTTTTAGTTAAAAAATAGTGTTTTGATGAGTAAATAGCAGTCTTCAAATTGAACCATACCACTTAACTGTGTCGAAGGTCTGGAGATAGTCCTGGACTTCCAAATTAGACAACACCTGCTATCGCTCATTAAACCATCAAATAGTAAATGACTGTACTTGAGCCATTCTATCTTATCAAAATACTCAAAGCACTTTACAACACAATCTGTGACCTCATTTACCCATTCATACAGGACTCTACTAGATCTCTACAAAGAATAATCAGTGCTTTATCACATCCATACACTGATGGGACAGAGATGAGGCAATGAGGGGTTCAGTGTCTTGCCTAGGAACACTTCAGCATGTGACTGCTGGTGGAATCGAACCCCCAACTCTCCCATTGGAGGACAACTGCTCTAACCACTCATCCACAGCTGTCCCATCGAACAAAGCGTAATGTAGTATTCCACCACACCATTGCACTTCCAGAGAATTACAACATAAACTGATTCTTGTTTGTTCATTAATTCATATTAATAGAAACGGATTGCTGTAACTAAATAATAGTTACACTCCAATGTTTTTCATTTACTTAAATCAGTGTGTACTATTTTAAAAGACAGTACTGTAGTGTATTTTGTTTCTAGGTGGCACTTGTAAATGCTGTGTGGTTTATTTTCCAGTAGAACAGAAAAAGGAAATAATTTGATCAAAAAGCAAGTTCAACCATAGAGCAATTGCAACATTTATTGAAGTGTTGGCTTTCTTGTATTGATTTTTCAACACATTACAAAAATACATATATGTTCAGAACAGCAGTGTACTATTCTGCAAACACTTTTTTTCACAATGATGCACTCCCCTCCACTCCTCAAAAAAAAAAAAAAAACTATTTTGTACAAAGAGTGTAGGTGAAACTTGTGAAAAGTGAAATATGAAAATGTATTCAAAATTACAGTCATTAAGTGCCATGACTAGATCTTCAAGCAATCATGAGGAAAAGACAGCAAAATATGATGTCCATGAAAATCTTGTAAAATTGATCAGGAACTTAAAAAATTCCTGCACAAAACAATTCCCCTGCCGAAGGTTCTTCTTTTAGATTTAATTTACTCATTTTTATTCACTTTGTTTTACATCCATGAAGGATAGCTTGAAGAAGGGCAAAATTTTTGTCAAATTAAAATAAAATGAAATAATCATAATATTAATAACAATAAAAATAGGGAAAAACCACCATTAGTCAAAAATGGGCACCATTGTTGTAAAAAATAAAGGGAGAATCACCTGCCATGATTTTGCAGTATTACATAAAACACTTTCCATACAGTGAACAAACAATCATACAGAAACACATTAATGTAGATAAAATCCCTCCACCAGGAAAATCATACAAAAACTGTTATGGCATTCAAATTAACCGAGAACATTGGTGAAAAAAAAATACTTTTTTAACCATTTCTAACACTTACACAGAGTATTTCATTAATGGCGTACTTCAACACTGTAAACATATTGTCAGACTGAATGATTTGGGTCTCTGAGGCTTACACTGTCTCTGTGGCCTCACTCTGAATTCAGGCAAATAATTCACCGTATACGGTTAATTCAGCACCTTGATATTTTCACTCATGCATTACTGTATTCAAGCGAACTCCTCACAGCCAGTCTTGCTTTTGAGCTAATTCACTAAAATATAACTACATAGCTTATGTGGAGCAATCTAGACCCAATTTTTTTCTTTCTCAAATCAGCCAAAAATGTGCACACCATTTATTTATTTTTTGTTTGTTTCATAAAAACAAAGTGGTTCAGATAAGACTTTGCAGGCCAAAATAGCAGGTCAAACTTTCATGTGATTATGATTTTGATGGCTGAGAATTGCAGTGCGAAAATGAAAGATGTAGTCTTAGTCTCCTTTTCATGTGGCTTTGCTGTCTCCCTCCCTCTCGTGCTCAATCTGTCGCACTCTGAAGGTCTGTCATAAGATGTGGCCAGTAGATGTGCATTTTGGTACCAAAAAAATACATGTTTCATATGCTTCCAATTTCATTTGAATGACTATTCTCCCTGGTCAAGGTCTTGCTCTTTCCCTTTCTCACACATCTTCATTTCTCAGCTCCAATCTTTCATTTTTTGCTATAAGAACAGCCCCCGTTCAAGGTAGCTCGGCCATCCCCGAGTGCAGCTGTGCTCAAATTATCATAACTCATATGGCCCCCTTTTTTTTTGCACCAGATTCATTTCAGGATGAGCGATGCAGAAAATAAAATAATAAAATAAAAAAACGTAATCCCCGAAATACACGGACAGGCACACTGTCTCGAAATCTGTTACAGGGAGTTAAACCCATATCACTGTGTGCAGGCAAATGAACAGGCTTCCTTTTGAAAGCTGCTCTAATGCATGTATCTGAGTTGGTGAACTGTGAAAAGACACCGTCAGAGAGAAGCTTAGAGCATGCTGCAAAGAGGAGAAGAACACATGGTAACACATACTGATATAACATTTCATTTGAAACCCTTTTATTTTTCATGGGGGTGACACAGGAAGTCACGGAGACGTGCCGCTTCAGACACCAGAAGGAGACGGGCAATAATTTAGAAAGTGAAGTAGCTTTTGTTCAACATAAATTTTGAGCACAAGAAAGGGGATTTTGTTAAGAGGTAAACAGATGGACTTCGTAAAGTAAAAACGTATGGCAGTTACACGTAGCATATTTTTGTGGATGATGTGAGCAGCTGTTTTTCTTTTTTTCTGATTGTTTAGATTTAGGCCATCTTTCATGTACAGTCAGGGCTTCTTTAACATATAAAAAAAGAATATATTTACAAACCATAAAAAGGACTGTTCTTCTTCTCACATTAATTAATCACAAGTAGTCTTAACTTATTCAGCATATTAAATATGATGGTTTAATCCTACATTAGGAATGTACCGAGCGTCAGTTAAGGGCATCTCCATTAAGTGCAACCTTTATTTATGTCCTTTCTGAAGCAAGGACAGCAATACAGTAACTGCATTTTGAAATCGTTCCAATTTGGTTATTAAAAAAAAGGAACTAAATCCCTGAATAAATTAAAACCAGATCTCTCAGATAATGCTGGATTTTTAAAACCCATTACAATGTTTTATTTATTTATTTATTTATTTTTTAAGTTTTTTTGTCAGGCTGACATTCAGTGCTTTAGGCCTGTGTGAGGGAATGGATTGTAGTCCGCTGCTGCAGGTAACTTTTTTTTTTTTTTTACTTTTAAAAGCAAACTGCTTCACACAAATTTACTCTCACAGGATAAGTTTCCTTAGAGGAAAAAAATGTTTCAATGGTGACGTCTTTGCTGTTATAGCATTTTAGAAAAGAAAGAAAAAAAAAACACTTTAGAACATTTCAAAACTATCTCCATATGAAATCCCACAAAGATGTACCTGCACATGCCAAATATCGTTACAAAAATCCAATAAATACAGAAATTATTGCACAGTAGAAAGGCTCCATAGATTCCTAACAGATAAAATCCTCCAACTGTTTGCCATGAAACACCAAGTTGGGCATTTCAGACAAAATATTAAAGTTTCCATTTGGTAATATTCTCAGGTGGCAGTTTTTGTGACAAGAAAAGAAAAAGATGAACATCAATTAATCTTAAATTTGTTTTCTAGAGAAACACAATCCAGCCGAGCCCCATTGTTGAAGAAGTGGTTGTAGGAATTTTGAGCGTGAATGCAAGTGTTTTTAAATGTTTGTATGTGTGTGGAAGAATGTTTGTGTGCACTGTTCGTTATAATATATGGTTGCTGGCTTAACCTCTGTCCGCTTGCTCCAGTTTGACCTCACTGGCCATCAAATGTTCACCATGCCATTTCTTCATGTGTTTCTCCAGTGTGCTGTAGACACTGAACGGCATGTGGCAAATGTCGCAGCGGTACACCTCCTTCCCAAACTGGCCATGCGTCTTCATGTGGCGCGTCAGCTTGGAGCTCTGGGCACAAGCGTAGCTGCACAGGTCACACTTGTATGGCCGCTCCCCCGTGTGGCTGCGCCGGTGGACCGTCAGGTTGCTGCAGTTCTTGAACACCTTGCCGCAGTACTCACAGGTGTCGTTCCGCCTATCTTTGGAACTGGGAGGCCTACCAGGTCCAGGTCCCCGCAGGAGATGAGGGGTGCTGCTTCCACTGTGGCCTGAGATGCTGCCACCCTCCATCAGCTCCCCTGGTGGGGTGGAGAAGCGGAGGCTTCCGGTTTCTGAGGAGGAGTGCTCAGATGAGGTGCCGAACGGTGACTGACGGGAATCAGTGAATCCCAAAAAAGGTTCTCTGATGAAGTGGCGTGACGCAGCATAGCCAGCCAGGAGCTGAGAGTAAACATTTTCTGGAGAGATGAGGGGTATGGTTGGAGGAAGTTCCAGCGGTTCTTTCTCTATCTTGATCCTCTTGTTGTTGGAAGGGCTCGGGCTGGTGATAGGAGTAGGCCGACGCTGGAATAGTCCAGGGAAGGCTTCTGCTTCGTTTAAAGTAATCCTGCCATTCGTCAGATGCCTCGTCTCCGCTTGCTCATCTCTTTCTCTGTCTGGTTCTTTTTCATTTTCTCTTTCTGCATCATCCCTCTCTCCCCCATTTTCAATAGGTTGTCTCTCCAGGTTTCTCTTCTTAGGGTTCAGTCTAAGATGATTGTCCATGTGGTTGTAGGGGTGCATGAAGCCCATCCCCCCATTGTCTACCCTGTCCCCACTCAGTGGTTTCTCTTCAGGGGTCTGTCTTGGGCCATTTTCTCTATTCTGGTTGAATTCTTGGGAGTCCTCACTTAAGTTGGAATCTGGTCCATTTCTTAACAATTCTTCCTCCTCTTCTTCTTCCTCTTCCTCCTCTTCCTCCTCCTCCTCCTCATCTTCATTCTCCAACTCCATTGCCCGTGCATTTCCCTCCCTACTTTTGCCCTCACCTTCTCCTCCCTCTCCTCTACTTCCCTGTTCTGGAGAGTCAGTTATGTTCCCAGACTTGTTGTGCATATGTGTTTTCATGTGCCTTTTAAGTTTGCTGGCCTGGGAGCAGGCATGATCACACAGGTGACATTTGTATGGCCGCTCTCCAGTATGACTGCGTCTGTGGACAATCAGGTTGCTCTGGAACTTGAAAACCTTGCCACAGAACTCACAGGATTTGGCTTTGCCTAGGGCCTGATTCTGGCCCTGAGTGTCTGGAGGGCTGGTAGAGCCATGTCCCCCCTGAGATGTGGGTGGCTGTGGGGTATAGGTGAGAAATGTTGGGGGCTTGGCCCCAGGCTGGAAAAGCGTTGGACTCAACAGACGGTGCATGGGTGGCACACGGTTGGGAGAGAGAGGAGGTGTGGGGCCACCGTTATTTGTTGGGTTGCCCGCTAGTTCTCTCAGTCGACGGGAGAAGTCCATGGAAGGAGGCTCCATGGGGGTCATCCTCATTACCCTCTCAAAAGCACTGGGGTGCTGTGACAGCAGCCCCATTTCCTCTGGGCCCAGACGCTCTAGAGGTGGTCTGGGAGGAGGTGGGGGACTGATGAAGGGTGGTGTCGCAGGCAGCCGGGTCTCCATGTACCCTGGAGGATGGGGGTGTTCCCTGAGCAAGGGTGCAGCCAGTCGCAGGAGGTGAAATGGGTTGTTGGTGTCACCAAGGAAAGTGGGGAGAGGGGAGCGGGGCAGTGCATCAGCTCCCGGGGGAGGAGGCAGTGCCATGCGGGGAGTGAGGGAGCAGTTGGCTAGGTGGTTGTCAAGGTAGATGCGGATGCCATGAATGTTCTGGGCATGTTGAAGCAGGAACCAAGCGCTGGTGAAGGTCTGCTTGCAGGTTGTACAGATATAGCTGGACGGCTCATCTTTATCTGTGGGATGACAGAAACAAAACCATGGTCAATTCGAGCAGACAATTAAAACACTGAATTTTTCATTCAATAACCATTTCTAATGTAAAATGAGTTTTTGTATGTTTGTGGCATTTAGAGAAAGATTGTTGCACTTAAATCCCAAAGTTTGATTGTCTTCCTGTTACTGTGTCATGAAGCTTCATAAGACGGTGTGTGTCTAGAGGCTTATAAAGGTGGCAGGCATTGTCCTTAGGCCACGACAACACATTATGCAAATTCTAATGTCTGCTAGGCTTTAATATACAGATTCATCTCGTCAGTGCTGTCATTTCCATATGGTGACAGGAGAGCGAATAGTGGGTTAAAAAAACGAGATAATGAAGAAGGGGTGGGTGTTGGAGAAGTGTCATCAGACACAGAGAAAGTAGTAGACATGACAAAAGTGACTGAGACAACGAGTAAACAACAAAGACTACGGGATCCACATTAAATAAATCTTTGCGTCACTGGTGTAGTAACATGTATAGTAAAAGAATCTGTTGTGGCTCCACACTGTAAGAACAGAGAGTCACTCGCTGACAAATTACCCCTTTAAATGGTGTGACTTAATAACGGCAAATGAATCTATCCGTCACTGTGGCGTGGCCCTGTCAGCCTGCTTTTGACTTGTAAAAAAAGAGCCTTGGTAGAGGTTTGCCTAATTCAACGCAGGCTTGCCCTGAAGAGGTATTTCCGCAGTCTTGTGTTTGCTTGTGAGGCATCTGCATCTACTTTATGATCAGCGGCTACCGCAAGTGGAGTCAAGTTGGTACAGTGGTCCCAAAGCTCAAAGCCTGGAGGGCCAACACAGCGCTGGGGAAATAAAGCTCGCCCAGAGTTTTATGTGATCAAGAAAAAAAAAGTTCCTATTAAGATGGCTGACTGCCTCAAAGCCACTCTTTGTTATGGATTGTAAAACACACATGCAGACACTGATATGGGCTCAAGAACATTTTCGTTACTCGGCCCCTCACTGTACACAACCCTGTACTCAGAGATCCACACACACACACGCTCGCTTGTACTGAAGAGAACAGATGAGCGAAAGCCGATGCTGGATCAGTGTCTAGTACAGGAAGCCGATTTGGCGCCGTGATTGGTTTGGCTTTCCTCTGGGGAGAAAGGGTCAGAGAGAGTTAATGAGGGGCTCATTTACTGATTCAGTCCGTTTTTCTCCGCTATTAGTGGCGCTCTGGTGTAGCCGTCACTTTCGGCCATGTGTGTGGGTTGGGGCACGACTTAACTCTCGCCGCTAATATGTGCGCAAGAGCCCTCGCTCACACGCACGAGTGTGTGCGCCGACGTGCATATGGAGGTGTGCGTGCGTGCGTGGGGCGAGTGGCGGGCTGCCTGCTCGTGTTTAGTTTGGCTGGGTTTCACACGGCCGCTTGGCAGCAGAGAGCTGGACAGCTTAGCAGCTTGGACGGGGAGAAGAGAGCCAGACAGAGAAGGGAAGAGGAGGAGAGAGGGGTAAGAAGAGAGGTGGAGGGACTTTAAGGGCCTGGCGAGCTCGGGCGCACACGCCTGCACACCAACACACGCTGAGGCTATTTGCATGCCCACCAGGGACCAAGGTACAGTACATCTACAGACATTAGAGCTGTAGATCTAAGAAATAATGAACATGAAGTAAAAATACATCAGAACAAGCGTTCAATACAGAAACAACTGGACTTTATTTGTTACAGAAAACATTTCACCCTCTATCCAAAGGGCTTTTTCAATTCAAAGAGCAGGCTGTGTGACAGTGAAGGTATAAACAGGCTGAGATGACACGCACCAACCTATGTAAATCGAAAGCTGAGATAACACACACACATACCTGAGATAACACACACATCCCATGTAAATTAACAAATCAACACATCCTTAACAGTAGGGGTTTCTTAAGGTCTTTGTTAGTCTAATTCACAGAAGCGGCTCCTCTGTTCTCATCAGGTGTGAACCGTCTGGGAATCAGACCTAAGGCTGTATTATATGTCTATAACAAATAAAAGTCCAGTTGTTTTGTATTGAACGCTTGTTCTGATTTTATCATGGCCTGGATGACTGAGAATCTTCACCAGCATAATGAAAATGTCAAACATCTCAGGTGGACACCTCATAGGTCCAAGATGATCCCCATTGATTTCAAGGTCATGGAGTCAAAAGTCAATGTCACAAGTGACCCCTTTCTTAAAACCTTGTTTCTGCTCCTTCTTCACATCCAAACAACAGAAATGTCAAAGTTGTTGTCCCCTAGATTGTCTCTGTATGTCCTTTCATCAGACAGTCCACAGTAAGTTGTTCATGGTGTAACTCCACAGATGTTCAGGAAAGAAAATGTTATCAGACTGTGACTTCACATTAGGTATTATTTTTATGAAGTTTACCAACACCAAACAAATCTTAAAAGATTGTGGTGTTGTGAGCTGTTGAGGCCTAATGTCTCATCTTTGACCCCAGGCCCACCTCCAGCGCAGGAAGCCCCTGGCTCGCACTCGCTCAGAAATAGCGACTCACACTATCTCAGTAATCAAGGAAACGTGATTTCAGTTTACCGTTTGTATTAAATCAAGGCAGGAAGTGGTTACAGTTCACAGCCCTGGCCTCTCCGATACAATTCAATGCAAGCGCAAGGACCGGAAGGGGCTGGATGACACGTTGCCTTATATTGGGCCTAGGCCCCACCTTCTTCCAGGAGCACAGCCTATCCAGTGGATAAGAAGGAGCAGACTAAGTGTGATCTCATTGGATCTTACGTGAGCTGACATGTCAGGAAAAACAACAGGCTGTAGAAAAGCCTCTGCATGCTGTAGCGAGCCAATAAAGAAATGACAAATAAAAAATCTATTCCTTGATGGATATTGAATCCCTGGGGGACTATTTTTAAAGTTGCTGGCCCTGTTTTAACTGGTCAGAATGAGGTCATAATCTTACCTTGTATTGCAATCTGTCTCTGAGCAGATCAAAACCCAGGGTCAGTCTAGAGAAGATACTTCTATCAGTGGTGAAGTCTTACTGATCTGATCATAAAGTAGTTGGTAGTCATTGACGGGTAAGGTCTTCACACCTGATAGCTGCAGTTTCATGTTCTGACATGCTCTTTAGTTGAACTGTTTGTTGATTTACAACATGGACGACATCATTATCTGTGAAATAAACTTTTCACCCTACCAAAACCATGTACCGGTATACAGTATATGAATGAGACACATGTATTCAGGATATGTGTCTGAGTGTCTTAAAGCTTTGAATTGTGATTACTTTGATAATTTACTGATGGGTGTATTTCTTACTGTTGGTGGCACTCTTGTTAACACTAAACACTAAAAAGCAGTGAGGTATGGTGGGTTAAAAGTAATTTTATTCAAGATCTGAAACCTAGCTGTCAGTTAGCAGTCGACCAGTGGTGGGCAACGCTAATCAAAAAATTAGTTCCACAATTTCTAAAGCACTTATTAATTTTTTTAGGTCCACAA
>JARVJN010000254.1:9297733-9312195 GCA_031763805.1 Argolebias nigripinnis
CCCCGGACCGGGATTTGAACCGGGGACCTGCTCACTGAGAGGCAGCAGCTCTACCAGTTGTGCCACCGTGCTGCCCACAATTATTAAACTGAATGTGAAGGGGAGGCAGCGACCAGGTGGTGCATTTGGGTTTAAGAACAATGTCCATTCTAACCTGTGGTGCTGCAGTCCATCCTCGTGTTCAGGGACGTCTGTCTCTGTGAGGTTCCTCTTAAAATCCTTCCACTGGATCTGAAAGATGGCATTCTGTTGCATCCGTGACTTGAACTTTTAACCTTTGTCAACTGACCAGCATAACGTTGGTTACGTCTTGTAACCCCAGAATCTATGAATATAAGCATAGCGCTTTAGGACCTTCGCTATTGGATAATTCCCTGGCGCGCAGCGCCCACTGAAAACCTTTAGTCCACGCCCAACTGCTAGGTGGGCCCCGCCCGTGTCTATTTAATCCGGTGACACGAGGCACACGGCTCCCATATAGCTTTTCATTCAGCCATTCAGGAACCAATGAGGCCCAAGGCCTAAAGGGCTACGCTCATATTCATAGAATCTGGGGTTACAATACGTAACCAACATTCTATTTCATATGAGCTGCGCCCTTTAAGACCTTCGCTATTAGATAAAGGGCAGAGCAGGATATGGTCTATGCCTCACTGGTCCATTCAGACACCAGTATGAAGCACCTGCTCACACCATTCATCTCATTACTCAGCCTCCTTCATGTGTAATTACACACCCTGTGTGTCATAGCGCCCCAGAGGAGGGCTGGGAGAAAAAAAGGAACAGGCCTGAAAAAACCTGCACTGCAGGCTGAACAGGCATGTCCCGACTGCTGAATAATGAGCAACATGAAACAAACCAAAATTGCTCAGTTTTATTGTGTGATTGTGCAACAGCGCCAGAGGGAAAAGGGGGCTCTGGCGGGTGAACCAAAAAACGGAGGGAACAGAGCTGTTACCAAAAATGATGAACAGAAAAGGTCAAGACTTCATTCATGAACAATCAGAAACAACAGTGATCATGAACTGTGGCTGATAAGTCTGTTACGACCCGTTAGGACCAAAACATACAAAGTGGACATGGGACACAGAAAATAAATAAACAAAATTTTATTAAACTAAAAATAAGCCCTCCAGGCTGACAAGGTCCTCCCAGGCTTCTCCCACCAGGACCGGAGCGTCCTCGTCTGGTTCAGCATCCAAAAGAAAAACTATGGTAAATGGTAAATGGAGCTTATTTATATAGCGCTTTCTAGCCCCTTGTGTAGAGCCCCAAAGCGCTTTACAATACCAACTATCCACCCATTCATATACGCATTCATACACAGGTAGCGGCAAACTACCATGCAAGGCGCCTTTCCAGTCCTACCGGGAGCAACTTGGGGTTAAGTGTCTTGCCCAGGGACACAACGACACAAGGTGTGGGGAACCGGGATTCGAACCTCCAACCTTCCGATCGGGGGGACGACTGCCATTACCACTATGCCACGGCCGACCCAGACCGTGTATAATGTAGCTGTAATGTAGGTATTAGTAAACAAGTTTCTATGGCCCAAAAGCCATAGCAGCCTTCTGCTACCACCCATTGCGCCTTCACGCCTTGCACCCAAGCTGTATGACTCCTCATGCAAGTGGTGGGCCCACAGGGAGTTGAACCCACACAACTCTTTTGGCTTGAGCCCGATTGAGCACCATGGGTAGAGGCCCAGTCACCAGGTGCTTGTAGATGGGCACCTTCTCCAGTCCTGGTTCTAGGGTGGGGTCCAGGTACACCACTTCCAGGCAAGAAATGTCACGCTCCTTGTAGAGTTTTTTCAGTCCAGGAGTGACTCGGAGTACAGCCCAGCTGCTCATCCACATCGAGAGAAGCCAGTTAAGGGGGTTTGAGCATCTGATAAGGATGCCTCCTACGCTTCCAGGCATGTGTAACTGGAAGGAGACCCAGGGGATGACCTAAGACATGTTGGAGAGATTATGTCTCTTAACTGGATATGTTCATTAACATGGATATGTCATGGGTTCCTGGGATGTTTGGATGATGATGTGCCTGTCTGTGCTGTCTGTTCAGGACATAGATGACACATACATAATTGGATTTATAATAACAGGGTTTCTGCTTTTTGGAATCGGCGGATACCTGGGTTATCGGCTAATAAGGAAGACATCGGCAGCAGTTTTGGCAATAGTAAAGCTACCTTCCTTAAATGAGGGATTACTCTGTTCTTGTAGTTATCAGACTAAAATGCTTTGCAAACTGAACCATCAATTGGATGCAATTTCTGAGAATCGTGGGCCACTTGCAGCTCCTAGAACTCGCCAGCATGAAGGATTCGACCTAAGAGAAAGCTAACAAGAATAGACTGGTGGAATGTCCATGGATCTGGCTATTTGGATTCACCATTGAGTGTACCAGCAGAACTGAAGGCAGGCATGTAATCAGTAGAGTCGGCCTGCCCAAAACAACTGTTTATCTGAATTTGGCCTCCCCGCTGGCCTTGGATAGGCAACTTATCTCAAATCGCTAATTGCTGCTGATGGATACGTAAACTAAGAAGCTCCCTCGAATAATGGTAGCAAAAGCTGTTTTCCAAGCATCTGGAACAATATTATTTTGTGTGGACAGATGTATGACATTGGTTCAGATATAATTTGTACAGTTAGACATAAGAAATAAGGAGGGAAACCATCAGGGCCTGCAGATGTTCTAGGTTCTAGACCTTTTAACAGTTTAGTAGTCTCAATGACAGAGAATGGGGGCAAATAAGAAGGCACGAGTTACTGAAGTGTGGTTACTTGGAGAAGTGATTTACCATTAAAAGGCAACAAAATGTCTGCGTCCCCTTCTTATTTGACACAGAAACAGTCATCAAATAATTGTGATGGCAGCTCCGATGAGTGAATGCTGCCAGAAAGAGATTTGATGTTGCCACAAACTCTTAGGGTCATGCAGGCCTTTGGTGGTCTGAGATAAATAGCAATCTCGTTTTGCAGCTTTAATGGAAGCTGTACAGTGATTCTGTAATTGACTAAATTGATACAAAGTACCAATGAGTATCTGAATAAATGCTGTCATGAAACTATTAACAGTAACATTGCAAATCACAAGTTTTTCTAATACTATGCAGCATCTGATAAGATACTGCTGAGCACAATCCACATGTGCAAGTGCACATGCCTGGTATTAACATCAGCCTGAACGCTACTTCCACTTTTTACCAAGAGATCACAACCATGAAAAATCCTATTACTGCCGCCGTGGTAAACTCTCCAAAACTGTCAAGACCTGTCTCAGAGTATTGTGAAAGTCTGTGCAGCAATGTGTCTGCAAACTTACAGGTCTCCTAATAAAGGCAGACTTTAGATTCAGATTACATGGATGATTTAAATATGAAACATTACAATTTAAAATTAAAACACGTTTTTATTAAATGAAGGAAAGGGATGTACAACTACTTTGCCAGGTTACTGCATAGTTAACAATAGGTCTGAATTTGGAAAAGTAAAAAGGAGTTAGTACTTCAGATGTTTTATTTAAATGACATTATTGAAATATGGCTGAACTACATAAACTGATTAGAATGTTATAAATGTATTACAAGTTATAAATAGCTTCAGATTGGCTGTAAAACTCCAGTGTCTCGTAAAATTAGAACATTGTGATGAGGTTCGATATTGGAAACTCATGGTGTCACACCCTGATCAGCTGATTAACTCCTAGACATGAGCTACAAATGTCTCATTCCTTGGGTCAAGCCACGCCTGAACCAGAGACAACACAGAACTGGATTGGACTGTTGCTCAGTGGTCCAATATCCTCTTTTCAGATTAAAGTAAATTGTCAAGTAATTTAGAAATCAAGGTCCCAGAGTCTGGAGAAAGAGTGGAGCAGCCCAGAATCCATGTTGTTTGAAGCCCAGAGTGAAGTTTCCAGTCAGTGATGGTTTGGGTTTATGTCCTCTGCTGGTGTTGGTCCAATGTGTTTTCTGAAGTCCACAGTCAATGCAGCATCCACCAGAACATTTTAGATACTTCATTCTTCCTTCTGCTGATGAGTTTTTATGGAGATGCTAATTTTATTTTCCTGCAGGACTTGGCTCCTGCCCACACTGAAAGGTATCAAAAGCTGGTAACGTTATAATTTTCTGAGACACTGAGTTTTGGTTTTTCATTATCTGTAAGCCATAATCATGAAAAGTACAAGAAATAAAGACTTGAAATATTTCACTCTATGTGTAATGAATATATGTAATATATGCGTTTCACTTTCTGAAATGATAGACAAAGAAAGTTAACGTTTTCACAATATTCAAATTTCTTGGGATGCACCGGTACCATTCAGAGAAACATGCTAGCCATGCTGAAAAACTGAAGAAAGTTAAAAATAAAACTTCCAAGTCCAATTAAAGTCTGTGTCGCACCAACGTGTGTTAATGTCAGGAACAAAATAAAACATAAAAGAATGGAAATTAATTCTTAGAAACTGTCATAAACAGAAACTTAATAATATTTTTAAAGAAATAATGACAAAAATGAACAGTAAACAGTAAACAAATTCCATGAAGTTTTCCTGGTAAATTTCCTAGAAGACATCCATTAACAAGAACCTCAAACTCTGCTAAATCAAATGTGAAGAGGACTGCTAATCTAAGAATAGTCTGTGTTTTCTTTCATACAAGACCCATTATGAACCATTTATGTTTAGACTAGGTTTTTGGTGAATCACAGTTTCACAGAAATTATCAAATTTAACGATAAACAAGTTTTTAAAAAATGGCTTGCAACGTAAATTTTTTTATGAATGAATATTTTGCTTTTCTAAAGATACGACTTGAACAAATTGAAAAAAAAACCTGATACATCATGTATCCTTCAGAAACAGCTATGACAATTAAATAGTAAATCTGACAGCAACAAATCAAGATTTTACTCACTGGTAGTTCTGAGGGTTCAGGGAGAAACTCTGCATCTTCTCCAAAAATAAAATCTGGAGGTAGTTCTGGATATTGTGCATTGAAGATAATATCCCCTAAAAGAACAGAAAACGTGTAAATGTTTCTTGTTAACTAATGGTTATGCATTTTAATAAACCATTTTTGTAAGAAATTTTTCAAAGTTGAACCATGTAATTCCTTATTAACATGAATAATGCTGGGCAAAGCAGTAATTAGCAGTAAATAAAAAGCTACAAAACAAGGTTGGTGCATAAATAGGTGTTACAAATTATTGCACACAAAGGTTATTGTATAATAACATTTTTTAGCATTATAACTGTTTGGATAAATCAGATTTCGGTGTTATGATGGCTCTGGGATAAAAAAAAATGTTTTTTTGTCTCTGAGACAATGATATGAAATTCCTGACCCTCTCGACAGAAATCTCACAGATGGCCTGAGACTCTCAGAGTCCCCACACATGAGCAGGAGGAAGTGGATAGGGAGAGGGAGGGCTGGGGATATCGTCTTAAGCTGTTGCCCTTGAGAACCCTGCCTCAGATAAGCAGCAGGAGATGGACTGATAAATACAACAGTGTGCCAACAAGTGTATGCATTTTTAATTTTGTTACATTGTATCTGTCTAGAACTTGTACTTGGGTTAACATCCAAACAGTTTTCTAAATTACTTCAAAATGTGTGGATTATTTTTTAAATTTAGTGCTAAAACACTATAATAAAATAGTTTAAATAAGTAAAAACAAAACCATTTTAGAGAAGGTGCTCAGTCAAAGACATCATAAAAGACTCAGCTAGTTCAGTGTTCTGATAAGATGTTATACAATGCAATGTGCGTGCAACAAGCCTGCTCTTATCTGCTTTTTTGTTGTTCCAGCTAGAGCCGAGAAACATGCACATATGGAAGTATTTTCCCAGTGGAGAAGAGACAAACGAGGAAATGAGAGGATGTATTTGAAATGCAAACCACTAGGAGCCTGAAAGAAAAGTCCTGCTTTAATGGCTCCAGACAGAAACAAACTTTAAGATCAAACTTTACAGGTTACAACCGAGGCCTTTATGTGCTGCTTTGTTCAAACATGCTGAGACAACAACCCTCCCAAGAACAGTTTATTCACAATGTTCCCTTGCAAAGTTTTACTTCTTTATTTATTTATTTCCCCCCCCAAATTTATAAGGACACAGTGGGTACAACTACAAAGGACACAACAGTTATTTTTCCAGCTACGGTGCTTGAATGGAAGGGGGCTGGAAATGCATTAAAAGTAAAAAGGCCAATCTGCACCTCTGAATTATCAGTTTAACAAACTTCTTTCAGGCCAAAGCATGGAAAAAAAAACAGCAGTAATATTGATATGTGCCATAAAAGAAGGCCTGTGTAATTATTTTTGTTTACTTGTTAAATAAATTATTCTTCAAGTACAATAGCTTTCTTCATAAGTAAAAATCTATAAGGCTTTGTACTCTTGCAAACCTTTAGCAGAGGTGAAATGTAAATTATATCAGGTCAGCTGGGATGTATGGAGGCTTTTTTCACACTATCAAGGCATAAAATAGCTTGTTAAGTAGAAAAAAATAATCAATGCTTATTACAAGCTCTTGCAAGGATAATATTAAAGCTCACAGTTCAAGATGAGTTTCAACCAGTTAATATATTTGATGGTTAACATTTATGTCTCAACTGTAACAGAAAACCACAATATTCAGACCTACTTTTGTGCTTTTACTGACTAAATACACTAAGTTCATCACATGATTTTGTAACTGAAGTATTAAGGATTTGTGAAAAGTTTTACAGGATTTATACATCATATATGCACATTCCTCAAGTCTAGCCACAACTTCCTGCCACAGCTCACAACCACTTCTGCCTGAGCCATATTTTGTGCAAAATAAGCAAAGCCTACTTCCTCTAATCTGCCACAAGTTTCTCCCCAAACAAGTCCACATTTACATCAAACTTAATACACAAACTGATAGAAAGTTACACATTTAATAACCCGAGATGGCAAACAAAATAACATAAAGATGGGTGAGTGGTTAGAGACGGTGGGCATGTGATTGGAAGATCGCCGGTTCAAGCCCCGGTACTGACAACTTCAAAAAATGTGGGTGGAAAAAGGTGAAACACCCGCACCTGCCTCCACCCTCATTCACCACACTCTGGGCCCCTGAGCAAGGCCCTTAACCCCCACCATCTGCTCCCTAAACAGGTCTCTCTTGAAAATGAGTTCTCATGGCTCAATGAGACTACCTGGATAAATACAGGGTAAATGAAAAAATAATAATAATGAAAAGCAACCCATGCCTGAATGGTATGACTGTACGAATCCCTGCAGCAGCAGAAGTGTGTGCATCACAAACGTACAGCAGACATTTGTCCAGCAATAAACAAGTTAACCCTCTTAGTTTTTGGGTTTGGACTCCTACAAACAGGGGGATGAGGTAGATGAGACAGCTGTAGACAGCTCGGAAAAGCATGATTTTCAGCAACAGTCTCTGCACGATCCTCCAGCAACTTTATAAACGTTTGTTATTTGTTGTCTTTGCTCGTGAGAGTGATAAATCAGCTGTTAGCGAGGCTGTCACACTGAACGACCAAAGATTTACCGACAATTACTGCACAACAACAAAAAAACTGCAAACAGCCAAAAATAGCAAACTGAACGTGGCAAGTAAAAATGAGAATTAAAACCCACAGTCTGCAGATAGACTGAAACACTGCAAGTTTTTTCCTCTACAATAAAGTACGATCCAAACGGTTAACAGATGTTCAAAACGATTTGGCAATGACTTTGCCAGCTGATTGGCTCATCAGCTGGCAGGGAGCTAACCCCGTCTGACAAGACATGGCACCCACTCTGAGGAAGAAAGCGCCTCACCTCAGCATGCACTCTTCAGAGTGTGTTCTGTAAAAAAAACAAGGTATGGTGGGGGTTATGTCCTGAATACAGGAATGTGAAAGTGCATATCTTTATTTATGTGTGATAACCGCTCAGTATTTACGTTTGAACAGAAGGTGCGCATGCAGAGTGACTAGTGTCAAAGTTAAAGAGTCAAATAACTCTTCAAACAGAATCTAACATTAACAGTGACACAAGAAGTTAAACGAGCAGGATTTATGAACAACCAGACAAACACCAGAGAAGTTTGCCTTAAAGACTTCAGGCCTCATATAAATTTAAAATATTTTAGTGTGTCATATAAAAACTATAACCCTCTGAGGCGCCGCGCGGTCATGAAATAAAAACATTTGATTGGCCGTGAAGGTACCTTGAACCTTGACACCTTCTATACAATAAATATCTAAGCTCCGTCCTTTCTGTTGAGGAGTAATAAATATAAGCAAGGCTTTGCGCTTTGCCTCTTTGACTAATATTTAAACTACTGAAGCAAACTGTGACAGCAAAACAGAAAACTGCACAAGAAGTCAAACATCTGAGTCAGCAACTCCAAAAAGGTTCATCATAAAATTATTACAAGTGATTTTAGCTCGTCTTGTTCCAGCCTCAGTTTGGATAAACCAACAGCTGGTCCAAACTGGTCTGAGAACAAAATGGATTGCATCCATCCATCATCTTTTACACGCTTCTTGCATTTTGGGTCACAGGGGTCGCTGGTGCCCATGTCCAGCAATCACTGGGCGAGGGGCAGTGGACACCCTGGACAGGTCTCCAGTCCATCACAGGGACACAAAGAGACAAACAAGACAAACAACCATTCACTCTCTCACTCACACCTAGGGACAATTTAGAGTTACCAATCAGCCTAACATGCATGTTTTTGGTCTGTGGGAGGAAACAGGAGTTTGATGATATTCCTTCAGGGTTTGCCAGAGTCTGCATCAAAACTACAGTTAGCTGCTGCTCCCGCTGCTTATGCTAACAATTAAACAAATACATTTTTATAAAGAGCCATACAAGACAAACTGATCGTGATGTGAATGTTTATAAAATAGTAAGATGCACGATATTGGATTTTTGGCCGATATTCGATATGCAGATATGTCAAAACTTATTTGGCTGATAACCGATACCAATAACGATATTTTTTCCCTAGACCTACTTACAAAGACTACATAGCTTTCTCTGCTGTGGAATTAAAATACTACATTATTCTGCATGGTCTTTGTTTGTTTGGCCTGGTACCAAATACAGATGTTAAAAAGGCTGCTGAAAATTATTTAACACTATATAAAAACTTTTTTTAAAGTGCCTTTTATATCGGTGAGTTATTTTGATGGAATGGCCAATGTCTGATATTTAAATTTATCGCTAATATCAGCCGATACCATGCCGATAATATTGTGCATCTTTATAAAATAGTGTTAAAATGAACTTTCCCATTTGTGATACTGGAGCTGTTTTAATACATTTGGAATTGGCTTTAGCTTTAACCCTGCTAAGACTCAACGGTTAGCTTGTTGATACGGTCAGAAATAAACATTTTATCTTCAACCTGGGATCATTAAAAGAGCTATCTACAGCAGGTAACATACTAACTGCTCATAGCCATTCTATAGAACCCCACATGAAAATATCTAAACTTTTGCTTTAGGTAAACTATATAAGTTCCAGTCAGCTTTGCTGTTGAGACTAAAGCAAAGAAGGAGGCAGCCATGTTGTTTGTTTACATCCCAGCATTGAGGCACACTGAATGCAGCATGACTACTGTAAGGTGTTGTAAACCAGAATAGTGAGTTCAAACATTAAAACTATTTTTTCAGGGGTAAATGATTGTGTTAAAAGTGCAAAAACCTACATTTGTAGTTATGTAGGTTTAAAAATGTGTTTATGTTGAACAGGACCTGCTTTTTTCTCTCATCAAATGGATCAATCTGTTTACATACAGCTGAGACGAGTTGACAGGGAATCATTATCGGCCTAATGTAATTACCAGCGACCATCGCATCTTGTTATGTTTGTAATCATGATGTAGCTGTGCACAGGTCAGGCTGTGCTCTATTATCAAACAGGACCTGGCTGCTGCGAGGCAAGCAAGGACCCATTTAAATCGCTTGTGTCCGAGCATCGTTTGTTCGGTCAACAACTTCGGCAGCAGAGAGAGAGAACCCTTGTTTATTTATGGGGACTTCAGAAGTCATTTAAGCCCAACTGTGTCCTGCTGCTCTCACACATTTTCTGTCTGGGAAAGTGACGCATCTCTCTGCTGTCTCCTTCGCTCGCCATCACCACACTTGCAGGGTCAGCGGACGTCTCCTCACACCCACAGGGCTGCGTGGCAGGCTAAAAATATACCTGTATCTGTGCAAAATGTGTGTGCATCTGCACAGTGTGCAAACATACACCACCAACTAATATGTTCATTTATTGATATGACTTAAAATGTGTTTTTACTCTTCTAAAAAAGCTAAGTCTGGTCCTCTGTGAGAGGGTGCTATTTATTAGACTGAGCTGAATACAGCGTCTCAGACTGAAGAAGTCTTTCGGACGAAAGACGAAACGTTTCTACAATTTTTTTTTTGCTTTGTTTTGTTTTTTGACTGTCCAGAGGACCAGACTTAGCTTTTTTAGATTTTTCTACTTGGATTATTGAGCATGCATCAAGAGTATGTTTTACTCTTGTTGATGTGACCCAGCTAAACCTTTAAATGTCAGCAACCAAATATGAGTACGGTAATTATGGTTTGGAGCGATACAAAACCTTCATACAGTGGTGGTTGTTTCATATATGATCAGGCCACTTTTGAGTGACTCGTCCCGCATGTCCTTAATCTTTTGATTAGGCTTGAAGAGTGACAATCAGGCAGCCAATTTGGTTTAATCCCATGAAATCAAAGCTGTGGGCTTATATTTGGTCCACACTCTTAATTATAGTTCATGCGTGAGTATGGTGGCCATTCAGTCCAAGACAAAAACTGAAGGGATTACTGACATTTGGAGATGGATTAGCTACAGGCTATTGTTCGCCTAAAGGATGTTGTGCTGTAACTTGTGAACTTGCCTATGCAGAGTGCACATGTGCTTTTATTTAGCAGATTATTCCTCATAGCCATCTATTGATCTCGAGCCTCGTCCTTTTCCTAGTCAACATTTTCCTATTCTAAGCAGCCAGTAACAGCTTAAGCTGAATGTAAGGCACAGCTGTTAACAATAAGTACTACCGGTGACAATAAGTCTTGCTTTTTCAATAGGATGCTGTGTTCCTATAAATCAGACAGACATTTTCTGTTTGCATGAAACTGAGTGGTCAGATTTAGGCCTGTCACGATAAACAATAAATCAATGAATCTAATGATAAATGAAAACTATTGACCTAATTTTCATTTATTGGCTTTATTGTTTCTTGGTGTCTCTCTTTCTACTGATGACACAGCTCAACTTCGGTGCTCTTCACTGACCCCTCCCTTTCTCTTTTCTCTTTAAAATCTATTTTAACCATCCAAAACCGCGCTTTTGGATCATTAAAAGATGCTAAGCTGAGAAGCTAAGCTACGAGCTAAGCTAACAGGCCAACCTCGGGAAAAAGCCTCTGTCTTGTCGAAGCTCCAAAATTCACGGTCGAAACCCGTGCCTTCGTCTAAAAAGTCCGTCCTTCAGTTCAAACAGTCTTATACTGCCATCCAGTGGCCAAAAAAGGTGCTATACACAAAAATAACCAACATTTATTTGTAAATTTAACAATTACCGTAGCAATTATTGTCAAATTTCAAACAATGTTATCATTTATCGCAATAATCCCTGAGTCAATTAATCGTCCAGCTAAATTTGTTATCATGACAGGCCTAGTCAGATTATGTTTGCAAAACCCCTATCTACATACATTCCAGTTTTATGTTGTTTATAAGAGACGGTTTGTTTTTGGAATTATAAATCCTTAGTTTGCAGAAAGTATGGATGTTAGCTTGTTAACATGAAAGATCATTTTCAAAACCAGTGATTTAAAAATTGTCATTGTTTGACAGAATACATATTGCCCGCTTTGCTTTTAATGTTAAAGGCTAAAACAAAACTCGAATACAAATGTTTGAGTTTAGAGTATATGTTGGAGATTACTCTCAGCTACTATTACACCAAATCTTAGCTAGATGTTGGTAAAAATGACTAAGTTATAGGCATCTATGTGTTTGCTAAGGTCTATTAGTCCTAGTGGCCATCTTGAAATAAATTTACCCCCAAAAGTTAAACAGTTGCAGATGTATATCTAATGATTGCTCATTGCTTGATCATGAGATATTTCATTATTTCCCAGATTTAAAAAAAGATCTCACAATTTGTCAGTGCTTGGAACATGTATTAAGGCTGACTCTTAGCTACTACTACACCAAATTTGAGGTTAATAGCTGCAAAATGACTAACTTATAGCCATTTGTGTGGTTGCTAAGTTTGATCAATTGTACTTGTACACCCAGCAGAGGTGGAAAGAGTGCTGAAAATTTGTATTCAAGTACAAGTACTGTTACACCACTAAAATTGTACTAATTTACAAGTAAAAGTACTGCTGTTATAAAAAAAATACTTAAGGGAAAGTACAAAGTACTCTTCTCCAAAACTACTCAGAGTATTAATTACTTTTTAACCAGTTGAGGTTTTATTGTGTTGTCAATAGAAGTCATTCATTTTGATTTACTGAATATAACAGCAACATTTAAGCACATTTCTCAGATGCTCAGAAGCTCCGTCTTATTTTAGTACCAGTTAAACTGATGGCAGTGACAATATCTAAGATCTTTGCATACATAGCCAAACTAATAAGCCACACATACAAACAATAAAAAAGCATTTGCATACAGGTACCGGTAGTTGTAAAACCTTGTATACCGCAATATGTTTTTGAGATTAGATGCTGAATGTAAGCTGCTATCACCGTAGAGATCAAAAAAGTTTACATCTGGACGCTGTCTCCTTTTCACCCTCTGTACATGAAAAATTCATACAGGTACGGCCACAGGCACTCGTCTTTAGCTTTACCTCATCATTTTCTCTTAGTGTTGTCCTCTGTCTCCATTTTGGCTTTTTTCTCCAAATCTTCTGTCCATAAATGACTCTCTACTCTATGGAGTTGTCCATTGTTTACGCCATAGGTAACTGGTGCGTTCACAATCTGAGAGCCTTATTGGCTACAAAGATGCAGATGAATGGTTTGAATATTAATTCAAATTGTGGCCATACTCAGTAGCGCAAAGTAAATTACATGGTCTAAATTGTAAAGTATGAGTAAAATTACACACTTAAAAGAAATACTCATAAAAGTACACATAACCAAAACAATCTACTTAATTACAGTAATGTGAGTATTTGTAATTTGTTACTTCCACCCTTGACACCCAGTAATTGCTTCCTGAGAGCTTCGTTGAAGTCATTCAATTGTTTAAGAGATATTTTGCTTACTGCTAGACAAACACAAATAAAAATAAAAGCATGAACAGACCTGATTACCAAACTTTCATGGAAGTATATAAGCAAAACCTACTTTTTATTTGGCTTAAAGAAAAAAAGGAAAATTAACATACATGTTTATTTAATGCAAACATTTAGATTTTACCAGCATCCCACAAAAGCTTGAAAGAAGAAGCATTTACAAGACTTCTGGCTTCACCTCAACACAAGCCACAAACCACTACACAGTGTAAACAAACACCAGAGGACATTGTGGGTAGAGAACGTCCTCCCTTAGCCAGCGGCCCTCTTTAACCTCATTCCTCTCCTCGTTACCACGGTTTCACCAACACAAACCCCACAGCTACCTCATTTACATAAATCTGCATTCTTTTTAAAGGCTGTCTGACTGACTGCTGAGCTGGCAAAGGTTGTGCTTATGTAAGCAGAGCAGTTAGATGGTAAATACAGGGGACATTCCTTCCGCAAGTACAGTCCTGAAACCCCTTTATTATCGTCTCGTTTAAAAAATCCCATCTGCCTGGTGGGCTCTGATGCAATCTGAAAACCAGGACTTTTTCTTTACATCTAGTAAAAACAATAATTTCTTCCCGGTGACATCATGCAATAGTCTCACTGATGTTTACTCCATTAACCTATGATCTCATTTAAATCAAAGAGATGAACTGTCAACCCAAGACTTGACTTCTGGCTAACCTATCTTCATGAAAGCACAGACTTTAATGTTGTAAGTCTAGAATATTTTTCCCACTAAAATGATTTGCTCATTTATTTTTCTCAAAAAATAATCATTGTAAACACAGCACTATTTCTGCAAATGTTCTTATCCACAGTAAAGTGCCGACAGCGACCCAAAATGCTGTAGTAACTATGCCAGGCCTGTGTGCGGGGCTGTAACGCTGCCACAAAAACAGGAAACCAGATATGAAGCAAGCACAAAGAAAAACGTAATAAAAAGAATAAGAGGAGAGCAAATACAAGAGTGAAAACCAGTGGTGTTGTCTATGTGATACATGGGTATATGGAGTACATCCACTAGAAAAGCTTGGGAATTTTCAGTATACCCACTTAAAGACCGTGTAAAGTAAAATTAAATTTGTGTTTTGAGTTTGTCACACGGCATAAATATGTGTTATTAATCACCCATATAAATC
>JARVJN010000254.1:9400733-9412072 GCA_031763805.1 Argolebias nigripinnis
CAGTTTTATGTTATTTTTCTTTATTAACTTGGACAGTTTGATCCTTCATTAATGGAGTTATGTGGGTTTTCATAAACTTGACAAAATTTAAAATGATTTATGTTAGAGCAACAAGCAAACAGATGTTTTCCATGCAACTTCAATTGTCACTTGAATAAGTTATAATAAATAATTAGTTATTTAACATTAAGGAGTAGTTACATATATTTTACATTACATTCGATTATGTTTAGTTACATTTATAAGTTATATCTGGCCCTTCAAGGACAGCCATTATGCTGATGTGGCCCTCGGTGAAAATGAGTTTGACACCCCTGCACTAGATGACAACCCTATCACAGCGTAGACAAATCTACCAGAAGATGGTCTTTGCAGGGCCATGGTGAAATTTTCAGGTGTATATGCAATAGTACTGAGCAATGTTGTTGTGGTTTTTCATCATGGGGGTCCTAGGTGGAGCATGGGACAATGGCAACAATGTCTAAATAGCCACGACATGGAGACCACGTGCACTGGGATGACTTGGTCGTTGAGAATTTGAAGCAGGTCTGGCCACGCTGCTCTCATGCCTTTGTTAAAAATATGATTGTGACAAGACTGTAGTAAACAACCTTGCGCAGATGTGATACCTGTGGAGGTAGCATCACACCAGCACAATTTTGTAGTGCACAGCTGAATCCTGACACGGGTGTATAGAGTGTGTGATGGTGAAGGAAGCATTTTGTGGAGGTGAAAAAACATGGCATTGTCATGATTGTCTTTACACGGAAATAACTTTTCTAAACTTGCCACAATCCAGCAATATTCTAATAGGTTATGGAAAGTGTAGTTTACCGTAGTCTGGGACCTTAAATAAAACTAAGGTTCAATAAATGTCCTTGAGCCAAACTAAACTAAAGCAGTACACCACTGTTCCCCATCAATGAGGGATTTGAATAGAGAATGTTTGTAGTTTTCAAGATGAGTGTTTTTCTGGACTGGAATTGAACAGAGAATGAAAGAAAACCTTAATGTTTTTGTCGCAATGTGTAGAAGAATTTATACACATATGACGTGTGATAACAGTAAAGATTCAGTCAGATCTTTTTTTAATTTTATATCTTGAACATTAAGTCCGTTCTCACCTGTGGTTCTACATCCAGCACGGCAACTTTGTCTTGATCGTGGATCTTAAGGATGGTCTCAAACTTGGTACCAAACATGTATCCCTGGAAGCTGCCGTACTCCAGGAGCTCATTTTTCGAGATGCACTTGGTCATGTCTTCGTTTGGGATGAAATAATACTCCTGTCCGTTCTCCTCGTCCTTCCGTTGGGGTCTGGTTGTGTCTACGCAAAATGAAAGATAAATAATTAACAAGATGAACATCAGTTTTTTTTTCTCTTGTGAAGAGAAACACTTGAGGTTTCCTTACGTGGAGCAGGGTAGCAAAACTTCTCCGGGTATTTTGTCAGCAGTGCATTTTTGATGTGGCTCCTTCCAACACCAGGTGCTCCTGAGAAGAGACCAGTTTTTAAAACAAAGTTACTTCAAAGGGGTTTAATTTGTAAATTACCCCTAATGTCATTTGAAGATGAATTTCAGAAAGAACCCAATAGAGAACGTTTACTTCACGGTATGTTGGAGCCCATACTCAAGTACTGATGAGAACAACTGGGTTCTGCTTACCGATCAGCACCAGAGTTTTTCTTTTAAAAGCAGGGAGCCTCACAACTTCTTCGTAAGAAATCACGTCCAGCTGGTCGAAAACTGAAACAAGTTGAGAGTTAGGATGAGGCTACAGTCGAGTTTGACTGAGCGAAGGAGCTGCAAGAACAGTTCCAGTGGAAACACTCACTCGAGCTGTGTTTAGCCAGATATTTGTCTTTGCACTTCTTCTTCTTCCCAAACGGGCTGCAGGACTGAGTGCCCTCCTTGGCCTTGCTCTTACTGGCCACCCTCCTGCAAAGACAAACGCACGTGAAGTCTGCGGCACGTGGCCATGTGCATATTTCACTCTGAAGCGTCGACCACCGGATACGACGTATACCATTCTTGGAGCTCGGGGGAGGGAATGAGTCCGGCAAAGTCGACGGCGCTGCTCTCCACCCGGCCCTGCCACCAGCTGGGGTCCTGCTTGTTGATGATGTGGATGATGTCTGCCGTTTGAAACTTTAGGCCGGCCTCTTTGCACGGGATGAGGTCGTCCTTGGTAGGGTCGTAATCAAACTGAGCCCTCATGTACGTCTGCACATTAAGATTAATTACACACACAAAACATTTGTTTGGCAGAATAATTAGTTGTAGCTGAGACAGGAAGTGATGAAATGTGTCAATTAGCTGACTTTATGAATGTTAGAAACTACAAAGTACAGTAATGACACAAATGAATAAATACCACCCCTAATGATGTGGCAGGAAATAAAAGTTTCCTGCTTAAGGGATGTTTTATCCATTATGAAGTGGTGCTCAGTGTAAAAGTTGCACACAGTTAATATCTTACCTGCTATAGATGGCCTTTTAAGCCATCTCAGTTTGTAGAAATAGAGTTGATGAGCTAAAAGCTGCTATTGATTGGTGCCACTTTTAAACCTCCATGTCCATCAGTTCACGTCATGGCCTTTAATGCTTCACTACATGGTTATTTACATCTAATCCTGAGGACATTATGCTAATACTTTGACAAAAACGTATAAACAAAACTGACAACAGTGAATAAACTCATACGAGAGAATTGCTTTGTACGGTTATTAAACTTTAAAGATTGCAGCTGTTTAAAGATGGCTCCTGAAGTGGAAGTGGGTCCGCTCAGACCACATTAATCATTATTAGTTAAATACAATCCAAGGGGACAGATATTTTACTGTCTTAAAAGTTTGATCTTCAAAATTTCAAAGCCATTTAAGCTGAGGCCAACATATAATATTTCCATTGTTGCTAAATTTGCATTATACGGTTATTTAGGTAGAAATATGACGGTGCCAGCGGGATGCAGTAGACGCACCACAGACACCTGCTGCCATTTGAATGAGAACTGTAGAAATCTATGTGAGTATTTGAGTAATCCCAAACTGACAGCGGTGTAAATCTCTGTAAAATGGCGTCTGCGTCACCAAGAAATGACTGCAATATATTTTGTTCTTAGCTGCATTCGGTCACACCATCATCCCTATGTTTACTCTCCTAAGTGAGGTTATCCAGAGAACCATCTGCAACAGGTAAGATAATACATGTTTGTAATATTCACACAAAACAGCACTTCAAAATGACCAGAACACCTCTTTAAGGCTTCAAACACAGATGTTTCTGCTAACACTAATGGTAAACTTCACCTACGAGTCAAGCAGAATATGATATGTTCCTGACAGTTTCACTCAGAACTTAAAATCACTATAACTTTTAAAACAAACATGGATTTTTGTCATTTTAACTAATTTGACCAGTGCTGGCAAAATAAGTAAAGGCTGCAGTGAAAAAAAATATATAAAGTCCATAAAAACACCATCACCCGGTGACTAAAATATCAGATTATGTTCATAATCTGCCTTTTCAGTCAAAGTTTTCTAACAGGTTTGTGTTCAGACATAATCCTTCATCTTTGAACTCTGATCATAGTGTGAATGTTTATGAAGCATTCACTCTATTGTGAGCCATTTGTCTTCCGTACGTTTTTCAGCACGCTTCTCATCCAGCAGTTTTTTCAACAAGTCATAAATCAAAACGTTCAGCTCTTTCAGAACAATTCCACTGTGACTTCTGGAATTGGTGCAACTTTAGCTTTTTATTTATTTATTTATTTATTTAGCCTTTTCAGACACTTTTCTCTGATAGTAAATGAATTGAGCTCATTTTACATCCTTCAACTCTTTAGACCTGTTTACAACCTTTTGCTGCTCCTTCCACATTTTGTTCTGCTTCAGCTTCTTTCAGCTTCCTTGTGCAAATGTAAACTTTGTTTTCAGCTACTTTCAGCTGTTTTGTGTTCCTTTCAGATTCTTTATTCTAACTACAACATTTTTGTGCTTCTTCTAACTTCTTTCTGCTAATTTCAGCTTGTTATGTTCCTTTCAACTAATTTTTGCTAGTTTCAGCTTTTTCTACAATTTCAGCTACTATTGATCTGGTTTATGCTAATTTGAGCTTTTTCAGCTAATTCCACATTTTTTGCACTAATTTAAACGTTTTCTACTTAATTAATCAAACAAACATGTGCTCTCTCCACTTCCTTCAGGTAATCTAAGCTTCTTTTTACCTTTTAAGCTACTTTTTAGCTGTTTTTGTGTGTGGGAGTGTTGCCAATTTTTGCTTCTTTCAGATAATTTCCACTTTTTATGCTAAATTCTGCTTCTTGTAGCATAACTGGGCAAACGTGTGTTCTTTTTGCTTTCTTCATGCTATGGTAGTTGAAGCTTGTTCTACATTTTCAGCTACCTTTGTAGCAGTTTTTAGTTAATTTTGCCTGTTTTCAGATACATTTAAATTTTTTGTGGTAATTTCTGCTACGTTCAGCCTAATTAGCTTCTTTATGGTCATTTCAGCATGCTGTGCTACTTTCAGCTTTTTTCAGCTAGTTTCAGCTGTTTCTGCTATTTCAGCCACTATTAAGTTGTTTATGGAAAATTTAGCCTTTTCAGCCAATTCCACATTTTTTTAAAGCTCATTTCAACTCCTTCCACTTTCATATGGTAGTTTACGCTTCTTTGTGCCACTCAGCTACCATATATTTCAGTCTTTTTATTGGCTAATTTCAGCTTTTGTAGCTAATTTCTTAATTTTTGTGCTCATTTCTGCTTATTTAACCTAGTTCAACAATTATGTGTTTTTTCTGCTTATTTTCCTGCTAATTTAGGCTTGTTGGCTAAAAATTGGCTGCACGGTGGCACAACTGGTAGAGTTGCTGCCTCTCAGCGAGCAGGTCCCGGGTTCAAACCCCGGTCCCGGGGCCTTTCTGGGTGGAGTTTGCATGTTCTCCCCGTGCATGTGTGGGTTTCCTCCGGGTACTCCGGTTTCCTCCCACAGACCAAAAACATGCATGTTAGGCTGATTGGTAACTCTAAATTGTCCCTAGGTGTGAGTGAGAGAGTGAATGGTTGTTTGTCTCCGGCCCCTAACCCCCACCATCTGCTCCCTAAAATCAGGTCTCTCTTGAAAATGAGTTCTCGCGGCTCAATGAGACTACCTGTATAAATAAGGGTAAATGAAATACATTATTGTGCATTCCTATGTAAAAGTATAAAAACTAAGACCAAAAGCTTAGTAGCAATAACTCTCTGTAATACAATAGTTTTCTGTATGACTGTGAAGAGCTTTGGGGCCCCTCATAGGGGGCTGGAAAGCGCTATATAAGTAAGCTCCATTTACCGTTTACCATAAAGGTCTCTCACGTGGTTGTGGAGGATTTTTGGCACACTTCTTTACAGCACTGTTTCAGTTCGCTGAGTTTACAGACATTTGTTTCTACACAGCTCTTTTAAGGTCCCACTACATACATGTATTTGTAATTGGGTTAAGCTCTGGACTTTAATGGACCATTGCAACACCTAGATGTTTTAAGCCATTCTGTTGTAGAATGACTGCTGAGTTTGAAATCATTGTTCTGTTGCTTCAGGACACATAGTCTAAGTTTCAGCTGTTGAACAGAGGAGCTCTTGGAGGACTCAGTGACTGCACGGTGCTCAGGTTCTGTGGCTGCAAAACAAGCCCACATTATCATCCTTCCATCACTGTGTTTGACAGCTGGTATGAGGTGATGGCTTAAACACTGTTTTTTTTTGCCAAACATGGGGCTGGGATGTGACTCTCTCACACATTTCTCCACACATCTTTAATTTAATACAAACAGATTTTACTGAGAGAATATTGACGATGACACACAGCAACTTTGTAGCTGGGTTATAAAAGTAGTTACCCACAAAGAGGAACGCCACAGTGAGTTAATTCATTATAATAAATGACACAAGGGAGACGTCCGACACACATTGAATGCATCACTCTGCTTTGGCACAGCCGAGTTCTGCTCTGCTTCTTTGGTTCTGATGGAAAGGACTAATGTTTGAAAGTTCGCCTCTAAATGGAACATGGACACTTTACTTGTGAATCACAAGTAAAATTCAATAATCACAAGTTGTGATTTATGAAATGTTTCGAGTTGTGTTCACATACAACGTGTCTTACAGTGACAGCAGTGGATAAGAGTTAGCGCTTTAGCGTTAGCTTCTATCATTTTTTAAAATGTGTTTAACTTTAACGAAGCTAATTTTTAGATAGTGAATTAGTGGTTAGCAAAGCTAACTTTTTGATTAGCTGTGCCCAGTGCCTTTTTTGACGTGGCAATCAAATTTTCAGTAGAAAGCTTTCTTATGCCTAGATGCAGCCACAGACCAAAATGGAAGTCAGTACCTCACTTATTTATCAAGTTATCACGCTCACAACATTCATGAACGGACGGACAGAGGGTATTTCAAATTCCCACTGTTTGCTCTGTGATGGGAGACAAAAATATCTAGAAAGAGTATGGACTTAATTTTTCTCATGACTACATGCGTAGCCAGGGGGGGAGTTTGTGTTAACCAGAGGCATAACACAAACTCCTTTTTTTATCCAATAAAAGACAAACGTAAATTAAGTTCAACCAAGTGCGGATCGAACCCGAGTCGAGATAAAGTTTGGAGTGGCAACCCGACGCGCTTCCAGTGAACCACCGAGGCGTGTTGCTCTTTCAAGGTCCACTTTTCCTTTAAACGAACCACCCCTCATAAAATCCAGGCTACGCCCATGCATGACAATATGTATAATGTGCCAAGAGAAGTATTTAAGCTGGTAGTTTTGTCACTTTTATTTTTTCAGATTTATTTATTGGGTCAAGCTTGACCATACCTTAGCAATCACATCAAGGGTGACACAGTTGACAAGGTGCAGCATGTTGGCCTCTGTGTTGTTATCAGCAACTTCTACAAGCTTGTCCATCAGTTTTTCTGCCCTCTCATTGAAGGTCCCCATTAGACCTCTCAAATACCTGGACGAGAAAAACACATCTAGAAGATAACGGCAACAATTTCCACACATGGGGTAATTATATCTCACAGAAAAATAAGAAAAAAACATTGTCTACAAACTGAGCAGGAAAAACAATGACATGATATAAACTAAACTCACAAGCTGCTGAAGGCAGGGTCCATGATCCGGCGCTGTTTGTACCACACCTCATGATTCTGCGCCGTTATCAGACCATTTCCAAAAAACCTATAAATAGACAGGTGTGTGAATCCTACAAAATTTACCCCAGAGGGTTGTAATTGTTTAACCCCATTCAAATCTGGAATTGACATTACAGTATATTATCTTCCAGTACCAGATGACAAACCCATGAAATGAGATTAGCTTTTGGACTATCCAACAAAAGGTTGCGCAGCCACAAAGTAAAACCAAGGAACAGGTTCTTCTCTGAACTCCATAAAGCTGCCCTCTGTACTTTGCATATCCTGGGATTCTAGGTACTCTGGTCATTTATTAATTTTTATTTAAACATCTTTTTTTTTTTACCAGGAAATAAATCTATTGCGATTATTAATCAATTTTACAAGGATGTCCTGGACAATGTGCAAACAAGTCATTACATTTACAGCAATAGTCTTAATAACGGTAACAGCAGTATTTGTGGCGGCTGTGGCTGAGTGGCTAGAGCAGTCATCTTCCAATGCAAGAGTTGGGGGTTTGATTCCACCAGCAGTCACATGCCAAAGTGTCCCTTGACAAGACACTGAACTCATTGCCTCTGATGAGTGTCCAATTGGTGTATGAATGTGATAAAGCACTGATTATTCTTTGTACAGATATAGTAGAGTGATATATGAATGAGTAAATGAGGACACAGTTTGTGTTGTAAAGAGTATCTTGATAAGATAGAAAGGTGCTATATAAGAACAAATATTTACAACAAAACATCCAGTAAAAAGACATAAAATACAATGCAAGTTTAAAATCAAGTCACCATTAAAGACACTTACATATTACAGATGCAAGATGTGACTAAAACCTGGCAGTTTTTGTTTAAAACTAGATAAAAGAATAAAAGACTCAAACTTCAATTTAAGCTGCAGGTTATTCCAAGACCACAGGCCCAAATAGGACATGCTTATCTTTCCTGACTCAGTGTGCACAAAGGGTACCTTAAACCGCAGCCAGCTACTGGCCCTGAGATTGTGTGTTTGTAGTGAAACAAATTTGGATTTGATATATGATGGTAATTTCCCTAAAATGGCTCTGTATATGAAAATATACCAACACTTCATACTTTGAATATTGAGTGAAGTAAGTCCAGCAATGTTATGTAAAGTGGTTGTGAGTCCTAAAGGGTGAACCTGTTATATACCTCAGAGCAGCATGGTATAGAGTCCAGTTTAGCTAAGTTAGTGTGGGAGACAAATCAATAGATTGTGTCTCTGTAATCCAGCTGTGATAAAAAACAAACGTGTTACTTGCTGCTTACTGTCAGTCTATACAAAAACTTAGAGTCAATTTTAGCTTTTTTTATTATTTATGTAATATGACAATTAAAATTTAGATCTTTATCCAGCCAAATACCAATATATTTGTATGTGTCTACAAGCTCTATGATATCACCATTCAGTGTTTTAATAGAAGGAATGGTTACTGCAGAACTATGGGAAAACAACATAGCATTGGTTTTGCTAGCATTCATGGAGAGAATTCTGTAAGGTGTTGAAATCAGTCTGAAGATTTGAGTGTACTGCATCTAGAGAGGGTATAGAACTGTATCTGGGCAATGTGCAAACAAGTCATTATACATTACTTACATATTACACATTACTCTGCGAGCATATGGTAAAAGGAGAATTTAAGCTGATCACAGATTTGATTAATATAGAGTAAAGAGAGCAAGGGCCCTAAAATAGACCCTTGTGGGACCCCTTTGTTCAGTGTGACCGCATCTGACAAAACTGAGCCAAGTTGAACAAACTGAATGTGTTTATTAGGTTCCCTTTTCAGTCAATACACTCGGTGCAACACATTGACTATGGGAATTGCGTCGCCGCGCGGTTCACCTGTAGTAATACAATCACGCCTTGAACAAGGCAAGATGGGTGTCAGCAAAGAGGCCCCGCCTTCTTTGCATAAAAGGGGCTGACGCCCCACCTTCTTTCTCTTTTTGCCCTTTACCTCGCTTCACACCTGAACTTCGTGGGACTCTCTGTGACTGCATCGCTCGACTGGAGGTGAGCTCGCTCCTTGCCCTGAGCGCTACAGAGAATTTTCCTGCGAGCAACTGGGTTAGCGAAAGCTAGCCCAGTGTCGTTGTATTTAACTTCGAGGTTTTTTCTTCTTCTATCGTCGCAACTCTACTCCGAGACGCTAACTGCGCCACACGCTACCTGTAGCTAACCAAGCTAGCAGGCTAGCCGACGAGAGCGGCTCGACAAGAGGACGTCTTCGGACCGCGTTAGTGGATGGCTAACGAGCTTTGACTCAACGACTCTTCTCAGCCATGGTTCCCGAGAAGGGAAAAAGGAAGTCGAAAAATTCGAAAAAGACCAGAAGGCCAGCGAGCCCCGGCTCCCGAGCCTGCCACAGCATATGTGGTTATTCCCTCTCAGCGACGGAAACCCACGAGGCCTGTCCCGTCTGCTTAAGGATGCTGCACGCAAAGACAGCGCTGGATTCCCCTGAGTCCTGCCCTCACTGCAGCCAGATGCATGAGGCCGTGAGATAGAGACGCATGGACTTTGTGGTCAAAGTCATGGGCAGCTCAACGGCGGCGCGAGAACCAAACCTCACCGAGACGCTCACTCCCACCGCGGAGCTTGAAGCCGTCGAGCTGGAGGACAACGGCCACGCTGACTGGGGGGGACAGCATGGAATTGGTGGCCCCCGTGGGAGACTCCACTGTCGATTTCGACACAAGGGACTTGTTACGTGCAGACGAGCTCTCGCTAACAGCCTCGGGCAAGCTAACGGGTGACAAAGCTGAAAACAAGGACGAAGGAGAAGACGAGGACTTCTCCCAGAACCCAACGACGACTCATCCAGAGACTGATGTCTCTGTCCCTGCTCTGTTCGAGCTATGTCACAGAGCGGCGGACACGCTACGGATCAAATGGCCAGAACCCCCCCTCGACAACAGGTAACGAGGCTGGCGGGGAACTACTTCTTCACCAAGCAGTAGTCGGTCACGAGGCACAGGATGCCTATTTTTCCTGACTTACTCGCACCTGGGCTGAACCTAGGGGTCCAATGACTTTGCCTCTCTCCCAGTTCCTGGATGTTACTGGCATGGAGGCTGCGGGAATGGCCAATATCCCACAGATGGAGGACATGCTGGTGGCCCATTTAGCCCCCAGAACATCGGGCTCCAGGCCAACTCTGCCCAGCAAGGCCTGCCGCATTTCAGCCTCGCAGCTCAAGAAATGTTACAGAGCACAAGGCCTTATGGTCCGCGCCATGAACGCTTCAGCTATGATGCAGGCCTACTTGGCAGAAAAGCTACAAGAGCCGCAACAGATCTCCAACAAGAAGAAGACGACCGAGGTCCTGGAGGAGGCCCACAAGGTGATAGACTTTGTCCTACGCCTGATGGACACAGCGGCCATCACTCAGGGGAGAAGCATGGCCGAGATTGTCATCGCTCAACGTCATTTGTGGCTAACTTTGACAAACCTGCCAGAAGGCCAGCGGAACCCGTTCCTCCATCACCCGATCGAGACCACGGGACTCTTCTGGGGGGCTCTGGAAAGAATTCAGAGCAACCTGGAACAAAGGAGAAAACAGGCTGAGGTCCTGTGCGAAGGGATGCCGAGAAAGCTTTTTGTGCCTCCCAGAGACGTCAGTGGAAGCAAGGGCACGCAGCCTCGACACCGCTCAGCCACACGCCGTCCCCCGCAAAAGAGGCCAGCACTCGAGGCAGAGCAGTGGCCGAGACTGGCAACAGGACCGCCCCAGGCTGGCCATGCCTGGGCGAGGAACAGGTTCGTTCCGCGCCAGACTGCTCCACGAGGTCATCCTCGGTGAACCGGGACCGAAAGCAGAAGTCAGCCTGATGTAGGACCGCTTTGCCATTTTCCAAGTACTCCCGCCCACGTGGAAAAATGGAGACTAAACTTTTAAATCCAGACTTTATGTGTGAAATGTAGCATTTATCTGGTAAAAATTATGTGTGCACAAAAAAATCACTCAGATGTATGTGTAAAAAAGACAAACTGTTCTTTAAAACACAACAATAAAGTTTCAGAAGCACATCATGCCTGTGTGTTGACAAAAAAACAACAACAACACAGCACCATTTTTATGAAAACAGTGTCAATAAAGGGACTGGGACATCACCCCCTCTCCCTCATGAGACACCAA
>JARVJN010000254.1:9710307-9720986 GCA_031763805.1 Argolebias nigripinnis
TAGACACCCCAAGGTGTGCCGTGGCTCGAACCTGTGTCCTTCGGATCCTAAGTCCGATTCCCCTGCCATTACACCATTTTGGCCCCTCAAAGGGTACCTGCTTAGTGCATCAGCAACTACATTTTTAGGACCAGGGATGTATTTTATATCAAACTGAAAAGGGACCAGTTTGCAATCCACCTTTGCTCACATGCATCCAGTCTTGGCTTAGACAGTATGTAAGTCAGATGGTTATTATCGGTCCATACTGTAAACTGATGACCCCTCAGCCAATGATGAAACTTATTGCACACTGCCCACGCCAGATATGGCCCTAGTTGTAATTTTATCGGGCTCGTGAGATTAAATTTTACATGTATTAAAACTGGCCTGCTAATCTGTGACACACTGAGTCTCCATCACGTCTCCTTTAAAACCCTGTGAAGATTTAGGACAGGTTCCTCATGGAGATGAGCCAATTCTGACTTGAAGAACATCAAGTTGGAGTTTTAAGTACCGTATTTTCCGGAATATAAATCCCTCTGGAGTATAGGTCACATCAGTCAAAAAAATGCTTATTTATGCACTTTTCAGCTTTTTCTGCTAGTTTAGATACTATTTAGCAATTTTTAAGCTAATTTTAGCTCTTTCGGCTAATTCCACATTTCTTGCAATCCTTTTTCCCTCCAGCCTAATTCAGCAAAAATGCGCTTCCTTCTGGTAATTTAATTAATTAAACTTTTATTTAGGCAGGTTAATCCCATTGAGCCTCGAGGACTTATTTACAAGAGAGACCTGTCTACAAACAAAGAATGATGACAACAGCAACAGTAGATTTTCCTTGGACAGTCAACAATAGACAATCAATGCTTAAACTTCTTTCTGATGTTTTAGCTACTGATACTTTTCAGCTGGTTTTTTGTTTGTTGCAAATTTCAGCTTTTTTCCAGATAATTTCCAGGTTTTTGTGCTCATTTCTGATTCTTTCAGCCTAATTGGGCAAACACGTTCTTTCTGCTTTCTTCTGCAAATTTAATCTTGTTCTAAAATTTCATCTACATTTTTAGCTGTTTTCAGATTATGGAAATTTTTCATGTTAATTTCTGCTACTTTAGGCCTAATTAATTTATTTATGCTAATTTAATCTTGTTATGCTGCTTTCGGCTTTGTCTGCCATTTCAGCTACTATTTAGCACTTTTGATGATAATTCTAGCTTTTTCAGCTAATTCCACTTTTTTTTTTTTTTTTAGCTAATTTCAGTTCTTTCTGCTTCCTTCTGGTAGCTTAAGCTTATTTGATCTACTTTCAGCTATTTATTTGCTTTCATTTTAGTTAATTTTCTAATTTTTGTGCTCATTGCTGCTTATTTAAACCAAATTCAGAAAAAGTGTTCTTTCTACTTTGTTCTGCTAATTTTGGCTTGTTATTCCATTTCAGCTACATTTCAATGTTTTTAAGCTAATTTCAGCCATTTCTCATCTCATCTCTTCATCTCAGCACGTTCTTCAGTAATAAGCATTCACACTGCATTTTCACAGAAACATAGTTTCTCTAGTTGATTTTTGACTTGTGAATACTGCTGTTGTGCTCCGAAACAGACAGACCTGGATCAAGTTGCACTCGTTTTGCTCTGAGCTCTCACCCCGCTGCCTCGTCACACCTGAGATTTATTGTTCCACCCACCACTGACAGACTTTGACACTATTCATCGTGCCACTGTGTCACTTTTACAAGCACCTCCCACAGCGTCGCTGAGTTTTTATGATGCACTTCATAAACTCCACGTCTTTGTGCAGCAAAGTGGTGCAAAGTTTAAAGAAGAACATCTAAACTGCTGTATGTCTATGATATCGGAGAACCAGAGGAAATGAGACACGGCCAAACCGTCAGATCAAAACAGAGGTGATCATGGACAGTTTCAGCGTGGGAGCTCTTACCACTGATATGCCGTAGTGTATGTGTGCAAGGACGACAGCAGCTGTCCACACATACAGCAGCATCGTCTCGTTGGTGACGACCCCCGTCACGGCTAACAGGACCATGGCAGTCATGGGCAGCAGCATCCAGCTCAGCGGCTGACAACGCGTGTTACTCATCTGACACACGATCAGCTTACACTGAAAACACAAACACACAATGTTCACACACACACACAGCGCCAGATGTTTGTCTCTGGGAGGCTAAACAGAAGAAAATGTAAAGATACTCACAGTGACGTTGGCAAACGCTGTCCCCACCATGAGGTAGTAGATCCTGGGCTGCAGATCCAGGATGTTGGATGGAGAGAAGACGACCCAAGCGGTGGACAGGACGAAAAGGAGGACGGGAGAAAGGAAAGGCAGGAAAGCTTCGTACAGACTGCTGTGCTTTAGAGTGTTACTGCGATGAGCCCTGAAAATCCACACAGTGGAAAACCTTGAGAGAACTGCATCAAAGGGATCGTTCAGGTGTTTTGAAGTGGGCTCCTGTGGAACGGTTATGAACAGTTCATATCTTACCTGTTGTAGATAGGTTTGTGAACAACCACCGTTTGGAGAAATAGTTTAATTCTGACCAGACTGGTGATCCACTTTGGTCTGGATGCTCTTTGGACTATATGATGAGTCAGCATTCACGCTCTTTTCTAGTTTTTATTTTTCCATATATTTGTTGCAACCACCTCAGCATAGGTTGTGCTTTTTCAGCCATTAATATATTTAAACACTTGGTTCATCCAGAATTAACTCATACGAACACTTGGCGATTGCTTTTACTGTGTATGTCCTTCCTGACACAACCACAGACCACTGAGCTGCCACAGCCCTCTGCGTGGAGCAGAGAACTGATATCTAGGGCACCTGGTGGAGCAGATAGTGGGGGTTAAGAGCCTTGCTCAAGGGCCCAGAGTGGGGCAAATGAGGGTGGAGGCAGATGTGAGTGTTTCACCTTTCCCACCCGCATTTTGTTGTTGCCGGTTCGGGGAGTTGAAGCAGCGACCTTCTGATCACAGGCCCACCTTCTCTAACCTCTGCACCACCACTCCCCACTTTTTGTTCTTGTGTAATTATGTTAATTTTTAGCAATCATTCTGAAACTCTTAGCTAGCCTTTTGCTACTTTTAAAACTCCTTTATGGTTTGTTGCTGCTTGAAGCTACCCTTGTACTACTTTTAATTACCCTTGTACTACTTTTAACTACACTTGTACTACTTTTAGCTACACTTGTACTACTTTTAGCTACACTTTCTTTACCCTGATGCATGCTCAATAATCCAGGTAGAAAATACACGTTCTTTACTTTGAGCTTCTAGCTAGCCTTGTGCCACTTTTAGCTACAGTTTATCTTTACTTTATGGCTAGCATTTCAACATTTTTTTCTCTCCATTTAGCTACTGTTCTGCTTATTTAGCCTTCGCAATAGCCCAAATTATTCCGTACACTTTTTGTTATTCAGAACTCTGCTCCCACAACCTTTTTTTTTTAAACTTACGGTATACAAGGAACTGTGGGAATGTGTCAGCAGGACATTTTCATATTTTTTGGGAATGTATCAAGATCACACCTTACTGGTTGGAGGTGACTATAATGGACCTGAACTTGACCTGTGATTTCACTGTGATCTATTTAGGTAATTTACCTCATGGACTCAGGAAGTCAGATAGATATCTTTTATTAATATTACTAGCAGAGGCAAAGAAAGCTATAACCTGCAGATGGCTAGCTTCGGAACCACCATCATCTCTGGAATGGAAGGAAATAATTAAGGAAATACTGTACATGCAATGGAGAGACTAACTTTTTCATTAAGACTTGATGCTGATAAATACAATAAATATTGGAAGAAATGTAATACTTTAAACCTGACATCTAATGTACGATTATTGTAATTACCTCTCTTTTATTTAAATGTCTCATTTTGAGTTTTACTAATTAATGTACTTTTGTCATACATGTTGATCTGGAGTTTTTGTTTAGTTAGGGTCTGAATGTTTAATGTTTTAGGTTTAATGTATGTCTATAAAAAATATAAAAATAATAAAAAATAACGTTTTTAAAGGTAAAGAAAGGTCTTTTAAAGCCATATCCACAGCAGGTTAGTTACTGATAGTCCAGAACATTTCCACAAAACCCCACTTCAAACAATCTGAACCATCATGTTAAATAAAAACCAAGGCAAATAAAGCCTTTTCCAAACCGTACTTACTTCAGGACATTGTAGAGGCTCATGGGTAAAGTCACAGTAAAGGAACAAGCTGGAAACAAGCAAAAGTTGGTGTTAAGAGCTGCCCGAGTGCGTGAATGAATAAAGTGAGAGACCAAACATAGACTCACCCATGATCATGAAGGTGAACAGGTCTCTATAAAGAAGGTTCCAAATGACTGGTTGGTACCAGGTTTCTACACCCACCACAGCAGTGACCAGGTAAACCAGTGAGATTGTCTGAAAGGGAACATCAAGACCTTAAAGCCTGGATGGTTCAGGCTGCAGTCAAACTCCACGTGTGTGTGAGGTGGGGTTTACCACTTGGCTGATGTCGTATCCCCAGGGCAGGAACAGGATGCCGGTGTTGTATTTCTCCCAATGCGACAGGATGAAGGAGAACAGCACCACCCACAGTATGTAATAGAGTATGATCACACTCACGCCACTCTCCCCACGCCCAAATATGGAGTACACGGTGGCCACGAAAAACACGCACGCCCAACTGTCCAGACCATGGTCAAACAGCTCCCCCAGTGGCGTGGAGGAGTTGGTGCGGCGAGCCTGCTTACCGTCCACACCGTCTTCACAACCCGGAAAAGACGGGAATAGTTAGTAAACAGCAGAGACGTGAATAGATACAGAAAGAAACAAGGCAACATTTCTGGACGGATTACATCATTAGTTCCTGTTGCAGAAGGTGAATGTTGTCTGTCTGTGTTGTGTGTTTGTCTGTAGTGTTAGCAAAACTTCTCATGAACCAGTGGACAGATTTGATTTAATCTAAGAGAATAACCATTGGAAGTACATTATTTACTTTCAGCCCATGTCAAGATGGCGCACAGGGTTGACTGTAAAAGTTAATGCCAGAGTTTGAAGCAGAGATCTTGTGGCACGTGCAGTGCTCTGAGTCTGTGTTGGAGATGACTCTCAGCTATTACCAGGGTGATTTTAGCCTCTATTTGGGGGGTGTTCAAGCACCCCCAAATTTTAACTCAGAGCCCATGAAAAATGAATAATCATCATTAAGATTTTGTAAGGAAGCTTAGTTCTCAAACCTTAGATTCACATAAATATTGAATACAATTGAAATATATACTGAATAAATATTGCATACATTTGAAATAAATATTAAATAAATGTGAAATAAATATAGAATAAATTTGAAATAAATATTGAATAAATATTGCATAAATTTGAAATAAATACTGAATAAATGTGAAATAAATATTGAATAAATTTGAAATAAATATTGAATAAATATGAAATAAATATTGAATAAATATGGGATGAATTTGAAATAAATACTGAATAAATATGAGATAAATAATGAATAAATATAGAATAAATATGGGACAAATATGGAATACATATAGAATAAATATGGAATATATAATGAATAAATATGGAATACATATAGAAAATGGGATAAATTTGAAATAAATTTGTAATAAATATAGAATAAATTATGAGTCTTAAATAGGCCAGTAAAATCTATATATACTGTATATATTCTTTTTGCATGAGTTGGATCCTCAATGCCACCTGTCAATCAACCCAGTACGCTTGTCAGCAACTGACCAATCAGCGACCTCAATTTGTCCCAAAGGTAAACGCCCCTTACCTGCAGTAGCTCCACCCCTTTTTCCTCCAACATTGTCAGGGTCGTGCATTATGAACGCTTTACAGTCTGAGGTGATTAGTTCATTTAAAAGTTAATGTTTAAAGCTAGTTATGTTTTGTTTTGTGTGTTTTGTATGTAAGATATATGTTGTAACTTCTGGTTGCACAAGTTTTGTCTTTGTTTGCTATGATCCTTTAACAGTCATAGTTGTGACTGAGCTCTTCGTTTACGACCGTGCCACCCTGAACACGCCTGATCCGTCTGATCTCAGAAGACAAGCAGGGTCGGGCCTGGTTAGTATGTGGATGGTAGACCGCCTGGGAATACTTTGAGTTTCATTAGTCCATCCAGTGCTTCATGACATGTGCTAACATGACAAATGAACACACACCAACAGGGAAGAACCTTAAAACCCACCTCTTTGGCAACAATGATCCAGCATAATTTGAAATGTAATTTGGGTTGAAATGTCCCTCCCCAGCGCTAAATGACCTTAAAGTTTTACACAAAAACTCTGACACTGACAGCAGCAGATCAACATCTGGCAGCTCGTCCTGGATCTTGCTGAGCGGAGTTTATGGTCAGATCAAAAACAACATACTAACAACCAAGCCTGTCAGAGTCACGGTGGTCCCCCACCCCAACGTCTCAAAAAGCCTGCAGAGGTCAGAACTCACCGAGTGTATAGGCTAAGAAGTTGAAGATCCCTGCAGCAACCCAGACGCAGCTAGGCACGTGTTCATGTCCTGCAGCTGGGAAACACGGGATGTTAATATATAAACACACCACCAAGAGTACAAAACACACGAGTAACAATATTCTCATTCAACGAAAACAATCCAAGACTGAGAGTCGAGTGTGAAGTGGAATTATGTGTAACTTGGTTTAGCTGTGCTTTTAAAGACAACGGGAAAAACGGTCAAAAAGGCAACTGTCTGTCAATTAAATATTTAGATGACACAACATACATGTCAAAGAAGTGAATCCTAAAGAGATCACATAACGCCTGTTCACACAGTGAAGCTGTAGTGAAGTTATTAGACACTAAATTAACTCTTTAGCATTAAACAAGTCTGACTTTTCTCAACTCCACCTTCAGAGGAGCAGTCCAAACAGGAAGCTGTCTCAGTCCTTCATGTTGGACCTCTTACTGATCTGAGGTGATCACACAGAAGCAGCTGAGCAGACCTTTTGAGATTAAAAAAAAAAAAACAGATCTGCTCAGCTGCTGCTGATTAAAGATGATTAAATAGAAACCCTTGGGAAAATTCTAAACGAGGGGTTCTTAACTCTGGTCCTTGAGAACACCATCCTGCATGTTTTGGTTGTTTCCCTGCTTCGACACACTTGATTCAGTGATTTAATTATACCATGACCTGCAGAAGCCTGGTAGTCACCCAGTTATTACAATCAGGTGCGTCGGAGAAGAGAAACAACTGAAACATGCAGGATGGTGTTCCTCAAGGACCACAGTTGGGAACCCCTGTTCTAAACATACTGCCTTTTTTAAGGGATGTGCATGAGGGGGGTAGTAATAGATGTAATGAACTGCTTATTAGAATTCAGCCAGGATATTATTAATAAAAGTGGACGACGAGTGTCTCTAGTCTTGTTTAGACGTGCCTGGACCCTCTGTGGTCACTGAGCCATCAGGTGCTGTCAGTCAGAGATAAACAGCGTGATGTCATTTTGCGAGCATCAGTGAACAGAGGCTTCAGAGCTGACCTCACGCAGTCCAACCACCTGAAACGGATTCAGAACCGTTTCGTAGAAACAAATGTGAACTGTGTATCAGCTTGAATTAGGGATCATCCAGAGCAACAGGTGACGAGTTTGGATTCGAGGAGCAAAACCAAAAAATATAAGCGACAACACTCTTTTATGAGAAATGAACAAAAGCGCAAGAACGTACAAGAGGCAGTGAAGTCAAAGTCGTAGAAGGCCAACATGAGGAAGTTCAACACGAGGAACATAAAACCTGTAAACGTGATGAGGTTTGGAGCCAACCACGTTGGTAGAAACTGTTGAGAGATGAAAATAAACGGTTAAAAAACAGCTTTTCATCAAGTCATTTAGCTTATTATCATAAACAATTCTGTAATTGTTGCCACTTTAAGGGCTCTATAAGCCTCTGCTGTCTGTCAGGCAGTGAAGTGCTGCGTCGTAACACTCGTTGCCATTCATGGAAACTTCATTAATGATGGAGCGCCCGCAGGTCTCCCTCACCTTCACTACACAGTTCCAGAAAGGATGCATAACATAGACGGACAGGGGGTTTGTGTCCACCGCGCTGTACTGTGGAGAAAACAAACATACATACAAAAATAAAGACTGGATCATTCAGGTGACGTGTCATTTCAAAGATCCAAACAAGCAGACGCCTAGTTGCTGCAACTTTATACGAGCATCGCAAACGCGTGTAAGAGATCCAGCCTAACGTTGCCAGACGTTCATACGGTTTAACAAGCGCGTACAAAATATCTGCTGCTATACGCGAGAGTTTTGAAGACTTTGTCCAACTTTCACTTTTATTTCTATTTAATATAATATATACTTTTATTTAGTATGAAAAAGTGTTAACATTTATCTTTTTTTAATCTGTAAACTCTTGTTATATTAACCACAGAGTAATGCTACGACGCAACTTCAAACATGTAGGGTACACAAGCTGTACTGAACAGTACTCTGGTAGTACATGAGACTATTTTAGTTGTATAAAAACACATATTAGAGGTATGCATGCCAAAAACACTTCATAAAACAACATTGTGGTCATGTTAAAAATGTAACGAGTGTGTTTGTTAGATTGAAAAAAGCTATAAAAGTAATTTACTAAATTTAAAATTAAACATTGCAACCACAATTTATAGTTCATCTCTTTCACAAAAAATTTAATTCAATAAAAAAAAAAAAGTAGAATGAACTGGATTTTTTGGGTCTAATTTAGAAATAAATACCAATATTTTGATGAATTAGATAAGGAGGGTAAAGAGATGATGTTGCCATTGGCTCATTAGAGTCACCATGGTAACCACCTGTGTCTCTCACTCCATGACTGACATGTTAGTGAGCAGCAGATAAAAATACACACTGAAATGTAAGCCTCAGACAGTGGCCGTGTGAAAACCTATAAGTCGTATCTCAAGGATTTCTGAAGTAAAACATGTGAACTTTACAAGTTAAAATCACTCTTTACTTCCACTTTTGAAAACATTTTTAATTAAAATAGAACTAAAGTCTATGGAAACATGGTGTGCACTTTCTGTATTCTGCGTGTGTTTGAGGAAAACTTTGAGTCCTGTAACAGCGAGAGACACACCAGGTGAAAGACGACACAAATCCCTGTGTTGATGTATCATTTTTGTACGTTTGTGGGAAGTGAAAAGAGTTTGTTTGCAAATTATTTAGATCTTTTAGCCAATTCAAAAGTTTGTGTATCATCATCATTAAACTGGGTTGAAAATTACAAAAATATATTCGGACTGATCTTTATAGTTCGGCTTTTCTTTTTCATGTTTCACACCACTGATATCCCTTTTTGTCTCCTTTGGCTAATTCTGTCAACATTATATACAGTGTACCAAACATTATGGCATAGCTGGCAGTGGGCACACCATTTCAGATGGAGCCGAATGTTTTTGGTGCATTTTTTTACGTTTAATTTTTTCTAACTGTGTCACAAGATACAGGACAAAACATTTAAACAGAATAGTAATAAGGGTATACTGTATCACTGTGCCATCAGGCACAGTGTATCTTGGATATAAGATAGTTTAAAACTTTTACTACTCTTGTTGCTTGCTCCTGTATGAAAACATTTGTTCTCATACAGGTTCAAACTAGGGATGCACAATATTGGATACTTGGCTGATATCCAATATGCTGATATGTTAAAACTTATTTGTCCAATGCCAATACAGATATATTTTTATTAGACCTACTTACAGAGACTACATCGCTTTCTCTGCTGTGGAATTAAAACACTACATTACTCTGCATGGTCTTTGTCAATTTAGCCTGCTACCAAATGCAGATGCCAAAAAGTGGGGCTGAAAATGAAGCAACACTTCAACATGGATTACGTTTAATGTCAAATTTATTCATGACATTTACTCTCTCCAACACAATGACAACACTCTAACAGTGCAATTTTCACAAATTTAAACTCAACGGCGCGTGTGATGCCATAACGTGCTGGCGCTGCAGGCATCCTTGTCACTGGGTTGTCATATAAAAACTGCCATATATAAAGTGTGTGTAAAAACAGAGCCTTTTATATCAGTGATTTACAGTATTTTGATGGAATGGCCGATGTCTGATATTTAACTTTATCGATAATATCGGCCGATACGATACATGCCGATAATATTGTGCATCCCTTGTTTAAACAAATCAACATTATCATACTTTGCTGTTTTTTAGTACATCAGCTACCAGAAGTCAACTTACAGGCAATTATTTTTTAAAAAAAGTTCCTCAGGATGAACTGCTCAGGTGAATTTTGTTGTAATAATGGTAGGAGTAAGGCCGAGGGACCAAAAACATTTAAAAAATCAAGGAAATTTGAAAAAATAAGGATGTGATTTTACCTCATAGTAGAAATAGGTTTCAGATAATGTACAAGCAACACATTATTTCACACTAGTTGTGATTTTTTGCACATCCAGTCTTCACATATGCTGACAGCAGCCAAGTTAAATTTAGTTGCTCTGTGAAGTTCTTAATCTTATGAAATAACTCAAATTCCTTCAGTCAGCTTGTTAATACCAGATACCTCTATCTCTACAGGAACTAACTGGCTAAACAAAAGGTTTATCAGTTCATTCATTCAACCTTTATTTAGTCAGGTAAATCTCATTGAGCCTCGAAGGCTCATTTACGAAAGCGACCTGCTAC
>JARVJN010000254.1:9961227-9974696 GCA_031763805.1 Argolebias nigripinnis
CGACATGTTTATGGATTTTTCCAATTTATTGCCAATAATTGGACAAAGCGACTTATAGAAAGGTGCGAGTTATCAGGTGGAAAATACGGTACTGACCCCATACAGCCCATGGGAGCGTTGCTCCTCTTCCAGGGTCTTGTAATGGGCTCAGTTTTATAATACAGAGCAGGGTTTTTCAACTAAATAGCTCAGAGGGCCACAGCTACTGAAAGCCAAGAGCTCAGGGGCCAGACATACAGCTGTTATCTTTAATTAAGCTTGTAAAATCTAGTTTTATTTAAAAATGAACCCACTGGTGGGCAAAGTATGGCCTGAATGCGAGTTTTCCACATCTTGATTGGACATTGATGTGGACATCCTCGCCACCTATGGGTGTTTCAGTGTTTGTGAGAATGAGAGGACAAACATTTACATTTGTATATGAATGAAGAAAAAAAAATCGGTTTGAAAAACATGTAGAGTAGACGTGGGCCTTGAAAACCAAAGAAGAAAAACACCAAACGTGTGCATCTTTTTCCACACGATACGACAGCTAGAACAGACTTGGCATGTGTGTGAGCTATAATCCTGAGCGAGCGTTCAGCCATGCTGGATATACGGAGAAAAACAATAAAACAAAGCAGATCTGTCAAAACTGTGGGATCATCCAGTCCTGAGGAGTTCACGTAACACGAAACAAAGTGACGCCCGAAAATATCCGAGCTGCTGCTTTAAAGAAACCATCTTCGGACGCATGTGGACGAACCAGCTCTTATTTTGAATTCTTATCTTTTTATGTAAGTGCATGTCCGATGAGACAAAATAAAGAAATCAAGCAAGGTTTCCTTAAAGCGGATCATTATTCCTCCCCACCCCCCGCAGATGCCGGAGCTAATGACAGGCTGCCAGGAGGCACAACGCGAGTTATTGCTCAATAAATACCAAAGGTTTATTTCTAAGCCAAATGTGTGTCGACGCATTAAGGAGATGTGGAGCAGTCAAACTGAAGAAACCGTGTTGCAATACTCTCTGGAAATTAGATTTCATATTGCAAGATTTAAATCTTTGGGTGCTACAACAACAAAAAAAAAGTTAAACTCTTAAATTAAATATATATAAAAAAAAACGCAAAATATTTTTAACTTAGTCATTTAGATGCATCAAAAATATTCAGATTACACTTCTTTGACTCAAGTTTCAAAGACAATACATAATTTATGGCTTTATAAGTTAGACACTAAGAAAACGCTTCAATCTACATCAAGGTTTCACCCACAATATACAAGATAAATTAATCGGTTCGAAGCGAAAACGATCGTCCGCGCCTCCTCCGCTAACAAACCCTCCTCCTCTGCTACTCAGTGCTCAACTTGCATCTCGATGTTGTTGTCAGACAAAAACACACGCTCTGCAAAAAGCCTTGATGAAGTACAAATCGATAGAAAAAGAGGCAGTTGTGATGAATGTGGGCGAAGCGTCCCTCAGCTGGAGAGCAACAACTGAACGTCTCATCTGCCGAAGGGAACCGGAGCGGTTCGTCTCATTTATTGCAGTGAGACTCCTTTTGTTGTGCCGGGGTCAAAACACATTCCAGGACACGTCAGCACAAGTCTGCTCTTTTATTTCATTGTTTTTTTTATATATCTGCCTTATTTTGAAGCAAAAGGTAGAAATAGTTGGCGAAAGCCTAAAAAAATCCCCCGTTCCTCGATATAAAAAAGGGTTTCTGTGCTTTCAAACGCCACATCGGTGGACCTCGGCGTTCTTCAATACGGCCTCCAGACGGCTTCATCCATGCGCCCTCCGGGGTTCAGAACAGTCGGGGAATTACTGTGGCTTCCGTCTCCGTCCACCCCTCCCTCCGACTGGGTGGGGAGGTTCGGGTTCACCAGGGAGGTGCCCGTGGAGGCGCTAGTGCAAGGCGGGATCATCCGGGACGGCGAGCGGTCCCCGCCGGGAACCATGGAGAACTGGTAAGAGTTGGAGGAGGCCCCGTAGTAGAGATAGGGCGTGCTGCTGGTCTGGAAGGGCCCGCTCTGGTTCTGGCTGGAGCCCGGGTACGGCGGGGGGAGGTAGTGGTAGTGGGCGCTGCCCAGCGACATGGCCGAGGTGACGGGCGGCGAGTACGTGAACGTGGCCGGGTAGTGCATGCGGGGGCTGGAGAAGCGGCTGTCCGTGATGGAGGAGAGGCTCGGAAACTGGCGCTCGAACTGACCGGGGAACGGGCTGAGGTCGGACGAGCCTGGAAACACACAAACACACAAACACACACACACTTAGGACTTCCTGCAGCAAATAAGAATGCAACACAATCACACATGCTTAAAAGTGTGTCATTGTTAGAAATGTGGCGCGTAGAATTCAGTTATTTATACAGCACCAGGTCACAACAGAATCTCAGAGCACTGAACAGAAACATTTATGTATATTAATAATAATAATAATAATTCAACATTATTTATCTGAGGAGCAGACTGCTTTGAATTTAACTTCATCACAGAACTCTCATCTTGAGCAAACATGAAGGCGACAGTGGAAAGGAAAAACTCCCTCAGGAGGAAGAAACCTTTAGCAGAACCAGCTCAGGACAAGCGTCATCTGGTTCAACTGACTGGGTTTGAGAGGAACAGATACACAATGGCAGGTCAAGAATCACATGTTGACAGAATTAGTATAAAATGAAAACTATTCAATTTTAGCTAAATCAGGACATGATGTCAATTTGTCCTCAAGTAGTCTAAGCTTATAGCAGCATAACCCCTAACTATAGGATTTATCAAAAATAAAAATCTTAAGTCCAGTCTTCAAACTGGACAATGTGTCAGCTTCACGGAGAGAAACTGGAAGTTGGTTCCACAAGAGAGGAGCCTGAGAACTGAAAGATCTTCCTCCCATTCTGCTTTTGGAAACTCTAGAAACCCCGAGTAAACCTGCAGTCTGAGAGCGAAGTGCTCTGTTAGGAAAATATGGAACAACAAGACCTTGAATATAAGACGGAGCTAGGTTGTTGAACGCTTTGTATGTTAGAAGTAACATTTTTAATTGAATTCTGGACTTGACAGGGAGCCAATGGAGAGAAGCTAAAACTGGAGATCCAATAAAGGTCGGTAAGGTCATCTGGACAGTTTCTTTCTTGTGGAAAAATGTTTCGCCCTCTATCTAGAGGACTTCATCAGTCTGACAGTTCCAAGTAAACTGTTTTCCCCACTAAGCAGTTCACCCCTTTAGTGGACCAACCAGTTGGTGGTTTGTGGGGGCCGTCCTGTCCCCCGTCGACTCCTCCCAGGCAGACAGCCACAGCCAAAGTAGTTCAAGACATCAAAGTTCATGCTCAATCATCCAAGTACAACATCCAATAATGGACATCTGGACAGTTTCTTTCTTGTGGAAAGACATTTCGCTCTCAATCCGGAGGGCTTCAGGAAGCTTGTGTACCTGGATGATTGAGCCTGAACTTTAATGTCTAAAACTGGAGAGATCTTTCATACTAATTCCAGTTAGGTGGTTTAAAGGTAGAACAACCGATGCGCCGCTCTGGAAATCAAACTGTGCTAAATGAAATATTTCAAAGCAGACGTGTTCATTAACAGTTTAGAGTTGTGGTATGTTGTGAAGCAGCCTCCATCAGTAAACACTGTGGAACTCAGCAGCTTCTGCAGCGCTCTCCCCTTCCATCCAAACCCCGCGAAGCCCCACACACTCCGCTAACGCAGTTTCTTTACATATTTATGCTTCCCTGTGTGTGCCGGCGCATGTTTATGTGCGCATCTATATAATTGTTTATGCATGCAAATGTGTGCGCAAGTGCTCCGTGCGCGTGCGAACACTGTATGCACATGAAACACAGAGCGGTCGGGATGAATCAGGAGCTGCACATGTGGAAACACTTTGCGCAGAAACAGTTTCCATGAGATCCATAATGAGGCAGGGCTGAGCTCTGATGTGGCTCCTCTCCTCGCCTCCCATCGGCTCCAGCGCGCACGCCAGCGTTGGTGTGTATGTGCGTGCGAGAGCGGAGAAGGAGCTCCTCTTTTCGCTTCGTCCCTTAAAAAAATACCTCCAAAAAACACACTAACTGGCTGCGGCGAGCTTCTTGCTGGGCGAAGAGTCGAAGGAGAATAGGAGGTCCTCCTCCTCCTTCTCCTCCTTCCTCCATCCATCTCCTCTCAGTGGTTAAATCCAGCCATGGCGCTCTTATCATAAATCACCAGGCGTCTTCCGTGTCACTATGTCTGCTCTGAGAGGACAGGGGGTGTGGAGTGGACGGGGGTGCAGTGTTTATGTGCAGGGAGGGGACTGTCGCTAGCGTCAGATAGCATATGCTGCCAATTAAAGCCTTTCAACTTCCTCTTTCCACCAGATCCGTTTGATTCCTGCTGAAATCGTAGCAACCGTCTGTGTTTGTGGAACAGAAGTGTGATTTAGACCTGTTCAACAAACTCACTCTCTTTTCTTTTTTAGACTTTAGGATGATGAGGATGAGCCAGATCAAACATTATTAGCTGAAAGGAAACCAGAGTTTAATTATGTCTAAATATTTGGAGCTTTGCAGCGAATCAAGCTTTTCAGCACGTGAGCTGGATGGCTTCAAGGTGCGGCCTCGGCTCGTGCTCCGGTATGTCCTGCAGCGAGATGCGGTTACGGAGCAGCCTGACGAGGTGTCAACATGATCTCCAGAGGTCCCAGAGCCCTGGGCGCATTACTTAGGCGCAGGTGTCGGCGAAGGCCTGTTTCTGCGCTCCTCCGTGTCACTCTGAGAACACAAGCTCAAGAGCCAGAAGGTGGGGAGTGTGTGTGTGTTGGGGGGAGGGAGGGGGACTAAACTAATCAGAGCTGACAGGGCAGCTGGCTGGACCGTAAACCTCTTTCTGATGCAGAGTCACACGGCTGCATCGCTCGGGGCTGACGCACACACACGCAGGCAGAGAAAGGTGAAGCAGAAAAAGCAGGAAGAAGAAAAGTTTCATGGCACTGAGTCAAACAGGTGTTTGGGGGAGGAGCTTGTTGGGATTTTAAGGTAGTCCGGTACACTTGGTTCGTTTGTGGACCGATATTCAGAACATTTGTTTACATTTCAGCTGGTGCGGTTCACGTTCACCGAATCAATCGAGCCAACCTGTTCCCCCCCCCCCCCCCTCGCCTGTGGTGGCGCTGCACCAAGAACTACAGAAGGAAACAACACGAAAACCTCTGAAGAAGACACTGAGCACAACTTACTTGTGGAAATAAAAACAAAAACGGAGTGGCGTCAACTTTAACATTTCTGTTTTTGTCATTTTTTTCAACAATGGACTCAGCACGAGCAGACGATGAGGCAGACGACCATGGAGAATGTTGTTTTCACACGAGGCGGCTGACGGCTCTGTACGAGGTAAGAGACGTGCACGTTCGTTTGTCCTGAGCTGTAGACCGCGTCCTGTTTTTGGAGCGGTCTCCAGTCCTTTTGCATTCACACTGCATTCGAACTGCACCAGAGTTCACTTCAACTGAACCAGGACCTAGGTTTTTAGGTGGACCAGAGTTCACTTTTTTGGTCCACATCAGAGTTCGATTGCACATTCACACCTCCCCAAATGAACCGGACTTTCTAGGCAAACAAGAGTTCGGTTAAAGCAGAATACACAGGACTGGTGTGAATTCAACCTCAAGCAGGTTTCGCATCGGGATACAGGAAGAGAAACTGGAACGCAGATGCTGCCAAGAGCTACCCAGAATGCTTTGAGAGAGAGTGGCGTATTGCTGTAAATAGGCTTTATTTGTCAGCCGCGACCCTGTTATTATCCCTGGGCCTGTTATTACACAAACTCTTCTCAGATGAAAGGAGCAAAAATAAAAAAAAGGAAACAATCGTCTGCTTTTCTTGTCTACTTCACAAAGCGTCGTCCCGACCGCTCGTTGAAGAGCTGCTCGGACTCGGACAGTCCTCGCAGCCATTTGAGAACCAGCTAATCATAGCAGCCTCGTCAGTAAACTTAGTCTGAGTGTGAGATTCTCGGTGTGTTTGGAGCCAGTCGTGAGTTGCTTGTTGCTGGCTATGAGGTGGGAGGAGTACCTGGCAATCGTCGGGGCACGTCGCTGATGGCAGGCAGGCCCGTGCCGCGGCTGGAGGACAGGGGGGTGGTAGAGTGCACTGAGGGGGACGCCATGGGACTCAGGTAGGACGGGTACGTCTGTTCGTACGACCAGGAAGGAGAGGACTGGGACTGGCGAGGGTCTGATGGGGAGAAAGGAGGTGAAGGAAAGGAAGGAAGGAAAGGACAGGAGAAGAGAAAGGCGGGTTCAGATAGTCCAATCACTTGAGCTTCACAGTTACATTGACAACAGCTGGAGACATTCTTTGTGTTGCAGTTGCTCCGGTGATGCGTTCAGGGGTAAAAAGAAAGAAAAAAAAAGGCATCAGTGGTGCGCGTTACACAACCTCCTCTATAACGATCCATCTAATGTTTACCTTGGAGGAGAAGATCTTCCTGTTTGTCTTATGAAACGTGGACACAGAGAGCCCTGCTGGCGCTCGCCCAGACTGTAAACAGCAAAACAGCCGCTCGACTTATTGTGTCTGCGGCACGAACACAACACCTCAAAGCCTCAAAGGTAGCGCGGGCTCAAATAAGAGCTGAAACAGTCTGCAAAGTGTTGGATGGTGTAAATGTGTGAACTAGAGCGGAGCAGGAAAAAGATTAAAACGGCTAAAAGTAACAAATAAGGATCAGAGGAAGCGAAAAGTGTCTAACATTTAAAATTGAGTTTTTTAACGGTGATTATTTCTAAATCAAACCATCCGTGCACAGATTACTGTCTGTGTGATTCTTATGCTGTTCAAAATAACTACGAGTTAAAGGAGCCCGTCGTGTGACGAGCCTGTAGCTCGGAGCGATCGGGTGGCGGCCGTGCCCGACCGTGACAGATGAGACGTGTTACCGTCTGAAGCTGGAGACTGATTGAGCGACGAGACGGACAAGCTCCGGACGGAAAGTAACAAAGCTGCTCGGCGCTGTGGTTCAGCGGGGCGGGCGGGGCTTTCACAAACCTGCGGCTCGGTGATTCACTGAGCGACGCTCAGGAAATACTCAGGAATACTCAGAGCTCGTCAGAGCAGGTTCTCAGGTGACATAGTGTTTTCATTGTTTAGATGTATAAAAAAAGTGCTTCAAAACCTTTTAAACACTATTGATGTTTTCAGTGTTATTACATTATATGAACTGAAGTGTGTCAAAAAAAACAAAACAAAAAAAAGCATTGTTCAAACCAGTGCACTGTGAACTGTTGTGGGATTTTTTTTAGAAAAAAAACAAAAACAAAAAACCTTACAATTAGGATTTTATTTTTAATTTTTATTCCAGTTCAGAGGTGTGCATGTGATGACCTAATATTTTTTGCAACAATTATTAATTAAAAATAACATATATTATGTTCCGTAGTTTAAGATGTGCAGACATTTGTTGGGAGTGTTATGATCGTATTTTCTAAAGTCCTCAATATCAGAAGTTATTTTTTATTTGAAATGATCTTTTCCGGCTACAGTCACCTCCTGTTGACCAATAGTTGGAATGCAACAACGGAGTATTAGTCACTAAACTAAATTAATAAAAACTAAGATTTTTTTGTTGTTGCCAGTTTTAAATAAATGGTAATAGAACTTTAAGTATAGAGTCAAATCAGAGGAATCGAACCTGCCACCCTGAGGAACGTGTCTTTACTGATCCAGTTTTAGAACCCTGCAGCTGAGGATTATGGGTAAACTACAAAATAACCTGAGGCATCTTTTGAACCTGTATGTTGCAGCAGCATCAGTAGAACAGCAAAACTCACACAACTGCCTTCAATCCTTCACAATAAGAGTCTCAGCTGTACCTGATTATGCTCTCAAATCATCTAGAGTTATAAAAAAAAAAGTAGCATAGCTTATTGTTGGACATTTGTATCATTATTATCCCCCAGTACCCTGCACCCTGCTGAGAAGCTATTTACTGGTTGGGGACAGCTTCAGATGTACGCTGCAGTCTATGCGCAAAAGTCCTTTAGTTAAAAAATAAAACGTTGTGAAGTATAAAGTCAGTCACCAAAGTTCATGCTCAGTCAGGTCATCTGGACGGTCATTACTGAACATGAACAACTTTGGCATGACAGTCTCAGAGGAGTTGACGGAGGAGAGGGCGGGCCACAGAGGCCATCTTATCACCATCAAACTGTGTTTTTTCCACTATGGAGTACAGGTAGTCCTCGACTTACGACGGTGATCCGTTCCTACGTGGCGTCGTAACCCGAATTTCGACGTAAGTCGGAACAGACGTACATACTGCACCTTATACGTACAGTACTGTATTTTACCAAGCACTTAGCCTATCCTAACACAGTTCCCTACATAATTATAAAAACACACATCCATTTGGAGCCATAATGAAGGAAAAAAAGAGTTAATTTCCCACTGGGATGCTGTGGTGAAGCAGTTTCCTCCATCCCTCCTCCGTATTCTCCATTCGTTTACGACGTAAAACCGCGTTCACAGTACAGTTTTGTTTTTTGACAGTCCAGAGGACCAGACTTAGCTTTTTTAGAGAGCACAGGGCAGAATTCCGCCGCTACGTTTAATATGTAAAACCGGAAACTGCGTAATTCGGCTTTTCAAAATAAATTCTCAAAATAATTTTTTCAAATATATATATATATATTTTTTTAAAATAATTAATGGGAGATGCGTTGTAACCGCGAAACGTCGTAAGTTGAGGACTACCTGTATTCTGTTTGTGGGAAGCGGTTTGTTTGTTGGCTCCTCGGATTGAAGAAGTCCTTTGGATGAAGAAACATCTCAGCAATAAAAGAAACCGTCCAGATGACCTGACTGAACATTGTTGGATATAAAGTGAGTAATTATAATTTTTAATCTTCTCTACTTTGTTTTTTTTAAATACAGTACTACCACATTTCAACTTACCAACATTTCATTTTAATCTTAACTTAAAAACTGTTTGCAATCCTGGGAAACAAGCAATTTCCTCCAGTTCGTTCCTTCTGGGTGAGTTCAGCACTCCGCTGAACAAACACAAAGCAGCATCTAGTTTCCATAAAGTGTGCACGCTGCATGGAGGTTTGTGTGCAGACAGGAAATAAAGCTTTTGGGGGGTGGGTGGGGGGGCTCACCTGTTATCTGCGTCTGCCCCTGTGGGTTGAAGGAGTTGACTGCCGTGTTGAGGGCTGGTCGGGGACTTTGCGTTGGAACCGCCACCCTCACCCTCATCCTCTCCAGCTCACTGAGACGGTCTGAGAACAGACCAGTTTTGGGCGGATCCTCCAGCTTTTGACGATGCCCTGCACAAAACAACGCAACGCTCACACTGACGTCCCACTGCTGGTTGAACCTAAGCTTTGTAAACAAACTGAAGCCTTCCTTTCCATCACAATATCACAGTCTACCTCCACTGATACATTTTTATAGCCGAGCGGCTCACTGCAGGACTGTTCTGCAGGGCCATGTAAGATGAAACATCACTGTCATCTTCCAGCGGTGCTGTTTGTCCTGCTCTTGGACTACGGTTCGTCACATATCCTGTGCAACGTGCGGATGAGTCACTTCACTTGGTAAACAGCCTCCTGAGCAACGAGCTTCAGGGAAACGGACACTACTTAATGAACAACCACTCAGGCATTTACCGGTATCACCTGAGGCCAGATTTTAATCTGAAGATGAAATAGACAAAACGCCATTAATCCATCATAACCACTGCCAGATTATTATTATCATTTTGAAATCTTCATAGTTTGCTTTTGTTTAAAAAAAAAAAACTTCTTTATCTACCGGATTCTGTACTCGTCAATAATTCAAGCATGTAACTCTGCTCTACTGCCACACACACATTTACTGAACGTCGTGCACATAAAGCCCAGACAGAGCGTAACTCTCTCCGTCTGAGCCCAACTTGATCCCGGAGCTCTATCTGCCTTGTAGTGGGAACCAAATCCAACCCGCCCAGTGGGCCCAGGTGTGGACTACAGTTTAGTCAAGGTGGAACGAGAGGCCTGTGCACACACACACACACACAGAACTGTGTCGGTCCGTCTGTCTGGTCTTGCACGAGTTGCCCTGTAAAGGCGCTAAAGTAAACATGGAGCGGGGGGGAGTGAAGCTCCTGCTGCACTTGGCGGCGCTCCAGCTGGCTCTGGCAGAAACAGCGCGCTCCTTCAGAATCCTGCCCAACCTGCCTGCAGCCGGGCTGGCAACAACGAGCTGACGCTTACACCTACGACCCAGGATGGGTGTCGAGGAGCAGACAAAAGAGAAAACAGAACCGCCATTTAGCTGCACTAAATGAAAGGCCTCCTTGAACGAATGATCATGCCAGATTCAGACGGAGATCATCTTACGCTGAGTTACAGTCGTTTTGGTCGTAACATTTCGCACGCATGGACGTACAGCTACTACCGTGTCAAATGTGAGCACGTTATGAGTAAAACCGAACGACTCACAGCCACGTATGTGTTTTTCAAGCTCACTTGGCTGCTGTGGCCATCTTGAATTGTATTTGCTCCAAAAGGTTAACCAGTAGCGCTTGCACATCCAGTGACTATTTACTAAAAGTTTCAATAAAATCCACCCAGAGGTTCGTGAGAAAATGTGTTAACAGACAGACAAGAGTTGACTTCTAAATGTTAATTGCAGAATTTCGAACAAAGGACTTGCTGATCTGTTGGCACTTAGACCAAGTGTTGTAGATAAGCCTCAGCGACTACCCCGCCAGATTTTAGATGGATATATGTACAAGTGACAAGAGCTACAGCTTTTTATGTGCATTTTATTTTTGTAAGCTGTGGCAGCCATCTTGAATTGGGTCGACTCCAAAAGTTAATTTGGAGAGGCGCTCTAGAGATTACTTTCTGCAAGTTTACTAAAAAATCCATCCAGTGGATTATGACATTTAGCCTTTCGTCAGCGGGTGATGATAATAATTTAAAAAAAAGCTGAACCTAAATGTATTAATAACATCCTGACTGAGGAGCTTTGTTACATCTCTCATCCAGCTTTTCTAGACTCCTGCAGACTGTTTCAGTCACTTTAATGGGCGAATAAATGTGAAACGACATGACTGGATTCCTTTGAAACCGCCTATTACGACCTGGCACTTTCCCCGCTCCTGCACTGACACATTATTTCAACCTCAGATATGCCATTAAAAACCATCTCACTCTTCACAACAAATTATTTTAGTGCGGAACAACATTTCGGAGCATAAACCCTGCAGAAATGAAAAGTGATTTGAGAATGGCAACGGGGAAATGGGAGTCACAGGCAGACAGGCAGACAGGCAGACAGGCAGACAGACAGACTGACTGTGATTTTTATTGCAACGACTGGCTGGCATCATGCAGCCCAATATAAACCAAATATCTTGTCAAACTCTTCCAGTAGCCGTGCCGCAGAGAACAACACAGAGTATTCAAACCCCCTCGTTCAAGTCCAGATAACATAATTCATTTCCATATTTCATTAAGACCCCCCCCCCCCCCTCCTCGTCTTTCCGGCAGATAATTTGTGCATGGCGTTGGCATCCCTCGCTGCTCCCAGTCAATAACAGCGTTTCCATTTTCAACAGACTGAATTTCTATTCTCCAACCGCCTCGGGACACAGAGCTGCCTTTGTGCGCAGACTGTCTCCTGGTGATGGGAATAAATAGCTGCAATGGTCCAAGGGAGGTGAGGAGGAGCCACGAGCGGAGGAAGAGACCCCGATGGGCAGTAAATTAAGAGCTGTGCGTGTGAAGCAGCCGGGGCGACACGGGCTCAGAGCCGACGGCAACAAATGGTGAAACAGTTACTGCAAGAGACGGTTTGGGAGTTCAGCATCTTTCAGGGGGATCCCAAATTACACCGACGGTTAGATGTTAGGGTGATGAGCGATCGTTGGGCAGGACTTGACGTTCCTGTCGACATTTACAGGGAAACGTGCAGCACGGCTGATTAAAATAAAAGGCCAGATGGGGTAAATTTATGGATGAAAAGCTTTAAGTCTTCATAAAAACTAACAAAATTCACTTTCTTTTTGCTTCAGTCTTCTACAGTTGGATCGTCTGAGCCAGCGATTCTCAACTGGTGAGTCGCGAGCCAACAACGGGCCACAGAACTGTTTCCAGTGGGTCGCTGGCCTCGGGATTTGGCAAAGATGAAATGGTTCAGTGTTCTGATTATCATGTTGGTTTTATGGTTTATTAATACACTGCTTGTAACATGTTCAACTTGCTCTGCGGAAGCGACGTACAGTAGTCCCTCGCTACGTTGCAATAGCCTGTATGCCACGGGGGGCGTGACGCACTTCCGGTAAAATACAACACGTTCCGCCACTTCCGGTACCCATCCACCTCCGTTGTTGTTAGCGTTAGCTCCTAGTAGCAGTCCATGACAACGATACGAAACGGGACGCGGCCGTGCGCCGCGGCACTACAAGTGAGTTCCGCTGTGTCCGCCCACCGGTGGGAACAGCTGTTCCGCGGGGGGTTTCGGCGAAGATTTATCGCGGCTATCCGTAGGGGGAACGTCGCCATAATTTTATATGGGTTTATATGTGTATAGAGTTATTATTGGTGTGTATGCAGATGTTTTATTAATTGTATTTAGTCATTTATGTTCGTGTCTTTCCCGCTAACCGGAAGTGCGCCGTCCGTGCAATGACTGTGGAGGTGCTGGGACGGATGTCCGTGGCATATAGGCTATTCGACTTTTATGGACTCGCTCTTCCGCGGTTTTTCAAAGTAAGATTGTACACGAGAAAACAAATTGTACTCGACACACGATTGTCAACTTTAATATTACTCAGGTGACTGGGACGGTACGGGATACAGTAAAAAGTTAGCAAAAATAAAAAATAAAAACTTTGGACATGCGTTGCCATTTTTTTGTTTCCTCTCAATAAGCCTACACTATTGCCACTCCAAAGTACTACATTTCCCAGAAGCAACAGTGCTTCCAGTCGTTGCCGTCTGCTGAAATGGAAGGAAAGTTTTGATCCGATCCAAAAAAAGTTTGGTCCTCGTTCAGTGACTTCTGTGTCCAGCGGACGCAGAGAGTCACACGGAACCGCCCCAGAACCAGACCAGAACTGGAGCTCCAGACTCACCGGTCAATCTGAGTGCCGCCCACCGGCCCACGAGGCCTCCTGGGCAAGAAGGCGGAACGCCCAGAACATAACCCCAGCGATAAGCGAGGAACTATTATAGTTTAAGTAGTTTTGAAAAAACGTTTTTATTTATGTCATATGTGTGCATGAAAGCACTAAGTGGTAAAATTCTTTAAAGTTACTGAAGTCATCAGTTTTGGTTTTAATTTAAATGTGGCCGAAATAGAATAATTCCCTCTCTCAAGCTTCTTGCTGGTCATTTTGGTTTATTATTAAACTTGTTACATTACTGGGAGATAAAATTAGAGAGGAGACTGAGATGGTTTGGACATGTCCAGAGGAGGGACAGTGGGTATATTGGTAGAAGGATGTTAGAAATGCAGCTGC